>JASAUF010000272.1:9000000-9600836 GCA_030180095.1 Magnolia changhungtana | reverse complement strand
CGCCTAAATAGAAAAAGGGCACCTCAGAAATACAAACCATGCTTGCATTTGTGAGACATAAGATCTTCACCAGTGTCGATATTAATAGAAAGAAAATATCCTAATCTCCTCCAGATTAGGATCTCATCTCTCTAGAAGATACGTGCTAAAATACGGAGAAAATCATCCGATTTTTACAAGGTGGCAATCATTTAATAATTTGAAAAGTGAATACAATTTTATCTTAATTTTTTGTACCAATACCATATCATGTGCTATACATGCCGCTAGATGTGTAGTGCAGTACACTTGTTTTCCTGTCCATAAATAGCTAGCCCATGCTGTACCTTTTTCACACCATAATGTTAAAACCATCCAGATAGTCAAATAAATTGAACCTAAATCTATGAAGTCTGTAATATACGGAGAGCTTAGTATGTTTGAACTCAAAACTCATTCACAAATTTGCAACCCCATTAAGCAACAGTACACTCCCCTCTTTTCATGTTAATTAGTATCTCTCCAAAACAATCTTTTTTACATCAGTTAATGAAAATAGCTAGTGAGAAATCAAAACAAGGTTAGAAATACTTACTATTGATGCCTACCCTTGTTAATGTGCATTGGCTGCAAAATAATAAATATGTATAAGGTTTGAATCAAGCTGATATTTATTTTTTTTCCTTCATCTGGGTCTTTATGACCAAATCAACCGATTTGATGTGAAATAAACAGTACAGTGGGCCTCAGGGGGATTTTAATGGTGGATATCCAATCATTATTGTTTTCTGTGGTGTGGTCCACCTAAGATTTATATCCCTATAATATTTTATTTCAATCCCTAAAATGATCCATAATAATGGATGAACGGAATGGATAATACACATACATCATGATGGGGCCCACAGAGCACCGACCGCTAGCCACGGGGCTGGTGTCAGGGGGAGTCGGCAATCCGTCTCCGCCCAGATGGGCTCTGTGGGGCCCAACGTGATGTGAATGTTTTGTAATTTTTATAATTTTTATTTCATAGTGGATTTATGTTGCTTTGTGCCATGGTTTTTTTTCCGCAAGAGTTTTCCACGTTAAATCTTTGTGTTCTCTTGTGTGTGGTTGGTGCCATTGGATTGGTATCATAGATCCAAATCTGTGTGATTTCACAGCACAAATCCCCAACAAGTGGTATCAGAGAAATCGTTAGAGCACAGATCTGAATATGAGGGATTAGTAATAATAGGAAACACTAGGTATGAGATCGAGAAGTACTCAGGGAAAAATAATTTTGAGTTATGGAAGATCAAGATGATTGGTTCTTTAATCAAGCAAGGCGAAGATGGTGCTCTTGAGGAGCAAAAGTCTATTATGACTGATGATGATTGGAATACTTTTAATAAGAAGGCCTTATCTTCGATCCATTTGTCTCACGGATGAGATTCTGTACAATGTCATGATGGAGAAAACTGCGGCTAAGTTATGGGCAAAGTTAGAGGATGTTTATGAGTAAAAATTCTTTGAAAATCGCCTATACTTGAAGCGACAGTAGTATAATTTCAAGATGGCAAAGGGTGGAGATCTGGAGGCTCACATCGGCAACTTTAATAAATTGGTTTACAAATTGCTAGATATAGAGGAAGTGATGAAAGACGAAAAATAAGCATGTATGTTGCTGAATTCTCTTCCGATGTCGTATGTCATTAAAGGACACAATGTGCACCACAAATAAAACCCTGAGTGTCGACACCGTTATCTCAACCCTTCAAAGGAAGGCTATGAGAAAGCTTAACGTTGACATGGACATATCTTCTGATGCACTGCTTAGAAGGGATAAGAATTCTCAACAAGGTACAGGTTCTTCATGTTCTAGATCAAAATCCAAGGGCAAGGGCAAAGGCAAGATAAAGTACTGAAACTATGGGATAGAAGGACATGTGAAAAATGATTGTACAAATCTAAATCTAAGAGAGAAGAATCTGAGGCTTTGTATAGGGAGGCCAATGTTACCACGTCGGATGGATTGAGTGGATGTGATGGTGATGTTTTGTCTATGTCTACGATCAGACGCTCATACGATGATCGTAAAGACGAGTGGATACTAGATACAGAGACATCTTTTTACATAACTCCTTATCAAAGTTGGTTCATCAGTTACAGGGAGTGCGATGGTGGACAAGTGTTTATGTGCAATGGCATTGCTTGCAATGTTGTGGCTATTGGTATGGTGCACATCAAGATGTTTGATGGGGTGAGTGTACCCTAATTGATGTGAGGCACGTTCCTGATATGAAGAAGAATCTAATTTCTCTTGGCATACTTAAGGCAATGGGCTGCAAGTTCACAAGTATTGATAGTACTCTTAAGGTATCTAAGGGGGTACGGGTAATCATAAAAGCATAATGACTCGGTAACATGTACAGGTTAATCGAGAGCACTTCAAAAGGTAGAGCTACAGTGGCTGTAGTGGATTCCACCTCTTCATGTGTGTAGCATGGTGGGCATGACCACATGAGCGGGTAGGGCAGGAAGGCTGAGATGCGTAGATAGAGATATAGAGCAGGTGGAGCAGCCACCTGTGAGAAGAATTACACAACATAATCTCAGGATATCGGTAATGTGCATGAATGACTCCAATGTCGTAAGGGATTCGTTTTCTATTCAGATGACTCTAGGTGAGCCTGGTGTTGAGAAGTGGAAGGTGACTGTGAGTGATGTGATGGACTTGTTGTACTAGATCGACACATAAGAGCTGGTGGAGCTGTGGGCCGCGAAGCGGTTGGACGCAGGTGGATCTTCAAGAGGATACGACATAGATACAGGGAGAGGTTAGTGTGTGCACGGGGGTGTGTGTGCGAGTGTAAGAGGAAAAAAAACTACCTCCGAAGGGATACAAAAGTTTGGGATTAAGCTGATATGTATTTTTTTTTCTTTTTTTCTTTTTTTGTTTCCTTCGTCTAGGTTTACGTGACCTTATCAACAGGTTTGATGGCAGATAAACATTAGGGCCTTGGAAAGCTTTTAATGATGAGATTTGATGAGGGCTTTTTCCTGTAATGTGGTCCATTTGAGATTTGGATCTACTTCATTTTTTATAATGTAGCCTAAAATCAGATAGAAAAACTGATGGACGTCTTGGATATACAAAACATAATAATAGTGGGTCCCACGGTCAGGGAAACAAACCCATGTGACACCTGATCTGGTCCTGCATTCTGCTTCCTCATTTCCGTATCCGTATGGGCGAGGATTGTCTGCTAATTGCGCTCTCTCGAGTGCACATTGAAGCGTATGCCTATTTTGCAAAAACATAATTTAAAAAAAAAAAGAAAAAAAAAAGAAAAAGAAAAGAAAACTGGTGACTAATGTAGCCGCTCATCAGTGGCGTTGACTGTTGAGCCCATTTTTGATAATCATGCTGATGTGGTGATCCGATGATCAGGTCCACCTGACGAATTTCTTCTGCTGGTCAGATTCTGTTAACCGTTCGATTCATTTGCATGCATGTCGCCCGCCTGATGATTAGGTGGAAGTATCTTTCTTGAGAAATTTGCGACTGTATGACCCATTTATGGCCCATTTGCGAGACGAAGCCCACCTCATTTTTCCTTGCAAAAATAAGCCCCAGCTGTACGGACGCCTTCCCAAAGGTCGAAAATGCCCCTGCTTTTTCCTTCAAGCAGGAAGACGAGCGCTGACGCTCCTCGAACTCTGAGTTATACAAACAGTTCAAAAGATATCAAAGTTACATGAGCCCCACAGTTATGTATTTATTATATCCACAATGTTCATCCATTTTTCGAGATCATTTCAGACCATTATCTATATATAAAAAAATCATATCCAAAGATCAACTGGACCACACCACAAAGAACAATAGAAAATTGATTTTCACTGTTAAAAATTTTGTAGGGCCCACCGTAACATTTATTTTCCATCCAATCTATTCATAAGGTCACAAAGACCAGGATGAAGAGGAAAAACAAGTTTCATAATGATCCAAAACTTCTGTGACCCCTAAAAGGGTTTCAATGGTAGACGTTCAATCCTCCACAGCCTTTAACAGTGTGGTCCACTTGATAGCTAGATCTGTCTTATTTTTCGTCTTAAGCCTTAATACCAGTTTGCCAAAAATATGGATGGTTTGGATATAACACATACCTCATAATAGGACCCACAAAAAGAGGTGGGATTATAACAGCAAAAAAATTTTAAAAAATAATAATAATAAATAATAATCCAAAAGTCTAGTGAAATGTACTTCGATATATCGAAGGTCTTTCGATTAATCAAAAATGGTCCAGAACTGTCCAGTGAGTTTTTCTCAAAAATCTTACAAGAAAAAGGTATTTTTACCTTTAGCTACGGATTATAACCGTAGCCATAACTATAGTCTGTGCCAGTCTATGAATTTTTTTACTTTTTTAATTTTTTAAAAAAAAATTTTTACATGGAGAAATTTATTCTACCTACAATTTTCTTTAGTACATATTTATATAAATACGTATATATAAGTATATAAAAAAAAATTTCCCTCTTTTTTTTTTTCATTTATTTCTTTATTCATTTAACAAGAATATCATCTAAACCAAAATTAGTTACTTGACGTACCATATATGATTTTGGTGTAGGAGAAGTTACTTTAGCCAACTAACCTTGTTATTTTCCAAGATTCCGTCAGGTCGATGGTCAAAAATCCATTTCATTCACTTCGCAGACAATTTCAATAAGTTTGCGGTCAATTTCATTCTTTTCACGGTCCAATCGCTGCACTTCACGGTCATTTCTATGCATATCACGGTCATTCCCACCTATTCTGTGTTGATTCACGGTCATTTCGACGCATTTCACGGTCATACCCCTTCACTTCACGGTCATTTCGACGCATTTCACGGTCATATCCCTTCACTTCACGGTCATTTCGACGCATTTCACGGTCATACCCTGTCACGCCCCAAACCCGGAAATCGGATTCACAGGAATCCTGTTCGCCAAATCTGGTGCCAACAGCTTCCATAGTACCCCATTCTCGGCTCCCAGCGTCCATACGCCAGATTCCGATCCTGGGATCCTACAAGGAGGATTTTCAATATAATTTTTTTTTGTAAGGGAGCATAACTACAAACATACCCAAATCATAAAGGCAACATCATCATCACACATCCACTAATATAATCATTTGAATACACTGCTGAAAGGGAAATACATATATCGAAATCAAAGCTCCAGAGGACAGCTGCATGCTCCAAGCTCAACGCCGCACAGACCTAACGCCACCTGCACGCATCTATCGTGCATAAGCTTACAAAAGCTTAGAGGGTGGTGGAAGTGTGTGTAAGGTAAGTGCTAAGTATCAATCAAGCACATAAATCATACATCATCGGGATAAATAGAAATACTAATAAGATCATGAAACATATGACATCAGAGTAAGCGGAAGTGTGCTGGTAAGTCCATGAATGCTATCAGCTGTACCAAGGCTATGCGATGCAAAACATAACAAGACTAACGGATGCTGAGGATGCAATGCAATATGCAAATCCTGACGAGCTATGAATACCATCAACCTCATCTAGGACATATAAGTGCAAAAACATAGTAACCCAAAATGCTAAGTACTGCAGATGCAATGTAATATGCGGTGCGAATGAAATGACTATGCTGGAATGTGAAGTCGGGATGATAGTACGAAGTATCACAGGCTATGGGGTCCATCACAAGGGACTTCTATCCAAACTAATCCCATACCTAAATTTGGATAGTCAAACACAATGTGGTAAACTCCTGATCTCAGGTTAGTCGCGCGCCCAACCGAAATCCTGGCCATGCGATGGTACATGTAATAAATAGTTACGCACCACCAGCCCAAGTGGATAGTGAATAAATGAATGAATGGGTATGCAATTCCTGCTCAATAAGTCTACGTATCAGTATGGTTCCTCTCTGGGATTATCACCGGGGTCTATTACACTTTACGCCAGCTTGCCGTCCCTATCCGAGCATACAATTGTGTAAGTGAAAGAGACCTCACTATCCGCCTGCCAATATCGGGTCCGGCTCGTCGATAGCGGACCCATTCCTCAAGCTGGTCAAACTCAACCTAGATATTGCCCCCTCACTCAAGCGAGTAAGGTCACGCCCCCTCCCAACCGACCACGACACAGTGGGAGACGCGGCCTACTGGAATACGGCCCTCACGCGCTCATATATATCCACTCGGTCTCGACGTTGGGGCGTCTCCTGGCCACGGAAGTTCAGAGATTTTCACCCAGGGACATTTATGGCGCCTGTATGCTAGAACCAAACATTTTCGGTGTCCCGTCTGGCCATCCACAACATGTTTGTGGAGGTTACGGCCCTGATGTCGCTAGGGAGTACAGTAATCAAGTAATATGTATACGAGATGCATGAATCACACCGTACAAACATGCAACAATCTCGCGCATACCATGCGCTCATGTCAGGCACTCTGTCTCATATGGAGTCCCGTAAATGTCTCAGCCCAACGGCTCATGTTATAACCAACATTCCTCATATCAAGCATACATATGATGCGTATGGGCATGAATCATGGAGCTACACTAAGCATGTTATAAGGTGATGAACTATCCTTACAACACAGATAGGCCTAGACGGCCTACACACAACAAGTATGGGCCTACCAATGGCCCTAGGGAGAGTCGTAATGCGGACATTTAACCAACATTATACTTACAATGTGGACGTTAAACCAACATTGCTCCCAAGGCATAGCCCGCCATATGGGTCAACACATAAAATACAGTGGAATCACATTCAATGGGCCTTATGTATACCCTATTGGGCCTCGACCCATGGGCCTCCAATACATCAAATGGGCCTCACAACATAGGCCTCATGTATATCAAGGTGGGCCTAAACAACGGGCCATAAATATGACAAGTGGGCCACATCGCATGGGCCATATGTATAGACCAAGGTGGGCCTCAATGGATAGCCACAAGTACATCAACGTGGGCCTCACCACATGGGCCATACGCATATCAGATGGGCCACACCAATGGGCCTTACGTAGATTGCAATGGGCCATATCCCATGGGCCTTGAATATGTCATAATGGGTCTCAACCCACGGCCTTAATACATCACAATGGGCCTTAACCCATGGGCCCCAAATACATCACAATGAGCCTCTACCCACGGGCCCTAATACATCACAATGGGGCCCAACCCACGGGCCCTAATACATCACAATGGGCCCCAACCCATGGGCCCTAAATACATTACAATGGGCCTCATAACATGGGCCTTACATTCATATCAAGGTGGGCCTCAAAAACGGCCTCATACACATCAAGGTGGGCCTCAATAACAGCCACAAATACATCGAATGGGCCCCATAACATGGGCCTTACATAAGTGGTAATAATGATTTCCATCATTTACAATTCCTAAGGCCCACCATAACGTATATTTCCCATCCAACCTGTACCTAAGTTAACATAGGGATACATGAAGTGGAACAAACATTAGCTTAAATCGGAAGCTACAAAAATGGGTGGATGGTTTGGATGCAATACAAGCATCATGGTGAGGCCCATAGAGGCCCACTAACAGGTATATTATATAAAATATAAAATATATATATATAGTATATAATATATATGCAATGTATATATATATATAGGTGTATATAGATATACACACACACACACACACACACAATCACCCCACACAAGCACACACGCTCACACATGCACTCACACACACACACACATGCATACACACGTGCACACTCACACAGGCATGCACACACACGTGCACACACATGCATGCAGGGGGGGTCCCACCGTCTAGGGAGGACAGTGCGGACGAACGCATACATCAACTGGGCTTCCTAGACGGTGGCAGCAAGGCACATACATCACTGTGGGTCCCATGTGGGGCCCACCATAGCATTTATTTTACATTCAAATTGTTGCTAGGGTCACACAGACCTGGGTGAAAAGGAAAAACGAATTACATCTTGATTCAAAACTTCTGTGAACCCAGAAACGGGTTTCAATGGCACCCGTTCCCTCACCACTGTTTCTTATGATGTGGGCCACCTGAGCATTGGATGGGCCTGAAATTTGGAGGGGACCCACCTCAGGGGGTGGTCCACCTCATGGATGGTGTGGATACAAAATATACATCATGGTGGGGCCCACGGCTAGAGCCGTGGGACCCTGCCCGTTTCACGTTGACGCCGTGCAAAAGGCTCCGTCTGTCAGAGCGAAGAAGAGCGTGGCCCTCTTATATTTTTTTTTTTATATTTTTTTGAAATGCGGTTTTTTCGCGGTTTTTCAGGTGTGGGGCCCGCGTCTGATGAATCCATTCCAGCCATTGGATCTCGCAGCCCATAATAGATCTATCAAGACTAAAATCGGGCCTCCTTCAGTGTGTTAGCTACTTCGATCAACCTCATTTTTCGGCTCAACGCCTAAAATGAGTTGGGGAAGAGGATAGACGGCATGGATCGAATATATACATCAAGGTGGGGCCTACACAAGTGACCCACCCCATAGGCTTGAAATCAAGCTTATATTTGTTTTCACGTCCAGCGTCCAGGGACGCTGGACGTTCTGTTATGCATGAACGTTTAAGGTGGGCCCTGCTCCGGTGGGCCACCACATGGTTAGGTGATGTGGAACAACCCATATAAAGTGGGCCTCACCAACAAATGACTTGGGTCCATTACTTGCTTTGTGGTGGGGTCCATCCAAGTGGGCCACATGACCACATCATCTAGAGAAAAAGGAAGGAGAGAGAGAGAAAAAAAAAGGAAATGGGACACGCATGATGGAGGGCTCCGCCACTATGAGCCCTCCCTTACAAGCAATCATACATCGAGTGGGTCCCATTACATGTGGGCCCACCAAATCAAGAATCAACAGTGGAGATCCCTTCTCCACCAAAAATGAAAGGTCTAGATGACCCTTTACAAGCTAGAAAATAAACATCATGATGTGGTCCATGGAGAATGGTCCCATCACGGAATGATCATGAAGATCAAGGTGAGCTATCGGCCACATCTTAAGGTCCTAAGTGAGATTCATACCATTGATCGGTAGGCCTCACTTGGTCCACCATAAAAACATGAAAAATCTAGCCTAATAAGCACCCACCGGTTGATCTCTTCGGTCTGTTGGAATGCCACCCTCCTTGTGCTCCTCTTTGATGGTGGAGATGGGAAATGGATGGCTAGGATGATGGGTTTTGGAATGGGAAAGGTGAGCCACACAAACTCTCTCTTTTCTCATTTGGAAGCTTAGACGTGGGGGTGCTCTTGCTTGACTTGAGAATGTTGGGAAATGAGAGGGAGAGAGAGAGTTGTAAGGAAAGATGTGAGTGAGTGATGTGAGGTGTGGATGTGGTACTTGACTAGGTATGGGTGTGTAAGAGAGAGGGTGAGAAAGAGTTGACTTTGGAGAGAGAAAGCATGGGTTGCTTTGTACTTGACATTGAAGTGATTGATTGATTGATGGGATTGATTTGACATTGTGTAGAGATTCTCTTGGGATTGAGAAAGCGCGGTGTTTCTTCAAAATAAACGCCGGCTCACATCTTCTGGTCAGGGTATTAGATCGGTGCATGAGTCGCAGCGTTAGAACCGCGACGACGGTGTGGTCGCAATGATACAAGTCTTGGATTAAGTCGACATGAATTTACAAGGTACGACTTAGGGTCGATCGTAACGTTGATTATACGTCGCAGGTTGCCGGAATTCGACGGAAAGGATGGCAGGATTCATTGGAACAGTACGAACTAGGATATGGGTCTTACATACCCCTTCACTTCACGGTCATTTTCACGCATTTCACGGTCAATTCGCTTCACTTCACGATCATTTCCATGTATTTCACGGTCATTCCCACATATTCTGTGTTGATTCACGGTCATTTCGACGCATTTCACAGTCATACCCCTTCACTTCACGGTCATTTCGACGCATTTCATAGTCAATTCGCTTCACTTCACGATCATTTCCATGCATTTACGGTCATTCCTGCATATTCCGTATTGATTTACAGTCATTTCGACGCATTTCAATGTCATACCCCTTCACTTCACTGGTCATTTTCGCGCATTTTACGGTCAATTCGCTTCATTTCATGATCATTTTCATGCATTTCACGGTCATTACCACATATTCCATGTTGATTCACGGTCATTTCGGCACATTTCACGATCAATTCCCTTCATTTCACGGTCATTTCCACCCATTTCATGGTCAATTCCCTTCACTTCACGGTCATTTCCATGCATTTCACGGTTATTCCCGCCTATTCCGTGTTGATTCACGGTCATTTCGACACATTTCACGATCAATTCCCTTCCTTTTGCGGTCATTTCCAGGCATTTCATGGTCAATTCACTTCACTTCACGGTCATTTCCACACATGTCACGGTCATTACCGCCTATTTCGTGTTGATTCACGGTCATTTCGGCGCATTTCACGGTCAATTCCCTTCATTTCACGATCATTTCCATGCATTTTATGGTCAATTCGCTTCACTTCACAGTCATTTCCATGCATTTCACGGTCATTCCTGCCTATTCCGTGTTAATTCACGGTCATTTTGACGCATTTCACGGTCATGCCCCTTCACTTCACGGTCATTTCCGTGCATTTCACGGTCCAATTGCTACACTTCACCGTGAAATGCGTCGAAATGACCGTGAATCAACACGGAATAGACGGGAATGACCGTAATATGCATGGAAATGGGGGTGAAGTGAAGCGAATTGCCCGTGAAATGCATGGAAATGACCGTGAAATGAAGGGAATTGACCGTGAAATGAGCCGAAATGACTGTGAATCAACACGGAATAGGCAGGAATGACCGTGAAATGCGTGGAAATGACCTTGAAGTGAAGCGAATTAACCATGAAATGCATGAAAATGACCGTGAAATGAAGGGAATTGACCGTGAAATGCGTCGAAATGACCGTGAATCAACACGGAATAGGCAGGAATGACCATGATATGCATGGAGATGATTGTGAAGTGAGACGAGTAGACCGTAGATTGCGCGAAAATGACCGTGAAGTGAAGGGGCATGACCGTAAAATGTGCCAAAATGACCATGAATCAACACGGAATAGGTGGGAATGACCGACCATGATTTCCATACATCACGGTCATTCCCGCCTATTCCGTGTTGATTCACGGTCATTTCAACGCATTTCACGGTCAATTCCCTTCACTTCACGGTCATTTTCAAGCAGATTTCACATTAATTCGCTTAACTTCACGGTCATTTCCATGCATATCACGGTCATTCCCGCCTATTCCGTGTTGATTCACGGTCATTTTAACGCATTTCACGGTCATGCCCCTTCACTTCACGGTCATTTCCGCACATTTCAAGTTTAGAGATTTAAGAATATGTTTAGATTATAGGTTATAGGTTATAGGTTAAGGTTTAGGTTTAGGTTATAGATTTAGGGAATTGAGAATAGGTTAAGGTTTAGGTTATAGGTTACAGGTTATAGGTTTAGGTTTGGATTTAGGTTATAGGTTATACGTTTAGGTTATAGGTTAAAGGTTTTGGTTTAGGTTATAGGTTAAAGGTTTAGGTTTTGGGATTTGAGAATAGGTTTAGGTTAAGGTTATAAGTTTAGGTTAAAGGTTTAGGTTAATGTTATAGGTTTAGTTTTAGGTTTAGGTTGTAGGTTTAGATTTGAGAATAGGTTTAGGTTATAAGTATAGGTTTAGGTTAGGTTGTAGGTTAAGGTTTAGGAAATTAAGTTTAGGTTATAGGTTATAGGTTTAGGTTAAGGTTTAGGTTGTAGTTATAGGTTTTGGAATTTGAGAATAGGTTTAGGTTATAAGTATAGATTTAGGTTTAAGAATTCGGGTTCGGGTTCGGGTTCGGGTTCAGGTTTATGTTCGGGTTTAGGTTATAGGTTTTGGTTTAGGTTATAGTTATAGGTTTATGTTAAGGTTTAGGTTTAGGTTATAGGTTTTGGGATTTAAGAATAGGTTTAGGTTATAAGAATAGGTTTAGGTTAGGGTGTAGATTAAGGTTTAGGGAAATGACCGTGAAGTGACGTCGAAATGACCGTGGATCAACACAGAATAGGCGGGAATGACCGTGAAATGCATAGAAATGACCGTGAAGTGAAGCGAATTGACCGTGAAATGCATGAAAATGACCGTGAAATGAAGGAATGATCAAGTGAAATGCTGAAAATGACCGGTGAATCAACACGGAATAAAGCGGGAATGACCGTGATATGCATGGAAATCACGGTCATTCTCGCCTATTTTTCGTGTTGATTCACTCATTATTTCACAGATTTCACTTTTACGGTCCATTCCTTCACTTCACGGTCATTTTCATTCACTTCACGGTCATTCGATTCACTTCACGGCCATTTCGACGATTTCACGCAGAATGCCCCTTCACTTCACGGTCATTTCCACGCACTTTACTGTCCGTTCGCCTCACTTCACGGTCATTTCCATGCATATCACAGTCATTCCCGCCTATTCCGTGTTGATTCACGGTTATTTCGACGCATTTCACAGTCATGCTGCTTCACTTCACGGTCATTTCCGCACATTTCACGGTTCAATCGCTACACTTCACATGAAATGCGTCGAAATGACCGTGAATCAACACGGAATAGGTGCGGAATGACCGTGAAATGCATAGAAATGATCGTGAAGTGAAGCGAATTATTTGTGAAATGCATGAAATGACCGTGAAATGAAGGAATTGGCCGTGAAATGCGCCGAAATGACCGTGAATCAACATGGAATAGAGCGGGAATGACCGTGATATGCATGAAAATCACGGTCATTCCCGCTTATTTCGTGTTGATTCACAAATCCTTTCGGCGATTTCACTTTCATTACTTCACTTCAATTTCCATGCTTTCACTTCACTTCACGTCATTCACTTCACGCATTTCACGGTCATTCTCGCCTAATCCGTGTTGATTCACGGTCATTTCGACGCATTTCACGGTAATGCCCCTTCACTTCACAGTCATTTCCGCGCACTTTACGGTCCATTCACTTCACTTCACGGTAATTTCCATGCATATCACGGTCATTCCCGCCTATTCCGTGTTGATTCACGGTTATTTCGACGCATTTCACGGTCATGCCCCTTCACTTCACGGTCATTTCCTCGCATTTCACAGTCCAATCGCTACACTTCACCATGAAATGCGTCGAAATGCCCATGAATCAGCACGGAATAGGCGGGAATGACCGTGAAATGCATGGAAATGACCGTGAAGTGAAGCGAATTGACCATGAAATGCATGAAAATGACCGTGAACTGAAGGGAATTGACCATGAAATGCGCCAAAATGACCGTGAATCAACACGGAATAGGCGGGAATGACCGTGATATGCATGGAAATCACGGTCATTCCTGCTTATTTCGTGTTGATTCACGGTCATTTCGGCGCATTTCACGGTCAATTCCCTTTACTTCACAGTCATTTTCATTGATTTCACGGTCAATTCGATTCACTTCACGGTCATTTCCATGCATACCACGGTCATTCCCACCTATTTCGTGTTGATTCACGTTCATTTCGACGCATTTCACGGTCATGCCCCTTCACTTCACGGTCATTTTCGTGCATTTCGCGGTCCAATTGCCTCACTTCACGGTCATTTTCATCCATACCACGGTCATTCTCGCCTATTCTGTGTTGATTCACGGTCATTGATTTCACGGTCATGCCCCTTCACTTCACGGTCATTTTCGCGCATTTCGCGGTCCAATTGCCTCACTTCACGGTCATTTCCATACATACCATGGTCATTCTCGCCTATTCCGTGTTGATTCACGGTCATTTTGACGCATTTCACGGTCATGCCCCTTCACTTCACGGTCATTTCCGCACATTTCGCGGTCCAATCGCCTCACTTCAAGGTCATTTCCATACATACCACGGTCATTCCCGCCTATTTCATGTTGATTCACGGTCATTTCAGCCCATTTCACGGTCATGTCCCTTCACTTCACGGTCATTTCGCGCATTTTGCAGTCCAATCGATTCACTTCACAGTCATTTCCATGCATACCATGGTCATTCCCGCCTATTCCGTGTTGATTCACGGTCATTTCGATACATTTCACGGTCATGCCCCTTCACTTCACGGTCATTTCTGCGCATTTTGCAGTCCAATCGATTCATTTCACAGTCATTTCCATGCATACCACGGCCATTCCCGCCTATTTCGTGTTGATTCACGGTCATTTTGGCACATTTCACGGTCATGGCCACTTCACTATCAGGCTTTAGTGCTTGGTCAATGATTAATCAAGTCGTGGTTAAATTCACTATCAGGAATTTATTCATGTTCGTATCGATCCCTAGTGGGGATGACTAACATGGACGGTTTGTTCAACAAACTAACCCAAATGTTAAAAATAATAATAATAATAAAAAAAATTTGCGAAAAATCGTGCATGAATAAATTCCAAAAAATAAATAAAAATAAGTCCTCATATATCGACACTAAAAAAAAATTCCATGTAACGTCGATATATATATCGACAATATGTCGATATATCGATGCTTATTTTTGTCGATATAATAGTATCATCGATATATCGAAGTCACCAAGCTTTCAAAAATTCCATGTAACGTCGATATATCAATGTTTATTTTTGTCGATATATCGACAATATGTCGATCTATCGATATTTGATTTTGTCGATAGATCGACATATAGTCGATAATATCGAATTAAGTCCTCATTTGTCCAGCGACTAAACCAAAAAATTTCATGTAACGTCGATTATATCGATATATCGTCGATATGATATGAAGTAAGTTGTCGATATAATCGACATATCATCGATCTTATCTGGGTAAGTCATCAAGCTTTCGTAAAATCTGATGTAACGTCGATATATCGATGTTTATTTTTGTCGATATATCGACAATATGTCGATCTATCGATATTTGACTTTGTCGATAGATCGACATATGGTCGATAATATCGAATTAAGTCCTCATTTGTCCAGCGACTTAACCAAAAATTCCATGTAACGTCGATATATCGACAATATGTCGATATATCAATACTTGATTTTGTCAATATATCGACATATGTCCGATAATATCAAATTAAGTCCTCATTTGGCATGGGCGAGGGCTATGGATACGGTTATTATCTGTAGCTATAGAAAGCTTCGTATCGATAAGTTCCTGTTTTTTATTTATTTTTTTTTATTTATTTTTATTTGCTTTTTGTGGGTCCTATTATGAGGTATGTGTTATATCTAAACCTTCCATCTTTTTGGCGAACTCGTATTAAGGCTTGAGACGAAAAATAAGACAGATCTAGCTATCAATTGGACCACACTGTTAAAGGCTGTGGAGGATTGAACGTCTACCATTGAAACCCTTTTAGGGGTCACAGAAGTTTTGGATCATTATGAAATTTGTTTTTCCTCTTCATCCATGTCTTTGTAACCTTATGAATAGATTGGATGGAAAATAAATGTTATGGTGGGCCCTACAAAATTTTCAACGGTGAAAATCAACTTTCTGCTGCTCTTTGTAGCGTGATCCAGTTGATCTCTGGATATGATTTTTTTTTTTTTTTTTTTTAATATGCTCCGAAAAGATCTCAAAATATGGATGAACGTTATGGATATAATAAATACACAACTGTGGGGCCCATGTAACGTTGATCTCTTTTGAACCGTTCGTAGGAGTTCGAGGAGCGTCAACGCTGGTCTTCGAGCACCAGCCGATCCGCTTGGAGGAAAATGCAGGGGCATTTTCGACCTTTGGCAAGGCGTCCGTACAGCCGGGCTTACTCTCGCAAGGTAAAATGAGGTGGGCTTCGTCTCGCAAATGGGCCATAAATGGGTCGTACAGTCGTAAATTTCTCATCTTTCTCCAACTGGCATCTACAATGTACGGGGATGGCCTGATGAACGGCTTGGATCTTGCTCGCCTTTCCATTATTCCATGCCTGATGCATGTGCACACATCATTTTTTGAGCGCGGGCGTGTACGACTCCTCACGTATGGAGCGCTTACGCACTGACTGACGACATTGCGACCCACGTGCAACGCGAACACGGATTCTGTAGGAAGCGGATTGGCTAGTGACTAGCGTACATCCAACCGTATAGCTGCTTTATTGACGTCAGCAATTTTGTGGGTCTGATCACGAAGTATGTATTATATCCAAACCGTCCATCCATTTTTCTAGATCGTCTTAAGGTTTGAAAGAAAAATAAGACACATATAACTGTCAAATGGATCACACTGAAAAAACCAGTGGGGGATCGAGCGTCTACCATTGAAACTATTTTTGGGGTCACAGAAGTTTTGGATCAATATGAAATTTTTTTACCCTTTTCATTCTGGTATTTTTGATGTTATGAACAGATTGGATGTAAAATAAACATGATGGTGGGCCCTAAAAAATTTTTAACAGTGAAAATCATTATCTCCATTAATATTTATGGTACGGTCCAAACAATCTTCCTATTTGATTCGTTTTGTTCGGCATAATGCTTTAAAATGATCTCTAAAAATAGATCAACGATATAATAAATATATTACTGTAGAGCCTATGTAACTATGATCTCCTTTGAACCGTTCATTCAACTCAGAGCTCGAGGAGCGTCAGTGCTCGTCTTCGCACAACACGTACCCACAGCAGCTATATAACTGGTGTGAGGTACACCAGCCAATCCGCTTCGGATTCCGTAGGGCCGGAAACACATACTTGGGTGAGGCCGTGATTGTGGGGCCCACTTTGATTTATATGTTGTATATCCACACCGTCCATCCATGTTACCATTTTATTTTAGGGTATGGTCTTAAAAATGAAGCCGATCTAAATCTCAAAATGGACCACACAAAGGAAACAGTGGTAATTGAATTGTTGTGGGCCACAAAAGTTTTGGATAAAGCTGATATTGTTTTTTACTTTCATCCATTTCACCTGATCAACGGATTGGATGGAAAATAAACATTGCAGTGGGCCTTAGAAGGGCTTTTTTTTTTTCTTTTTTAACGTTGGGTGTTCAATCCCCGTTGCGTTGGGTGTGGCATGCCCCAAATGCAGGGGAAGTGTCTCACCTACTCCCAAAGATAATTGATTAGCAATGAGTAAGCACTATGGTATGCATGGGACCCAAGCTGCCTGCAACTTGCTTCTCTCGATCTGAGCCAAGAGCAACGAGTCAGAGCGCAGTGCCTTTGGATGGGATAGGAATGGCCTACAACCCATTTTTGTGGCTTTGAAATTTTTGGAATTTAACAAAAATCACATATTTATATCCTATGCTTTTCCCAAAAAGGTTTTCAAACAATGGCCTGTTTGATTGTCCTGTTACCTAAAAAAGTGATAATTACAGGAAGGTCTTAATCGGCACAACAGGTAGGTGGCCGACACCAATATAAATGGATGTGGGGTCAATACCATCAATTTATGCATCGCTTAGTATATTGGCCCCACATCAACGATGTGCTGGCTGCATTATCATATGTATGTGTATAATGCAGAATGTACATCTCTCGTAAGTGACCGTCAACGGTAAAAAGCGGATTCACTTGCACCATAACTCAATAGATCTTTCCCAAGGATCGATGACCACCTTCTGGACCGATTGGTAGAGCTGGACACAAACTGAGCAAGTTCAGTTAACTCACTCGACTCGGTGCATGCGGCTCAAAATTGGATTCGGACTGAGCCGAGCTATTTGTTTGAGCTTGAAAAAATGTTTGGGAGCTCAACTCAACTAGGCTCGGAGCTCGGCTCAAATCGAGTTGATTTGATTCAACTCAAAATATAACTTAATTATATATATATATATATATATATATATATATATATATATATGTGGGAGATGGTATAATAATATGAGCACCTTTATTTTTTATTTAAAACAAACGCCCAATTTTCAGCTCCTGACTCAGTGAGCTATAGTCAAATCAATTTTTTCCATGCCTTTTTGTATTATCAAAATTGAGCTTAGATTTCAAGCATCTCTCGTTCCAAACTTCCTGCGCAGTTTGTCCTAATATATATATATTATAATAATAAATTTTTTTTTTTAATTTAAAACAAACGCCCAACTCTCCTTAGTCCATTTTTGCCTTAATTAACTTGAGCACTCTCGTTCCAAACTTCCTTTTTTGTCCTAATCAACTTGAAACCACGAATTCGAGCTAACCCGTGTTGCTGACCAAACTGAACATCCTTTAAACTAGTTTATAAACAATACATTATCATTTACAGACTAGTTGCTTGAATGTCATATCATTTGTAGTCTATGTTATTCTATCCTTTATTAGTTTGGAAGTCTTGGAGCTAATTACCTTATTTAGTTTAAAATGACATATTATTTTAAATAAATAATTGAGTATTAAAAGATAAAATTTTATTTACATTAATAAGAATCTGGTTCAAGATTATTTTTCACTAGACTCTTGTGAACCTAACTTGCCTATTTTAAGTGTCAATTCAAGTTTATTAGACATCAATATAATGTACAATCATTCATGTCTAACTTAAAAGTTGTTATTTTAAAATATGTAGATGATTATTGTAGTATTTTGTTTTAAAATAAAATATTATTGTTTTGTCTAAAAATAAAATTTCCTGCAAAAATTTCATAAAGCAACAAAAGATTTTTGTCTTGTAGTAGTGTGGGTTTAGTCCCACATCATATAAGCAAATGGAAACTTTAAAATTATAAGAGGAGGATTTTGGATAAGACTTAGGCCCTTTCCAGGGGTATGTGAATCTAGTTGTTAGGAGGGGGCTATGCCAACAGCTCCAACCTATGCCATGAAGCAATGCGGTGTGGTATGATATGGTGCGTGCGCGTGCAAGTATGCTTACAAGCCTAAACATTTTTTATTTTCAGTGAAATTTCAATTTTTGGTTTTGCAACGGTTAACCAAACTTCCATTTTTTGAATTTCTGAACAGAGTCGAAAACTCAACAACCATATCTATTGGCAAGTGTACATACACACTCATTCGATGTAACCTTTGAAGTTTATAAAAGAACTTCTTTGGTTCCAAAATTTTCATTCAATCCACTTTTCGGCTCTCTCTATACTTTTCTTATTATAAAAAAAATAATTTCGTTTTCTCTTTTGTTTGTTTTGGTGTCATTGGGTTAGACACACAATTGTTGGTTTGGCTCTTCGTACATCAAGTGCGCCTTAGACACACAGTTGTTGGTTTGGGTCTTTGTACATCAAGTGCACTAGTGTGATTGGACAACATTTAAGAGTATCCTGGAGGTTGATTATTTGGTATTTCTGTTACACTACGGACAACGTCCAAAGGATAACAAATCAACTTCAAGGCAAGTGATTTTCGTTGCGCCTTGATTGAAATAAGTTTTTTAAATTCTTCCTTACTTGAATTTCTTTTTTTTTAAAAAAAAAATAATTTTATTTTACAATTATTTTTAATATAAATTTCTATAATTACGAAATAACATATCCAAAATTCCAACATAGCTTGCACATATAACGATACTGATTGGGTGGTGTACGTCTTGCACACATCTCTTGACCGATGTATGATGTAAAATAAACACAAAATACCATATTAATATCCGAGGGGTCATTTGGCAAAGGTTATAAACCAATTAAAATATCAAGACAAAAATTTTTGGTATAGTATTCTGGCTCGACTATGAACAACATTCAAAGGTATCCTAGAAGGCGTTGATTGTCATTCGATTTCTTTTGCATTACGGATAACATACGAAGAAGGGCAAATCAACCTCAAGCCGAGTGACTTTCTCTACCTCAAATCAAAAAGACTTCTAAATTCTTCTTTACTTGAATTTTTATTTTTATTTTTATTTTCTTTTACATTATTTTTTAATATGAATATCTCATAATTCTGATTTATAGATCCAAAATTCTCTTGCAATCCCGGATGGTGTCACGGAATGAACCTAACATTAAGCTCACTTAAAAACAGTGCACTATGTAACTATTTGGCAAAAATCCAATCAAAAGATCCAAGCGATATTAGGAGAAGATCTCGGATCAGACACGTATACTCAAGAGACAAAGTTAATTCTCATACGATGGAGTCCCAATCTCGCATCTATAAATGAAGAACCTCTTGATCGCTTTGAGAGGTACGCAAAACTCTCTCCCGAATCCTCAATACTCCGATAAGACCACGGATCGGATGAAGACTAGAAACGACTTCCAATCTGGCATCGGGAGGGTCCCACACGCTCTAGCCAGGGTTTCCACATACGATTTATGCTTCTTATAAAAGAAGGACCTCAATCGTCTTAAGAGGTAGGCAAAAACTTATCTCTTAGAATCCTTTAATACTTTAGGGCGGATCGATTTTGCACCAACAATTTGGCCCGTCATTTTTCTTTTTTCGTCGCGGTATACGAAGGACCATCAGCACGCGTCTCCGTGGAAAACATACAAAAAGCCATCTCATATTCCTATATCAAATTTTATCCTCATGGTGATGACTAGAAGGACGGTCTCCAAGAAGATCTAAATGAAATCGCGATTACAGGGCCAACGGGCCCAATAGCAGGTCCGGCGGCCCAGAACCCACCTAATAACCGCCAACGAGGAACCGCCGGAACAAATAATAACCAGCGGGCTCAGAACGATGGACGGTTGGACAAGGAGGTTTAAGAAATCTGAGTCGATATGAATATGATAAAGCAGATGCTGGAATGAATGTATCAACAAATGCAACCACCTCCGCCTCCCCAAGGGGAGACGACACATGTCCCAACTGCGATGGTCGATCATCAACCTTCCGCGCCGCAGTCTTTCCGGCCGAGTCAACCCCAAGGCATATCTGAGCCATCTCCGGCTCAGTCGGCTAACGCTTCCTTGCCCCCGACCGACCTTCGACACGAGATAGAGTGAAGAAGGTGTAACCGACCTTCCATTGAAGGCACGGCGGAGAGCAGTGAGCCTTGGAAAGCCGACATTCAAAACTTTAAAAGAGAAGTGCGGGAAGAAATAGCGAAAGAGATGGTTGACATGAAGCAGGGCCGGAATATACATCCGACCAGATCCGAGGCAAAAGCGTCCCCTTTTGTCGACGAGGTAATGCAGGCTCGGTTGCCCGAAAGGTTTCGATTACCTCAAATCACTCCTTTCACCGGTAAGACCGACCCGACAGAGCATATCGAATGCTTCAGAACCTACATGGAGCTCCACAATGCCTCAGATGTAGTGATGTGTCGAGCCTTTTCTCTGACGCTGACCGATGTAGCTCGACTCTGGTTCAAACAGTTAAAACCAAGGTCCATCAGCTCATTCATGGAACTAAGCGACGCCTTTCTTACCAACTTCATCGGCGGAAAGAAGAAATTGAAGCCCCCTACACATTTGAACAACATAGTTCAAAAGCAGGGAGAGCTATTGAAAGACTATATCAAGCGTTTCAACTTCGAATCTCTTCAGGTTCGAAAGCATTCAGAAGAAATGACACTCAATGCGCTCATGCAAGGAGTCAGAGACAAGCCATTCCTGGCGTCTCTAGACAAAAATCCGCCCGATACTTTGTTAGAGTTTATAACACGGTCGGATAAATATGCAAATGCGGAAGAAACGCAGATCATGCGCGAAACTAAATCCTTAGTCAAAGAATCAGCCAAAAGGGAGGCCGACTCGATAGGAGGAAAGAAGCGTAAAGATGATTAAACGCACGATGAGCGAAGGTCGGGCAAACGACCAGATCGGAGATTTTCCACATATACCCCCCTAAACAAAACTCGGGAGCAGGTACTGATGGAAATCAAAAGCGAGAGCTTTGTCAACTGGCCCAATAAGCTCAGGAGTAATCCCAATCGGTGGGACAAGGACAAATATTGCCATTATCATCACGATCACGGACATAACACAAGTGATTGCCATCACCTGAAGGAAAAAATCGAATGACTCATAAAGGAAGGCCGGCTCAAAGAACACGTGGTCAAGACCGGGGTAGCAGACGGACGTCCGACCGAGAATCAACCTATGGAAGAAATTCGAACTATTATCGGCGGTCCGCGAGGCGGAGGTGATTCAAACAATACTCGAAGGAATCATGCGAGAAAACTTAATCGGCCGAATCCGAGCTCATGATTATAGCTCGGCCTACTAAAGGAAAAGAAAAGAGAAAAATATTGCCATTTTCTTCACGGAGGAAGATGCCCGAGGTATCCATCACCCCCACGACGACGCGTTAGTCGTCACCTTGACTATCGCTAACCGAAAGGTATTCCAGATACTCGTCGACACGGGATCATCAGCAGACGTGTTATTCACTCAGGCGTTCGACAAAATGGGGGTTGAGCGATCCATGCTACGTCCAGTTTATACCTCATTGATCAAATTTTCTGGAGGACAGGTATTACCTGAGGGGATCGTCTCGCTACCACTCACTGCTGGTAATTTCCCGTGCCAGGCGACGACAATGGTCGAATTCTTAGTCGTCTATCAACCTTCAGTACATAACGCCATACTTGGTCGGCCATCTTTAAGTCTCCTTCAGGCCGTAGTATCCACATACCATCTTTCGCTAAAATTTTCGACTGAGTCGGGAGTTGGAGTTGTTAAAGGAGACCAGCAAGACATAAGACGTTGTTACGTGGCAGCCGTAAAAGGCCCCGCTGACAAAACTCCGGTCAACATATCAACGATCGAATCATTGGACCCCTGGGGCGGGAATCAGGAACGAGGCCAGCCAGTTGAAGACCTTGTCTCAATTCCCTTGGTCGAGACAGATGGGTCCAAAATAGTACGAATTGACTCGTCTCTACGGTCCCCCTTGAAAGAAAAGTTGATAGCCCTGCTCCGCAGATACGCGGACGTATTTGCTTGGAGCCATGCGGATATGCCCGGGATCGACCCGTCTGTGATTACTCACCGACTCAATATCGATTCGTCTTATCGACCGATCCGACAGAAGCGATGACCGCTTGGACCTGAACGATATGCCATCATTGAAGAAGAGGTCGGCAAGCTCCTCCAGGCAAACTTCATAGAAGAGATATACTACCCAGAATGGGTCGCGAATGTCGTGCTCGTAAAGAAATCCAATGGGAAGTGGTGAGTCTTATTGATTATACCGACCTAAATAAAGCCTGCCCGAAGGATAGCTTTCCGCTCCCAAGGATAGACCAGTTAGTGGATAGTACCGCTGGACATGAACTTCTTAGTTTCATGGATGCTTACTCGGGGTATAACCAAATTGTAATGCATCAAACAGATAAATCAAAAACTACCTTTGTCACAGACAAAGGCCTTTATTGCTACCGAGTGATGCCGTTTGGTTTGAAGAATGCCGGCGCGACTTATCAAAGATTAGTTAACAAAATCTTTGCTCGGCTTATAGGCCGAACCATGAAAGTATACATCGACGACATGCTCGTAAAAAGTATACACGCGACAGACCATGTGGATGATTTGGAAGAAATGTTTCTCATCTTACGGAAATTTCGGATGAACTTGAATCCGAGTAAGTGTGCCTTTGGGGTGAGCTCTGGAAAGTTCCTCGGTTTCTTGGTCAGTCAGCGAGAGATAGAGGCAAACCCTGAGAAAATAAAAGCTTTGCTTGATATGGAATCTCTTAAAATCATTAAGGATATCCAAAGGCTGACTGGACGAGTAGCGGCACTTAATCGGTTCCTGTCCAGAGTCATGGATAAATGTCTCCCTTTCTTCAAACAGTTGAAAGGACGACAAACAATGGATTGGACGGAAGAATGTGAAGCGGCATTCTAGCAATTAAAATCATATCTCGGTTCTCCACCTCTCTTATCAAAGCCCGAGTCAGGGGAGTCTCTGCTCCTTTACCTAGCAGTATCAGAGGCAGCGGTTAGCTCGGCCCTGCTATGAGAATCCGAAGGAAAACAGCTGCCGGTTTATTATGTTAGCAAAGCATTATTGCCAGCAGAAACAAGATACCCAAACTTGGAAAAAGTAGCCTTGGCTCTAATAACTTCCTCTCGCCGACTTAGGCCGTATTTCCATGCCCATACCATCATCGTGATGACCGATCTTCCACTTCGCCAGGTTTTGCAGAAACCAGAGGCTTCTGGCCGACTCACGAAGTGGATGATCGAACTAAGTGAATTCGACATTCAATACAGGCTGAAAGTAGCAATCAGAGGGCAAGCCGTAGCTGATTTTATTGTCGAGGTAACACCGTCAACCGACCTCTCGGTCGATAATATGCCCGAGAATGAAGTACCGACAACAACCACTCCCTCATCCCTGCCCTGCCCTGTTACCTGGAAACTGTATGTCGACGGTTCTTCCAACTCTAAGGCAAGTGGGGCCGGGGTAGTGCTGGAAACCCCTGATCGTACCTATATGCAGTATGCCTTACGACTTGGATTCCAAGCGTCAAACAATACAGCGGAATATGAAGCGTTGTTACTTGGCCTCAGACTCGCAGCTAGCATGGGAGTTACGCATCTAAATATTTTCAGCGATTCTCAGTTGGTTGTTAATCAAGTTACCGGTGTATACCAAACACGGAAAGACCAATTAAGAACATACATGGAAAAAGCGAAAGAGATGATCAGTGGATTTCAACTTTGTCTTGTCACTCGGATCCCTCGTACAGAAAATGGCAAAGCCGATCTATTAGCGAAGCTCGCCTCTACCGATGAAGATGATATACCTAGGTCCGTCCCTATCGAATACGTTGCTAGGCCGACTATAAATGAACCAATTAGCTCGGTCAATACAATTAACTCGGAACCTTCCTGGATCGATCCAATCATCCAATATCTCGATAAAGGTAAGCTGCCTGAAGATCGTGCCGAGGCTTGACGAATTAAGACCCGAGCCTCACGTTACACCATACTCCACGGAATCCTGTATAAAAAAAGTTACTACGCTCCGTTGCTGCGGTGTCTCAAGCCCAGCGAGGCGAACTATGTGTTGCGTGAAATCCATGAAGGAATCTGCGGAAACCATTCTGGAGGACGATCTCTCGTCCATAAGGTTCTACGACAACGATATTATTGACCCACTATCCAATACGACGCTCGCAAGTTCATCCAAAGGTGCGACAAATGTCAAAGGTTCGCGGTGATTCCGAGACAAGCCCCCGAGACACTGACTCCAATGACTGGTCCTTAGCCCTTCGCACAGTGGGGTGTCGACATTATAGGTCCGCTCCCTTTGGGAAAAGGTCAGACCAAGTTTGCTGAGGTGGCCGTGGATTATTTCACAAAGTGGGCCGAGGCAGAACCGTTAGCTAAGATAACCGAACAGAAGATCACCGACTTTGTATGAAAAAATATTATCTCACATTCGGCCCCATTTTTGAGTACCCCCAAACCATTATTACGCATACAATGGAAGGCAATTTGATAATAGGAGCTTTCGTGAGATATGCGACAACCTCGGAATCAGAAACGTGTATTCTTCGCCCCATCATCCTCAGACGAATGGACAGGTTGAGGCAGTTAACAAGATTATCAAGCAACATCTCCGGACCAAGCTTGACCGGGCCAAAGGAGCGTGGGCCGAGGAACTCCCGAAAATTCTTTGGGCGTATCGAACCACAGCTCGAACCGCCACAGGAGAAACTCCCTTCTCACTCACTTATGGCTTGGAAGCCGTCACTCCCGTTGAAATTGAATTACCCTCGGCTCGAGTCACCTTGTTCAACGTAGAGGAAAATGAAGAACTCCTAACATTTGGGCTCGACCTTCTGGACGAACAAAGGGAAATGGCACGGCACATGCGCACATACGGAGGCCCAAAACACTTTTAGTTTCAAGTAGTTTGAACACTTCAAATTGAAACTTCGAGTGTAGAGATCAAAACGACAAGTAGCTCGGTTCTACAATACCCGAGTTAAGATCAGGCGGTTTCGAATGGGAGATATGGTTCTCCGAAAAGTATTTTCCAATACGAAGGAATTTGGGTCGGGTACATTGGGACCAAACTGGGAAGGACCCTACATTATCTCGGGTACCATCCGACCAGGAACATATCGGCTAGAAGACTTAAACGGACAATCGTTGCCTCATCCTTGGAACGCTGAGCACCTTAAGATTTATTATCCTTAGCTCGATGCTCAGAGCTTAAAGACTTTGAACTAAGAAAGATTAAAGCCAAATCGTACGAATAAAACTAAGTGCTGTCTTTCATTTATCTCCCAAATGTTTTTACAAAAAAGAAAAAAGAAAAAAAAGGGGGCCTGTTAATGTTCCTTGGCATGTTCAGAAGTACCAGCCTCATCCCTATTTGCAATATCAGTAGCGACATTAGCGGGATTGTCATCAGGATCCTCAGATTCCGAGACGACTCCTTCAATTCCTAAGAGATCGAGATCAGGGAAAGTCTTCTTCATGTCATTGACACATTCCAAGTATCCGCCATGGAACAGACGATCCCTCTCATCCTCGAACTCCTTAGATTAAAGGAAGGCTTGAACGGCTTGATCCCTGGCCTTCTCGGCCTCCTGAGTCTTCTCCCGGGCTTGTTGGATAAGTCCTGCCGCTTCAAGCTTAGCTTGAGCCAAGGCCTCTCCACAGGAAGCGTGGACTTCGAGGATCCGTTGGTTCTCGTCCTCGGCCCCGGATAGAAGAGCCGACACCCGAGCAACTTCGGCTTGTGCATCCTCCAGAGCTCTCCTGGCGAAAGTCGCCTCAGCTTTCGCATCTTCGGCGGCTTTCCGAGCAAGGGCCGCCTCGCCTCCAATGCTCTTGCAGACTCTCTCACGTCGCCCCTCTACTTCCGACAAGAGAGTCTGCAGCCGATGGGCCGAAGATAATTCCTTGCAGGCCTTAACCAAGCAGAGAGCGAGTTCAAAGAGCACCCTCGCCGCATGGCCGACGGTTTGCGTTGTAGGAGTGTTGTAGAGGTTGATGAACTCTTTTTCGCTCCCATGAGCCAAGGCCCAGGGAACCATCCCCGACACTACCGTCTGCAAGACAGACGACTCCTCTTGGCTCGTCTCCTCCCCTCTGGAGGATGCAGCCCTCATCTCCTCCCCTCTGGAGGATGCAATCCTCGTCTCCTCCCCCTGTCTCGGAGCATCCGTCACAACGTGTCCCGAGTCGGGCGCCGCCTGAGGCTCCGTAGCTGCGACCTCCCTCACTTCCGGCCTTTCCTCCGGGTCAGAAAGTACGACGACAGTGGGGGCGGAGGAACTTGTAGGTTCCTTCTCCTTCTTCACCACTCTCTGTTTCTTCAGCGGCCGAGGCTCTGATAGAAGAACTGATCGCGGAGGAGCCTTTATCTTCAAAACCGCCCTAAGGGGAGGCCGAGCTCCAGTAATCTCCGAGGGGACCGACTCGGGAATGATCCTAAGATGGGGACGAGCTTCGACCAAATCTAAAAAGAGACGAAGTAGGTCAGAAAAGATTCAGAGAACACATGAAGATACATCTTCAATTACCCTCAACTTGGTGACTAGTCGCCGAGTCTAAACCTACGAGATGATGAAGTGCTCACTCGGTTTTGTAAGAGCACTTTCCAGACCTACTGTTGGATCCAACGTCTCGGCTCCTTGATCCGAGCTAAAAAAGCCGGATCCGAGTTTTCTATCGCTTCTTCGGGATACACCAATTGCTGGACATAAGTCCGTCGGACTCAAAACATTATGAAAACGAGAAGGGCAAAGAGAAACGCCGAGTCACACCTTTCAAACGCCCAGGAACACGAGCCTCGCAGACCCTGACTCGGCCGTCTCCCGGCGACCACGAGCCCAAAACCAACGTTCTCTCCAATGTTTGTTGGAAGTGGGAGGGTCGGTTATTAAGAGCCGCCTCTGCCCCGCCAAGCAACGAAGACATAAAAGCCGGCGATGTCGCGGGTCGGACGAAGCATTTGTAATTCCGAGGAATTCGCACGCTTGTGGAATTGGCCCGCTCGACATTATAGGATAGTTCGGGTTTATGCGCATTGATACAAGTGAAGGAATTCGATCAGCGTTAGCGATGGCGCTCCAATTCAGCTTCAGACCCTCTGTACAATACCGCACATCCGAATAAGTTCCTCCACCCATTCGAAACTATTTGACCTGGGGCAATCCGAATACGAGATAAAACGCCTCGGACAATGGGCTGAAGGGGCAGACGTAAGCCGCATTGCATTGAGACTTGGTAGATCGTGACCGCCCCAGCAGGAGGATGATCCGATAAATCGTTCGGACGGGGAAGATAAGTGATGACCGACTCGGGGATGTGATACCCGATTCGGATCCTATCCAAATCCGCCTTGGTCGAAGAAGGGGCAGGAACCGTTCGATTCATCCCCTTGACTCTTCTCCTCCCGGCTCGACCCTGCCGACTTATCAACGGGAGCCGCCTAAGAGATTCCCGCGGCAATCAACGTTTCCTCTTCCTCCTCTTCTTCCTCTTCCAAATCCATTGGAAGATTGGGCCTCCCTGGGCGGGTTATCAGAGATGACCCGCCACAAGAAGGACCAATAGAAGCGTCTTCGTTCATGTCGGAGCTCCAGATAGTTCTCTCAGAAAGAAAAGCAGCATTTGCATCTACTGCGATCTCCGTCAGTAAGGAAGGCGATTCCGCAACGTCCCAGAAACGTTGCGCTTCGCCTTCGTCTCCGAAAGTCTCCTCCCAGGGACTTTGAGAACCTCGCGCTGCCATTATCGATGTAAAAAGAAAAAGGAAGGACTCACCGGAGAGAGGAAGGAAAATGGAAACGGTGGGAGAAGCCGCTGACAGTAAAGAGAAGAGGAGGGAAGAAGAGAACCAAGCTCTAAAGGGAATGGAGAGCGAGAGGAATAGCAGTAGAGGTTTGAAATGCGGGACCCCCCACCCTTTTATAAGATTGCCATGTGGCGGAAGTAATTAATGGGGAAATGATTCGACGCCTGCATCGACTCCCCCGCTCGACACGTGGAGCACGCCGACTGACGACGTTAATGCCTATGCTACGTGTCCAACCCTCATTGGCGGGATGAACGATTTGACGGCTGTCGGGGCACGCGATGTCAGGAAGTGAACCGTCTCCCATCAAAGGCGACACAAAACGCATTGAATGCCTACTTATTGTCTCGGACGGGGTTGCAAACCGATTCAAAAAGCTCGCTACTCCGTAGTGTCATATGAAACACACGGAGTAAGGGGGCTTACTGTTGGCGACAAAAAGTACGAAGTCCGGAGACTCAGACTTGGTACCTCGGGTCGCCGAAGCATACTTTGGATTCGAGGAAAGGTTATAAACCAACTAAACTGATACAAAAATTAAGTTGGCTCGGACGACGAACCGCCCACATGACGCAAGAATAAAAGCACGGGCGTACATCGGGCTGACCCACTCGATCAGATCGGAGCCGGCTGAACCAAATGAAGGAAAGACGGCGCAAAACAAAACGTCATCCCGAGTATCTCGAGATGAGATCTCCAATCCCGGAGGGCACGGGATCAGATAGAGACTAGAAACGGACAAAATTCAATCTCCGCGATATTAGGAGAAGATCTCCCACACGATACTAAGAGACGAATTCTCATACGATGGAGTCCCCTCGCATCTATAAATGAAGAACCTCGATCGCTTTGAGAGGTACGCAAAAACTCTCTCCCAGAACTCCTCAATACGATAAGACTCAAATTCCTAGCCTGACTTTGGCATCGGAGGGTCCCTTGCTCTAGCCAGGGTCTCCTTTGTCTTCTTTCTGTGCAGGTACACGAAGGTCTAAAGAGGGCAGACCAGATTTTTGCACCAACAACTTGCACATATAACGATACAGATTGAGTGGTGTACATCTTGCACACATCTCTGGACCGATGTATGATGTAAAATAAACACAAAAATACTATATTAATATCCCGTGGGTCATTTGGCAAAGGATAAGCTATGAAAAGGGTCAAACAATAATATCTATGGGCAACCGAAAGGTTTTTGGTATAGTATTCCTGTTGCACTATGAACAACATTCAAAGGTATCCTAGAAGTTGATTGTCCGGTATTTCTTTTGCATTACGGATAACATACGAAGAAGGGCAAATCAACCTCAAGCCGAGTGACTTTCTCTGTACCTCGAATCAAATAAGTTTTCTAAATTCTTCTTTACTTGAATTTTTATTTTTATTTTTATTTTCTTTTACAATTATTTTTTAATATGAATTTTCATAATTACAGATTTATAGATCCAAAATTCCAGCCTAGCTTGCACACGTAACGAGAATGATTGGATGGTGTCAATAGGCAAGAATGAACCTAACATTAAGCTCACTTAAAAACGGGCTGCCCTTTGATGTAACTATTTGGCTTTAATCAGAAACATTATCGATCCCACTGATCAATTGATATGCTGGCCTCATGGATGAGCCAATGTTCTATGGGGTTTCTCAAACAAAAATAAAAATAAAAATTAGAACTTTTCTCCAATAGTTTTGTTCTTAGATTGTCTCAAGAACTTCCAATTTCAAGGAAAAACTATCATCCAGTCTACATTCACCGAATTCAAAGGTTACTCGTAATAAGGATGGTCACGGCTGCCTGATGACAGACATGGGGTTGTGATGGAAGGACTGAAAAATGGTCCTCTTAACAAACCATCAGCAACCAATCTGTATGCCGCTTCCGTTAGGTGAATTCCATCCCAGGCCACATGCGATGACGGGTTGTCGCACACCGTAGCCCCATGGAAGCCACACATGGTGGTCACGTTGAAATTGTATGGCCCACCCCCTCCACAGCATGCCGTAAGAGCCCCGTCGAAGAATCCTAGATTTACATCACAAAAAGACATGAAGATGTTCATAAACACAGTAAGTCCTGCCTCTAGCATAAACACTAGTAAAATTGGCGAGTGAAGTGAGCGAGGTGAGGTCAAAGTGGTTGTAAGCAGGAAAGGTTAGATGGGTCCTTGGGCTGCCTCCTCTTGAGGCCAGGTTAGGCTTGGGTTGACCTTCAGCCCTACTCAACCCGCCTGAGTTGCACCCCTAAAGCTTATATATAGAACTAATCACCTACACAAACAGGCCAACCCAACTTGTGTGCCGTGCCAACTCGCTTGTGTAGGACATCCTTAATTACAATTGAAGCTGTAGGCCCTACCGTGAAGATTACCTTTCACGAAAATAAGATGATGCACTAAGTGGCCAAGCCCCGTATGTGACAGGTCAGCTTGGGTCGTTGAGCACCAGATTACATTTACTTGGGTCGGTTGGGGCCAGATAGTTGGATTATGTACAGGTTTCGGCCAGAATTCCGGACTGTCTCCTAAATGGGCCGGGTGCTCTTGGAATGGACCCAAGTCTAACCTGAACACGATCACCTCAAGATGGGAAGATTGTTAGTATATGTTCTATTGAAAAGAGGCGCGGCATGAGCGGTTGGATCAGCAGCAGTGACCCTACACGTACGTTTGGATACAATATAACATGGATAATCTGTTGCAAGGGTAGAAAGCGCACCAAAATGGTATGGAGAGCGGTAGAAGCGCATCGCAGCATTGTAATAATCGGCATAGATGATGGTAGCGTGTGGATGTTGTGCCCGCAATCGATCCAGCTCCTGAAGCAATAGGCGATTGTGATACTCGGCGAATTCGTTCAAGTACGTGAGACACCCGGTAAGAGGGTCATAGTCTTCCTTTCTTTTGCTCTGAGAGACCGTTAGACATGATGCCGAGCAGCCCATGGGTAAGTTACCAGGGACCACAAGTGTCCTAGCCCCGTACTTGATCAACATCTGGAATGCAACACATCCATTGAAATAACAGGTCAACGTTAAATAGATTTCAAATATTCAACATTGGTTCTTATGTCCGTGTGGGAGATCTGTGCCATACGTCGTTTGGCCCTATCAATCATGTGTCATGGTCTAAAGATTGATTGAGATGGACTTGTCCTTAGGTGAGGCTAACATGCGTGTGTGACCAGGCATATATATGGCACATGCATGGTTGGACTAACCAGATAAATGCTGGATATCTGCATGTACACAACGACTCAATTGCATGTGCCTCAACTCGGCCCATCGTTATAGTTAGCCAAATCAAAATAAAAGCTTACCCAGAATAGATGATCCAAACTGTCCCGTTAGTGGTCAATTAATGCACTGTTAACATGTAAAGCAGCCAATGTTCAATCAATGCCACGTGTAAACTGGTTACACACCGGCAAAAAAAAAAAAAAAAAAAAACTTACATCGACCGCTGATCCGATGGCATTGATGACCAGAGGTACGAAGGTCTGTACCTCTTCAAAGCTCCTTCCTTGTAAGAGAGGGTGATTGTAGTCGTTACCTCCAATCTCTCCCACAAGAACCAGCGACCTTTTAAAAATGTCTCCGCAACCTTGCAAGAATAGAAAACAACGATCAATCTAAGACAACTCAGAATGTAATGGGACCCCAATTTCCTGGGACCCACAATGATCCAAAACTCTAATGGGCCCACGGAATAATGGAGATGGAAACGCCCAACATTTAAACCTTTTTAGGCCTAACCTATATGTTAATATGCGATCCAACCATGGACTGATGCCTGCTATCCAACCAATCTTAACTTTCTCAACGTGTAAACTGTAAGAACTCTACATGGTGGGCCTTTACTGATCAACGATCTGGATTGTATTCTAGTTGGACTATTTGATTGAGTTAATCAGTGGACCCCACTTAAGGTGATACGCTGCGCAATCTAATGTGCGCAGCACTACGTATTTGGGTTGAATGCTATAGCCTTACGCAAGGCAATTTGAGTCGAACTAGGACTCAGTGATGTGGAGCGTGGGAGAGAGAGAGAGTTTTGATGGGTTTCAAACTCTCTCTCCAGAGTCTCTATAAAAGGGAGCTGGGTCCCCGATCCTACACCACGGCAGAAATTCGAGTCCCATCTAGTGTTTTGCAGAAAGGGTGTGAAGGAAAGGAAGATCCTAGCTTTATCGGTTTTCTGGCATTGGTATCATTATCCGGTTCCTATGGCGTCACAGCTAGGTAAGCTATCTGAACCCCTGATCATCATGTCCCTTGCACAGACAGATTCGTGGGGCCTATTCCGCATATAGATTTAATCCCACATTTGGTATCAAAGCAATCTGTGCATAGGTATGGTTGATCCCATACATCAATTAGGGCTTTCGAATTCGAAACCCATACAGCAATTAGGGCCTTCGAATTCGAATTCCATATCAGATCAGTATCAGGGATTTTTCAAATCTCTGAATCCAGAAACAGAAAGATTAGGGATTTCGAATCCCAAATCCCAAAATTGGGAAATTTAAAACTAAGACTCAAAATCCAGTTTTAATTGGGGATTTTCAAATCCCCAAGTCCAAATTAGGGTTTTTCAGGTCTAAATCCCTAAATCAGAAAAAATAGGGATTTTAATCCCAAATACATCAATTAGGGATTTTGAATCCCAACTCCAAAATTGGTAGTTTCAGATCTCCATCCCCAAATTCTGATTCCGATTAGGGATTTCGGAACCCTAATCCCTAATCCTGCTCCAATCTGGTTTTCAGATCCTTAATCCCCTATATTCATTCATGGATTAAGGATTTGAATCACACGATTAGGAATTTTTATTCCCTCAATCCAACATACAATCAGAATCATAGGGTCTTGGCATAGATCTCGTCAAACCCTTACTTACCTTCATCAAGGGCGGTGGCCATTACCAACCTTCAGCCTCCCTTCAATGGAGATGGATTGCAGAATCATTAACACCGTCATTGCTGGCAACCCCATCACCGTTTCCGTGGCCTCATCATCGTCACTGTCAACCCTATATCGACGGGACTTCCAGAAAACCAGAAAGAAGGGAGATTCAAGAACTCTCCTCGACTCGCCGGGCAGAGAGAGAGAGAATCTCTCTCTTTCGCTCATCTCCCTTCAGTCGCTGCTTGCTGACGAGGGTAGGCGATTGGGTTTTTTTTTTTTTTTTTTTTTTTTTAATATCCCTTTAGGTCGAAAACGACCTTGTTTGAGATCGGGTCTTTGAACCCGATTACCATTTGGGTTTCAATTTCTGGACCCGTGAACGGGATCCAACTGGCGTCCTTTTTGGTGGGCCTGACGATCGATCTAGGCCCACTGCGACTAATGGACCTGCCTAATACTTATAATGGGCCTGACACCAGTGGGCCTCATCAGAAGATTTTAGCATGGATGTTGATTGGGCCCGTTTAATTGGTCCACGTGTTTCACATTAAATTCAGATCTCATCTGAGCCCACTGATGCTTTAGGGACCTATTTGGATCCGTTAACCATATCTGAGTTGTTAGTATGAATTAAAATGAGCATATAATATAGAAACAATCACTTGATGGACATAAATGTCAGGATCTAAGCAACAAAATTTGTGGGTCGTTCAATACTATTTATCCATCGTGAGAGTATTATAGACTAGACTTATTATACTCATTGATAATGACCAGATAATGTAGAGTCTTGACTCGGCCCGACTGTAGGCCCACTACCCATCATTAATAGTCTTATATAGACCATTGGATTATAGAGACCGAAACATATCCGTTCGTTTCTGTCAGAAGTTTCTCTCTCGTCCAATGATTAATGTTGACTATCTTGTGGACCGTATCAAACTAATTTAAGTATAATTCATTGAGGCAGGATTATAATCGCAATCCTAAGGTCTATATTTGTAGTTTTGGATTCGATTGTGTTAGCCACCATAGTGACCTCAATCGATGAAAACTTTACAAGTACAGACTTGTAACATTGGGATCAGGAGGATTGCATACAGTTGCGTTCACATTTTTTCATGCATACGGTAACGAAAATACAGACGATTACCGTTTGGCAGAGACGTAAACGGATGAAGTAAATGGTGTTGGTAATGTAAAGCTGAAAGACTCATCTCACCCACAGGTTTTGAGTATCTCAGATTTACATGACTTACATCACTTAGCTCCATGTTCAGGAGGATCACTAACATGTTGCCATTGCCACCCACAGGAGGAATGATAATGATGTAATAGATTCTCACCAAGATGAGATGGTTGGGCCCATAGTCATCTTGGATAATTCAGTTGATGCCTCCCTTAAGCAACTGAATTGATTCAGATAGCCTGATAATTTTTGTTTACATTCATGAAATTAATTTGTGAAATCATCTACTAATGTGAGTATATATGTATCTCTTCTATTTCAGTCTCAATTCCAACTAATACGCATCAAGTTCCGCCCTTAATGGATCTAACTACGCTGATGGAAGAACGCCATTGAAGTTGTCTTGAAATTTGTCTTCAATTAGATCTTGCCCTAATAACACCAGAACGCCAGAACCTTCGATGATGCCACTGAAGCTGAATATAATCGATGGGTTGCATGGTTTAGATCGAATGATACATGCACGAAAGTAATTAAGTATTCGATTTACGAATCCATGAAGGGCGCCATGCACGATCTGAGACAATGCCAAAACTTTCCCCGGTTGAAATGGGAAAACGGTTCAAGAAATCGATAAATCTGAAGTAGGCATCCTTCAAATAAATTGACTCGTTAGTCTACGACGGAAAAGGCAACATCCGTGAATACATTGTAGAGCGGATCGAGGTTGTTTCTAAGATCAGGTGCTCTGGGACTTGTACTCACGATGATCAACTAGTTCATTTGATCATGAATAACCTACCTCCCCAATTCGGCACGTTCTGGTGAACTATAACACTCGAAGGACATGTGGACATTGGATGAACTTATCACTCAGTGTGTCCAAGAAGAAGACGAGGATCGGGCGGGTGGTTAAAGTTCAAAAATGTTAATATGGTGAGCTCAGGTCATGGGCATGGGCAATGGAATAAAGGTAAGAAGAAGAGGAAACAAGCTTCTAATAATGGATCCTTTAGTCCTCCAGCAGGAAACCATGAGAATCAATCAGGAAATGGATCTAAACACAAACGGGTTAAAATGGCAAACCGTGCTTCTTTTTGCAAAAAGGCGGGTCATTTAAGAAAAGACTGCGAAGGCTTTAAGAATTGGCTCATGAAGAAAGGTAATCATTCTGTTCTTGTCTGCTTTGAATCTTATCTAACGATGTGTCGTGATTCTGGTGGATAGATTCGGTACTACTATTCACATATGCACTTACGTGCGGGAATTACTACGAGCCGGGCCACCAACTCGATGCGGAGCGCTCGATATCGTTAGCAATGGTGTCGAGGTAGACGTGGAGGCAATAGGAGTCTATAGGCTTAAGTTAAAGTCTGGTCAAGTTTTGGATTTAGTAGATACATTACTGCGTGCCATCTATAAGGTGCGATTTAGTTTTGATTTCTGTTTGGATAAGTTAGGATATTCATTCCATTTTGAAAATAAAAGTTTTGCTATTTACTTTAATTCAAATAAAGTTGGAACAGGCTCTATAGTAAACAACTTATACCAGTTAGACTTAATTGCCTCTCACGTCTATAATATTAATAGCTTGCATGGAAATAAAGTGGGATCAAGCGAAGACTAGATTATGAGAATTCCTCATGTTGTGGCACAGGCGGTTATGCCATATATCTCGTGAGAGATTAGACAGGCTTGTGCGAGAAGGAATTTTACATTCTCTAGACTTCTCTGACTACAAAGTATGCATTGATTGCATAAAAGGAAAACAGACTAGAACGAGAAAGAAAGGTGCAACTAGGAGTGTAGATCTATTAGAGGTTATACATACAGATATCTATGGACCATTCCCTACTGACCTCATGGAGTGGCCACAAATATTTTATTACCTTTATAGATGACTATTCTCGCTTGGTACCTATACCTTATCGGTGAGAAATCGGATGCCTGGATGCTTTTAAAATCTATAAAGTAGAGATTGAAAATCAACTCGATAAAAGAATTAAAGTTGTCGATATCGGACCGTGGTGGTGAATACTATGGCGGATCCGACGAATCGACGCAATCCAGGGCCATTCGCTTAGATACCCAGGATTGTGGCATTGTCGCTCAATACACCATGCACTGGCACCCCGAGCGAGCGAGTGGCAGTTAGAGAGAGACGTAATCGCACCCTTATGGATATGGTGCGAAGCATGGTCTGTAATCGACATTGCCGAGAATCTCTGTGGGGTGATGCGATCAAAACCGCAGTTCATATACTAAACCGTTCCCGGTAGCGATTAACAAAACTCCTTTTGAGTTGTGGAATGGGAGAAAATCAAGTCTCCGATATCTACATGTTTGGGGTTGTCTCTTGAGGCCAAAGTTTATAACCCGCATGAAAAGAAGCTTGATCCTAGAACCGTAGTAAGTTGTTTCTTCATAGGATATCCAGGAAAGATCAAAGGGTATCGATTCTCTTTGTCCTTCCCACTCTATTAGGATTGTTGAGGCCCAAATGCTGGATTCATTGAGGACACACGAAAACAAAGTGGGAGCACAAACATAAAAATTTTGTATTTGAGGAACAAAGGGCTGTGACTCCAGTCATAGTCAATCCAGATCACATGGACATTATTGATGCAGTTGATTCTGCAGTCACTGCTAAACACCACGTGGAACCTCAAATACAAACCACTGATGAGGAAAATCAAGATCAGACCCAGCAAGCTAAACCATTAAGAAGATCTGAAAGAGAAAGAAGGCCTGTAAATCAAGACGATTACATCGTATACTTACAGGAACACGACTTTGACATAGGGGTGGACAAGGATCCTGAATCCTTTACACAAGTCAAACAAAGTGTTGATCCTTCTCGTTGGTTTAATGCCATGAAAGATGAGTTGAAATCCATGCAGGACAACAAAGTATGGGATCTTGTAGAGTTACCTACTGGAATAAGGCCAATTGGTTCTAAATGGATATTTAAAACCAAAAGGGACTCCAAAGGTAATGTCGAAAGATATAAAGCCCGACTTGTTGCCAAGGGTTTTAACCAACGTGAGGGTATTGATTTTAAGGAGACTTTCTCTCCAGTATCTAAGAAAGACTCATTCAGGATCATAATGGCTCTAGTAGCTCATATGGATTTAGAGTTACATCAGATGGATGTAAAGACTGCATTTCTCAATGGGGATCTAAATGAGAATGTCTACATGTTGCAGCCCGAAGGTTTTGTAGCTACTGGCTCAGAACATTTGGTTTGCAAACTTAAGAAGTCCATCTATGGGTTGAAACAGGCATCGCGACAGTGGTACCTTAAGTTTCATGAAGTAATTTCCTCATATGGCTTTGTAGAAAACACTGCAGATGAATGTATGTACATTAAAACCAGTGGGAGTAAGTTTGTTATGATGATTTTGTATGTTGATGACATTCTGTTGGCTAGCAGTGATACCAGGATGTTGAGCGGCACCAAGAAATTCTTATCTCAAAAGTTTGAAATGAAAGACCTTGGTGAAACTTCTTACGTCATCGGCATTGAGATTCGTCGTGACAGAACACTTGGACCTCAGGCTGTCACGAGAGGGCCTACATTAGTAGGGTACTCGAAAGGTATGGCATGCAAAATTGTGCTACAGGAAAGTCGCCCATTGTAAAAGGCGACAAATTTGGTTTATTTCAGTGTTCAAAGAATGATTTGGAAAAGAATCGAATGAAAGAAATTCCGTACGCATCAGTAGTAGGGAGCATCATGTATGCTCAAGTGCATGTCTGTGCGACCGGACATTGCCTTTGTCAATTTGGGATGTTGGGAAGATATCTATCTAATCCGGGACTACAACATTGGATAGGCTGCAAAGAAAGTGCTACGGTACCTTCGAGAGAACAAAGACTTCGGACTCACATACGAAAGATCGATCGGTTGGAGTTGATTGGATATTCGACCCAGACTTCGCAGTGCGTTGAAACTAAGAAGTCTACTTCGGGTACATCTTCATGATGGTGGGAGGAGCGTATCGTGGAAAAGCGTGAAACAATATACCACAGCCTCATCCACTATGGAAGTGAATTGATTGCTGCCATGAGGCATCAAATCGAGCACTATGGTTACTGAGTTTCTTCTCGGGTTTGCGGAGTCTTGGAGCATATCCAGAAACCATTGAAAATATTTTGCGATAATTAATTTGCTATTTCCTTCTCTAGTAACAACAAGCATTCGTCAAGGTCGAGGCATATCGACATCAAGTACCTTGTTGTAAAGGAAAGGGTTCAGAATCATCAAGTGTCCGTGAAATTCATCGACACTAAGCAGATGATTGCGGATCCGCTCACTAAAGGGCTCCTTATCACGCCATTTCAGGAGCATGTTACGTCCATGGGAGTCATTGATCCTATAGATGTTTTCAGTTAGTGGGAGTTGAGCGTATGTTGATTTTCACTGAGACACTTAGAGATCTCGTTTTATATAACTTATTTGGATGATTTTGATATAAATATTTATTTCTACTTCTCATATATATATATATGCAAAGTTTTGAGTAAGTAGAACTACAGACGTGTCTCGTTGGAGACATGTAAAAGCTTCAGGACCTCTTAAGGATAGACACATATCATCACACTAAAGTGTGTAATCCTTATACCACATTTCCTAGTTCGTGATCTATGTCGTTAAGATTGAAAGTACTTGTGATTGCGCTTAGTCTCACTTCGCCTAAATTAAATGTTGTGACGACTACCATTTTTCGATACTGACAGTCTTGATGGACCAGATTGAATAGCATTACTCATAATGTCCAACTATTTCTTTGGTTAACCATTCAGATGTTTTCTTAATATCAAAACTTGATTTCAAAATTTTATGACAATCAGTGACGTTGCTCAATGAGGCCCAAGTGGGAGAATGTAAGAACTCTACATGGTGGGCCTTTACTGATCAACGATCTGGATTGTATTCTAGTTGGACTATTTGATTGAGTTAATCAGTGGACCCCACTTAAGGTGATACGCCTTGAATCTAATATGCGCAGCACTACGTATTTGGGTTGAATGCTATAGCCTTACGCAAGGCAATTTGAGTCGAACTAGGACTCAGTGATGTGGAGCGTGGGAGAGAGAGAGAGTTTTGATGGGTTTCAAACTCTCTCTCCAGAGTCTCTATAAAAGGGAGCTGGGTCCCCGATCCTACACCACTGCAGAAATTCGAGTCCCATCTAGTGTTTTGCGAAAGGGTGTGAAGGAAAGGAAGATCCTAGCTTTATCGGTTTTCTGGCATTGGTATCATTATCCGGTTCCTATGGCGTCACAGCTAGGTAAGCTATCTGAACCCCTGATCATCATGTCCCTTGCACAGACAGATCCGTGGGGCCTATTCCGCATATAGATTTAATCCCACATAAACATGATTAAATTTCTTTGGAAATGTGTCTTTAGGTTCTGGCCCACCATCCCAATGGTTTGAGATGTCTTCACCAACTCTCGCTGACACGTGGCGGCACAACTTTTCTCTCTTAGTAGAGAACATTTTCCACGGAGAAATTCTCCCATGCGCCAAAGATCAAAAGCTCAGGTGTCCCACATCACAGGAAACAATGGTCTTAAAACATTCACCCAAGTTCTTTCCTTCCTAAGGCTCCCAATGAGTTTGTTTGTCATCAAACCAAGTTCATAAGGCCACATAGACATAAATAAAGGAAAAAATAGGTATCATTTTGATTCAAAATTTTTGGGGCCCAAAGAAGCTTTAAGAGAAGGTGCTCAATTCTAACTGTTTCCAGTGGCATGGTCCACTTAATATTTGGATCTACCTCAATTTTTTCCTCATACCCTAAAATCAGCTGATATGATGGATGGACCATGTGGATATGCAACATTAATCACAGGAGGCCCCACAGTTTTTTCCATCTTTTACGGATTTTAGCATTCTGCAGGCTGTCAACAACAGGATTGAGTATGGTGCTCAATTCCAACTGTTTCCTTGCAGTATGGTCACCTTTTTTTCTTTTTTAAGTACACCCACCCACGGTCAGTTCACACTTCACGGTATGGTCACTTAATATTTGAATATACTTCATTTTTGAGCTCACAACCAAAATTCAGCTGACATAACAGATGGATGGTGTGGATATGCCACATACATCACGGTGCGCCCCACAATTTTTCACATTTTCCCTCGTTTTGAGCACACCGCGGGCTGTCAACTACAGCGTTGAGATGGTGCTCCATTGTACTCCATTCTAACTGTTTCTATGGTGTGGTCCACTTAATATTTGAATCTATTTTATTTTTGGGCTCATGTCCTAAAATCAGCTGACATAACATATGACGGGTGAATATGCCACATACATCAAAGTGTGCTCCGCAATATTTTGCATTTTTCCTGGGTTTTGGGTACTACAGCGTTGAGAATGGTGCTCAATTTCAGCTGCTTCCTGTGATGTGGTCGACTTAACATTTTGATCTACTTCATTTTGGGGCTCGTGCCCTAAAATCAGCTGAAATAACAGATGGACAGTGTGGATATGCCACATACATGACAGTGGGCCTCACAAATTTTCGCATCTTTCCTTAGTCTCAGCGTACTCGAGGCTGTCAACTAAGAATGGTGCTCATTTCCAACTATTTCGTGTGATCAACTTAATATTTGTATCTACCTTATTTTTGGACTGATGCCCTAAAATCAGCTTACATAGTGGATGAATGGCATGGATATACCAAATGCATCATAGTGCCTCAAATATTTTTTTACATCTATCCTCGGTTTAGCGTACCACATGCTATCAACTACGGCACCGAGAATGGTGCTCAATTTCAACGGTTTCCCGTGATGTTGCCCACTTTATTTTTGGGCTCATGCCCTAGAATCAGCTGACACAACGGATGAACGGCGTGGATACGACGCATACATCCCAGTGGGCCTCACAAATTTTCGCATCTTTCCTCGGTTTTAGGGTACCGCAACCTGTCAACTTCAGTAGTGGGGATGCTGCCGGAAAAATAATTGCGTACGGGGAAACGTGCAATAGAAAAATAATTGAGTTAACAAGTGCGTATCACGAGGCTGAGTTTTAAAATTTCGAAAAAAAAAAAAAAAACAAAACAAAAAACAAACAGAGAGAGAAAGAGTTACCTGATGGATTGGGGCAGAGAGAAGGCAACAGATCTTTGAACCATCCCAGCTGAATTCCCAAAGAATTGTTTGTCAACTCGTTAGATATCCCTCTCTCCCGAAAGAAGGCAGCATCGAGTGCCGTAGCTCCTCCAACCGCAAAATTCACTCCTTGACTGAAATTACTGTCGCTAGAAGACCCAGGATATGGAGGCAGATACGGAAGTCCGAGCTCTTCGGCTGTTGTACAATGTAACGAAGAACAAGACCCAATGAAAGAGATACACATACATACATGTGGAATACAATTTTTTATCACAAATATTGAGGACCCATCATTCCTCACCATTGGATTTAAGAGATTTAAACCTGAAATTGTTAGAATCTCTTATATCTAAAGGTGTTGGAATCACAAATATGTTAAGATCTCTTAGATCATACCAATGAAGTCGACGATCAGCCGTCCATCTGAGTACCGACCGGTGGGACGATGGAAGTACGTCTCTCCATAGGGGAAGTTGCCCACGTAGCTGGTGTAAATCGATTCGCGGATTGAGTTGCCGGTGTCGGCAAGTGAGTCGCCGAAGCTGAAGATGGACGTGTAGCAATCGAGTAGTACTGAATGAGTAGTAGAAAATGTGAGGAAAACCGTAATAAGGTGAATGAGGCCGAACATGGTAGGAGAAGAGAAGGAAGCCATTTCAAACGGCAAGGAAGAATTAAAGACCGATGAAATGCATTAAACTGAAGTGTTACCTACCACCAAAGGTACATATTGCTTTATGTGGACAAAAATGCCCACACCGTGTTAGCTAACATATGGATGCGGATTGCCTATGTCCTTATCCAGGAACTTACTCGGGAAGTTAGGTGGGCCCGCGTGATGTTGATGAGATATCCATCCCGTCCATCTGTTTTTCCAGATTATATTAGGATTCGGGTCCAAAAAACAAGGGAGACTCAAGTCTCAAGTGGGACACATAACAGGGATGATTGGGTAGGGAAATGCCTAGGGTCTGGCGTGATGTTTATATTGTTGGAAATTATACATTAATATAATTCTTGTATAATGTGAAAATTGAAAATAAAAATTAGTTTGAATAAGGATAAGTTGAAGCACCTCTGAAACGATGTCCTTAAAGCGTTATTTGCCCCTACTCAAGTGAATTGAGTATGCTGATAGGTTACAGGCAAACCACTTCTAGGATACGACGAGCCTGGTGTGGGTCTGCGTTTAGCAAACACGAAGGCCCACTAAATGGAATTCTGTTACACAATCTGGCAGAAATACAAAAGAAAAATCCCAGAAGAAAAGAGAGAAGAAGAATATTTTGTTTAGACCACTGCACTGGTAAGTTCTTCAGCCACTGGTTCAGTTAAACCGTTCTATACCATACCGTTGGTCTATTCTTCAAGCAAAGATTCAACCCTTGCTGTCTTGTTGAAATTACTAGAGTATTTGAGAGGAGTAATGGGCTGTCTCAGTTTGTATGAGTCTGCTGAAGTGGGTTGAGAGATGGTTTGGAAACCCATCCAGACCCTCTATTTATAGGCTATGGTGGCTAGGGGGTTATGGTCCAGAGACATAAATTTCATTAAGCCATTTCAGGCTGTTGGAAAACTAGCCGTTTTATGGCCGTTTTCTGACTGTTGTGCATGAGCCATAACCACTGCTGCATGTGACTGTTGTGAGACAGTAGCTAGCCGTTTTCTAATTATTGGGCTAGCCATGCAGCAGTTACAGCTGATCTCTGCACTAATGGCACAACTGTTACAGTTTCTGCTACAACAGCTCTTTTCAATCCCTTTATATATACCGAGAGATTTCGCGTGAAGTGCAAAGTGCACCACTAGCGCCTCTACAGCCACACTGCCTCACATGCCCACGCCCTCACACCGTGACCGAACCCGAGCCCGCATGCGTGGGTGTGCGTATAGCACTGGAACACGCAAGTCCCATGGTCCATGGACTGTGGTAAGGTACTCCACACTTTTTATTTAAACTACTTTTTCTTCTCTTCTCTTTCCCATGTGGAACTATGCTTAAAAACCCACAAAAAGGTGTTTTTCAAGCCTTTTTTATATATACTATATTATTAATTTTTATTTTAAAATATATTTTATAAAATCAACATTTTGCAACATATATGCCATCCATAGTAATGTTTATGAGTTTATTCCTAATGGGATGAACTGAAAATACAAAAATAATAGCCTGATCCAAAGCTTTTGTGGCTCAACGAATGTTTTAATGGTGGACGTTCAATCCTCAGCGTTTTCTATCGTGTGGTCCACTTGAGTTTTGGATCTGTCTTATTTCTCAGCACATGTTCTGTAGAAACGAATGGACATAGTGGATTTCTGAAAAAATATGACGGTGAGCCCCAGCTATACGGCTTTCCGAAAGTGCTTGCGAAAGGCTTTCACAGGCAATCGGCATCCGGTGGATGAGTTGATATTATCAAGAAATTTCTTCAAAAATCAAGAGCTCTCTCTCTCTCTCTCTCTCTCTCTCTCTCTCTCTTGAGGTCAGTTGCATACTAAGTAGCCACGTGGATTCTTATTGGTGCTCTTTGGGCCCCACCATGATGTATGTATTTATCCATGTCGTCCATTCATTTTTCCAAATCAATTTAGGGCATGAGCCCAAAAATAAGGCAGATTCAAATCTCAAGTGGACAACACTATAGGAAAACAATTGTAATTAAACGCCCACCATTAAAAACTTCTTAGAGCCCACTATGATGTTTATTTTTCATCCAACATTTTGATTAGGCAATATTCACAAAGATGAGGGAAAACAAAAATATCAGCTTAATCCAAAACTTTTGTGGCCTATGAAGTTTTTAATGATGGGTGTTCAATCACTGTTATTCTTGTGGTGTGGTCCTCCTGAGATTTGAATCTTCCTCATTTTTTAGATCATGTCATAACATGAGAGGGAAAAATCAATGGATGGTGGTGATGTAACATCACGGTGGGCTCTACAATCACAAATACACCAAGCTCTAGCAAGCATAGGATCCACTTGACACAATCATACACACGATGAATGCACCATAAAACTCAAAACAAGCAAATAACATTTGGAAATAATGTACTAAAAATAGTAGATAATATTTGAAAAAATAAAAAATTAAATAATAAAAAAAAAGTAAGAAAATATGACTTATTTGTTTAAGTCGAGGCATGACTAGGTCACTTGACTTGAAACCAAATCTGTCCTCCTTGAACCGCGTCCCAAGTGTAACATGAATTTTAGATAGTTAGCCTCCAAGATACAATGATTATGACTCAGCTCCAATGGTGCACTCGTTGTACACGGGCATGAATCAGCCTGCGTAACTTAACCGAAGTGAGTTAACTTGGTATCAAACTCAGTTGGAAAAACAAAATTGAACCATAGACCAATTTTTGAAGAAATTAACGAAGAAAAAAATTGTTGGTTTGAATGAATAAATTCAGAAAAAATGAAGAAGTCCATATATACACCACAATTAGGTACTTGAGCACCATTTCAAATGGGTTAATTCCATTGGGTTTGAACCCAACTAGTGTGACTACCCGAACAGATGCATCCCTGATTTAAAATCCGAGCAAAATCGACATTTGAGGTTATACTTGTGAATTACGAAACAAAACCATTAGTACAAGTGTACTCTTAGTACTCACATAGACCCAAACCCAGACCTGGACCCAGCTCGGCGTGGCATGGCGCGCCGCATGTGCAAGCACGTCCACGGCCATAGCTCAGCCCAGCCCGACGCACGCATGGATGTGTGGTCAATGGCATAAGTTCAGGCTAATGGTATTGCCCTCCTCCCATTGCACCAAATTCACATGCCCTATTAGAAGGGACTCAAGCCCCATGCAAAACTCCTCTTATACAGTTGAGTTTTTCTTTAGTCCTTTTCGATGTGGGACCAGAGAATTACACTAAAAACAAAACACTTATAAAAAGAAACATGGAGAGAAAACTTTGAATTTTAAAATCATTTTTAAAATAAAACAATCATTCACATATTTCAAATTTAAAATACTTTGGTATAAGATAGAAGAGTTGTGTAATTGTGTCAATGTCTATTCGACTTTAATCAACATTTAGATTAAGCAAGACAAGTTTAAAGGAATCGTGTAACTATCGGTCTTTAACCTGACCCTTTAAACATAAATGGCTTTACATCCCACTCAAACAACTTTTCCGTTATAGCTGGTTCTATGGTTTGGTGTATTTTGGCAATGCACCTTTAAATGAATTTTCATGCGTGCTATAGAGAAATGACATATATATTCTCATAGGAAGCGATCCCACTTTCATACTCATATAGGTGAATTCCATTAAGTGTACACGGTAACTGGATACACTACTACATCTAGTTATAGATTCATTAACAGTTCAAAAACTCATCATGTCACACATTCCTTCTTGAACTGCCTACACCATAAGAATAGGCCTCTTTAGTGCTTCTCAGTCTCCTAGTGTCTTGTTGTTTACCTATTGAATCTATCGCATATAATCTCTACTTGTGTAAGTTAGGTTGCTGACATTGGTGACTCATTCTTTTAAGCCCGACCCCATTCTCTTCGATGTTTCCCTGATATATTTGTTGGGGGCCTTGCACAAAACCTTAGGATCTAGCCCTCTAGAACAAACCAGAATTATGGATAATAAAGCAATGAAAATAATCAATGCATCAATCACACACCACACAAGAGAATTTTACGTGGAAAACCCTCAAAGAGGTAAAAACCACGGAACCTTGTCCAGATCAACATTCCACTATGAAGTAAAACGTTTACAACCTTCTTCACTCACGCAGTAATGGATGAACAATGAAAGAATAAAGAAAACCAGAGAGATCTCACTGATTATGAGGACGTAGGAGCGCTGAGATATAGACTGCACCGTAGATTACTTCCACGAGCATAACCTCCCTTCTACAAGCTTCCTCTCTCTCTTTCTCCCCCTCTCTCTCACCTTTGATAGCCCTCTTGTATTTTTCTCATCAACACAACATTCCCTAGAAAAACCCTAGGGACCCTTTTTTATAGTTTTAGGAAACTCCTTTCCGCATCCTAGTTGCGAAAGGACTTGCGCATCCCAGTTGTGAAAGGATGACAGGTCAAAAAAAACCCATCAAATCTTTCCCTTTTTGACCTAGGAGGGATTCACCTTCTTTAAGTCAGCCAGATTTTTACAAACCTCAAACTTGCCCTTGAGCAAGGCCTTGGTCATCATATCTGACCCATTATCGTCCGTGTGAACCTTCTCAAGCTGTAACACCTTCTATTCCAAAGTATCCCTGATCCAGTGATACCGAATCTCTATGAGCTTTGACTTAGAATGCTGACTTGGATTCTTGCTCAAGTGTATAGCACTCTGACTATCGCAATAGACCACGTGCTCCTCCTGCTTCAGGCTAAGTTCCTATAGGAACCTCTTCATTCAAAGCATCTCTTTACATGCCTCTGTAACTACAATGTACTCGGCCTTTGTAGTTGATAATGCTACGGCCTTCTGTAGCTTGCTTTGTCAAGAAACCGTTTCGCCTGCAAACGTGAACATGAACCCCGATGTAGACTTCCTGGAGTCTATGTCACCTGCCATATCTGCATCTGTGTAGCCCTCTAACACAGGTTTACCGTCACCATAGCATAGGCTCAACCTAGATGAGCCTCTTAGATACCGCAGTATCCATTTCACCATTGCCCAATGCTCTTTGCCAGGATTGGCAAGATACCGGCTAACAACACCAATCACGTATGCTATGTCTGGGTGTGTACACACCATAGCATACATCAAACTTTCTACAGCTAATGCGTAAGGTATCTTCTGCATCTCTTCCACCTCTACCTTCGTCTTGGAACACTGTCTGTCGCTCAATTTGAAGTGACCGTCCAGTGGAGTACTGGTCGGCTTCGCTGCATTCATATTGAAATGCTCTAGGACTTTCTCAATATACCACTCTTGTGACCTGACGAGCTTCTTCTTTCCGCTTCATCACGGGTTATCTCCATTCCTAGGATCTGTCTAGTCGGGCCCAAGTCTTTCATCGCAAAAGACTTGCCCAACTACTGTTTCAGCCTGTCGATCTTCTTGATGTCTTTTCCCATGATGAGCATGTCATCAACGTATAAGAGCAGAACTAAGAAATCACCATCTGAGAACTTGCGCGTGAACACACAGTGGTCCGACTCCGTTCTGTCATATTCATGCTTCAACATAAACGAGTTAAACTTCTTGTACCATTGTCGTGGAGCTTGTTTCAGCCCATACAAGCTCTTCCTCAGCCTACACACCATATGCTCTTTGCCCTTGACTTCGGACCCCTCTGGTTGGTGCATGTAGATCTCTTCTTCCAGGTCACCATGGAGAAAGGCAGTTTTAATATCCAACTGCTCCATCTCCAGATCCATGCTAGCCACCAACCCAAGCAACACTCGTATGGATGTCATCTTCACCACTGGTGAGAATATCTCCTCGAAGTCGACACCTTTTCTCCGACCGAACCCTTTTACCACAAGTCTGGCCTTGAACCTCGTTTGTGAATTCTTCTGCTCAACCTTCTTTTTGAACACCCACTTGTTGCTCAAAGCTTTCTTGCCCTTAGGCAATTTCACCATATCATAGGTGCGGTTCTTATGCAAGGATTCCATATCCTCTTGCATAGCTTTCAACCACTCCCCCTAATGCTCATCGGCTAGGGCCTCAGAATAATCTTCTGGCTCTCCTCCATCAATTAGCATAATGTACTCATGCGGCGAGTTCCTTTTAGACGGCTGTCTATCCCTAGATGACCTCCTCACCTGTGGCTCAACAGGTGGATCAAGTGGGGGCTGCTCCCCTGGTCCATCTTCTGAAGGAACTCCCTCGTCCTCTGCACATTGCTGTACTCCCCCATCATCAGGCACCACGGGAGGAGTAACCGGATCCATGTCCTCTAGCTCACCTGAACTAGGCTGGTTCTTCTCTGGCTTACCAATGTCTTCTATACACTGATCTTTAAAGAAAACCACATCTCTGCTCCTGACGAGCTTCCTCTCGGTCAAATCCCATAATCTGTAACCAAACTTTTCATCACCTTACCCTAAGAACACACACTGCCTGATCTTCATATCGAGCTTGGACCTCTTATCCTTTGGTACGTGAACGGATGCCCTGCATCCAAACACCCTGAGATGATTGTACGATGGATCCTGTCCAGTCCATACCTTCTCAGGTACTTCTCCATTTAACGGGGCTGATGGAGACCTATTTATCAAATACACTTCCGTGTGCATTGCTTCTCCCTAGAACATCTTGGGCAACTTCGCATGGGATAACATGCACCTGATTCTCTCAACAATGGTGCGATTTATTCGCTCAGCTACACCATTATGTTGGGGGGTCTTGGGAACCGTCTGTTCATGCCGTATACCCAGGGACTTGCAGTACTCATGAAAGTCGCTAATGTAGTCACCACCATTGTCAGTGCGGATGCACTTCAATGATCTACCTGTCTCTCTCTCGACCATAGCATGAAACAATTTAAACACACCAAAGACCTCGTCCTTGGATTTCAAAGCATAAACCCAAACCCTCCTAGATGCATCATCTATAAAAGTAACAAAATACAATGCCCCACCCAAGGTTTTTGTCCTCATAGGACCACAAACATCAGAATAAACCAAATCTAATGCATGCACTTTATTAACATGAGAAGCAGTTTTAACAAATGAAACTCTATGTTGTTTCCCTAATAAACAATCAATACAGGTTTTGAGAGGTGTATCTGTCACGTCTGGAAGGAGCCGCTTCCTTGCTAGTAATTGAATCCATTTTTCACTCATATGGCCTAGAAGCCTATGCCACATGTCAATAGCTGAATCTTCCACTATGTTCAACCCACCCTTGCACATACTGACACTTGCCTTGTACAGGGTGCAACACTTCTTTCCTCTGGCCACGATCAATGAACCCTTAATGAGCTTCCATCACCCACCAGCAAATCGGCTTTCATATCTATCATCATCCAACCTTTCCGTCAACATCAAGTTGAGGCGAAGGTCTGGGATATGCCTCACATCCCTGAGAACCAATGTACAGCCCACATCGGTCTTCACACAAATATCACCAACTCCCACAATTTTTGATACGCCAGAATTTCCCATCTTCACAGTCCCATAGTCACCTTACTTGTAGCTTGTGAAGAACTCCCTGCGTGGAGTCGCATGAAAAGAGGCACCCAAGTCAATCACCCAGTCGGTGTCCTGACTCGTAGCCGTGAGACATATATCATGATCTACTGAAAGAATAACTACTATGTCGCCATCTAAAGTGACCGCAGTAGAATCTGATTCATCTTCCTTCCCTTTTCCTTTCTTGTCGTTGTTCTTACCACGATAATCATGCTTGTAGTGGCCCTTCTTGCCACAATTCCAGCAATCAACATCTTTCCTGTTACTCGACTTGCCTCTTGATTTATCTCGGCCCTTCCTGCCCTTCCTGTTCTTTTCTCTCCTCCGTTCCTGTGTCACAAGGGCCTCTTGCTGAGTAGACCCCTGAGACTTCCTCCTTATCTCTTCATTGAAGAGATAGCTAGTTACCTGTTTCATGGATATCTTTCCGTCTGACGCGGAGTTACTTAGAGATACCATCAATGTCTCCCAACTGTCAGGCAATGAACTAAGCAATAGTAAAGCCTGCAATTCATCATCCACGACCATCTTCATAGAGGAGAGTTGGTTCACTATATTGTTGACCTCATTTATGTGTTCGGCCACAGAACCACCATCTTTGAACTTGAGATTCACAAGTCGCCTTATCAGAAAAATTTTATTACCGGCTATCTTCCTCTCATATAGCCCTTGTAATTTCAGCCATAGGATAGCGGCAGAGGTTTCCGTAGACACATGGTGGAACACAGAATCATCCAACCATTGTCTAATAAACCCTACCGCCTTTCGGTCCATCTTCTTCCAATCGTCATCAGTCATATCCTTGGATTTTGCTGATATGCCTAAAATTGGAGAATATAGGTCCTTGCAATAAAGCAAGTCCTCCATCTTAGCCTTCCATATGGTCCAGTTAGAACCATTGAGGTTGATCATCCTTGATGAGCCACCTTCCATAATTCAAAACCGATCCTACCTGTTCAATGAACTTAGCTCTGATATCACTTTGTTGGGGGCCTTGCACAAAACCTTAGGATCTAGCCCTCCAGAACAAACCAGAATTATGGATAATAAAGCAATAAAAATAATTAATGCATCAATCACACACCACACAAGAGAATTTTACGTGGAAAACCCTCAAAGAGGTAAAAACCACGGGACCTTGTCCAGATCAACAATCCACTATGAAGTAAAACATTTACAACCTTCTTCACTCACGCAGGAGTGGATGAACAATGAAAGAATAAAGAAAACCAGAGAGATCTCACCGATTACGAGGACGTAGGAGCGCTAAGATATAGACTGCATTGTAGATCACCTCCACAAGCATAACCTCCCTTCTACAAGCTTCCTCTCTCTCTTTCTCCCCCTCTCTCACCTTTGATAGCCCCTCTTGTATTTTTCTCATCAACACAACATTCCCTAGAAAATCCCTAGGGACCCTTTTTTATAGTTTTAGGAAACTCCTTTCTGCATCCTAGTTGCGAAAGGACTTGCGCATCCCAGTTGCGAAAGGACGACAAGTCAAAAAAAAACCCATCAATATTAACCCTTTAGATGGTCATTTGATCATAGGATTTGCTATTTTCTTTTCTAATCGTACAAAATCAACAGCCATGACTCCATTATTTAACAGGTGTTTCACAATATTGTGTTAGAGTCTAATGTGTTTACTTTTACTATTATATATTTTACTTTCGTCCCTTATAAAGCTGCTTGACAATCACAATGAATGGATATGGCAGACATAGGTTTTGGCCACAGAGGTATATTAGGTAACAAATTTCTAAGTCATTCAGCTTTTGATCCTGTCTTTTCTAAGGCGACAAACTCAAATCTCATAGTCGACCAAGCAATACAAGTTTGTTTAGTAGACTTTTAAGATATTACACATCCATTAAAGGTGAAAACCTTTCTACTTGTGGATTTTTCTTAATCTGAATCAGTGATCCAATTAACATCACTGTATCCTTCTAACATGGGAATATAACCTGTATAATGAATATCATATACAATAGTACCATTAAAGTATTTCAATATTCTATTCAATGCATTCCAGTGATCATATCTACAATTATGTCTATATCTACTTAACCTACTTACTGCAAATGCAATAGTAGGTCTAGTGCAATTCATCAAATACATTAGGCTACCAATTACTTAAAAATATTCAATCTGAGATACATTACTTTCTGTATTCTTCTTAAAATGCGCATTATCATCATAAGGTATACTAAAAGGTAAGTAGTTAAAGTGACCAATTTTTTAAAACATTTTCTCAATATCATGAGATTGAGACTGAGTAATGCTATCAACTTTTTGTATTATCTAATATTATACTTACTTCTCCTAAGTCTTTCATAATAAAGTTTTAAGACAAGAGTTTCTTAGTTAGATTGATTAACTTAACATTGGTTCTAAAGATAAGCATATCCTCTACATATAAGCATATTATAACACCATTAAGAATTTGTTATATACATATCTATCCATATCATTTACTAGATATCCATTTAACTTTAAAATATTGTTAAATTTCTCATTTCCTTATGTTCACACCCCAAGTATAAGGTTGTGATGTAGTAATAATCTCGGTAAGACCGAGGTCGAATCCACAGGGACTGAAACCTGTATGTAACTTGAAAATAACCAGAACTAGAACTAGAATAAAATGAAATCTAAACCAAATGAATGTGAGAGAATAATGGTGAAAATATTAATATAAAATTCGTAAAAATCAAAGGTAGGAAAATAGGGTTCCAAGGATCCACTTGTAAAGATCAGGGAGATCTATGCTTGATTCAAGAACACAACTGGACTTTGAGTCCCATCTTTATCCAGTTGGAAGATATAACATGAAAATCAAATCTAAACTTCTTTTAATCTAGTTTTCAAGAGATAAGACTGATGTAAATTAGAATGGATTCTATCACAAGACCATGCTCATCAGACAAAGTAAACAACAAAATTAAACCAATCTACAGCCAATCTAAGAGATGTATGAATGTTAGGAAGGATTCCTTCATCTAACCATGTCCAAGGGGCGATGGTGAACAACAGGGCTTCCTAACTGCATAATCTCAATAATGAAAAGAAAATAACTAAAGCCATCACAGATCTATTGTAATTTCAGTCACAACAAACTATTAAAAACTAAAAGTATTCCTTAATCAAACTATAATTAAAATTAGTTCAAAATATAAATCAAGCCGTAGAATCAGTCCAATCACTCCATAAGCTTCACCTCTTAGCCCTAGCTAAGAGGTTTAGCTAACCACAGGCATGATTAAACTACTTCTCCAAAGAAAAGAAAAAAGAACAGAAAAACTAAAGAAAAACTCTCTTGCTCTCACGTCTAAGCTGACTGATGATTTGATTCTTTCTCTCACATCTCCTTTTATAAGACCACCAAGGTCGGTCGGCTGGAACAGTTAGAGACAGTGGAGAGCTTACGCTGTCCCTGCATAAGTCAGTTTACGCAGATGAGAAGCCACTACGCAATCCCTGCATAAGTCAGTTTACGCAAATGAGAAGCCAGCGCACCCAACTCCCTATTTTTCTTGCCAATCAGCAAAATAACTGCCCCATCTTGATTAGATTTTTCGTCCCTACAGGATGGACGGTCTGGATTGTCAAAACGATTAGAGACAGTGGGCCACAAATATCGTGTATACGTCTGTTTACGAAGCAGAGCCCGCACGGCCTCTTGCGCTATGACGTTGGTGGGGCCCGGTCAGTTTAACCCCCTAAAGCTATTGAACGGTGTGGATCATTGAAATATATGATGATGGTGGCCCACCTGAAGCCATCTGCAATCCCCTGTTCAAGCGGCCGTTTGAATCCAAACAGAGTCGGGTCAGCACACACTGACCGACTCTGTTTGGTCCAGTGCACATCTGATGCACGTGAACGGTGTGCGTGCACTGCAAGTGGGGCCCACTTGTGATGCCTGCAAGAAATCTACTCCGATCATTATGTTTTCCATCTAATTTTTTAGATCAATTTTGAATCATATCCAGATCTCAGGTGGGCCCCGAATTAAAGATTCATGGGCTGATCTATTTATTAGGTCGCTTCCACAAGGATTCGAGAGCTGAAATTCGACAGTATGGTTAATTTGTGGTCCTCAGTCCATATATGAAGTTTCGAGTCAAACAGATGATGAGAACACTGTGATCTTACATTCTGGACGAATTTCAGGCCTTTTTATCTCGACACACGGGATTTTCTCAAATTCCGGGCATGTAATGCCTTCGATCTCGGTCCCCTGGAGTTCATCCCTTGCCTTGATTATTTCTGAGCATAAAATCCATGCTTTTAGCATCATTTTGCAGTCCAAGCTCTTAAATTCACATTGCAGCATAAACAGGATTAAAATAGGGCATTAAATGATATCATGTTCATAAATCCAGGTAATAAATGGGGTCTAATATGCAATATTTGACCCTCAACACAACTCCCAACCAGCATTTTTCTAGTCCCGAGCAAAGTATGCGAAAATTTAGTTGAGAATTATAGGACAATTTCTATAAACTCGAGTGATTTTTGAAAACAATACAGATATTAGAAGTCTAAGATTCATGAATATTGGGCATCACCTTCTCCTATCCTCAAACGCATGGTAGACTTCATAATCAAGATCAAAGTATTAATCTACCAATTAGAAAAATCCTAAACATTGAGTTCCATGGGTGTAAAGTGTAATCTCGTCTTATCAACATTAAGAGTCACTTCTCTATTTCATGATATCATTGGTAACCAACAAGAGCACTCAAGACAACCAAAACCTCAACCAAAACTTGCCTCACAGATCATCCTTTCATTCTACCAACTTTCAATTTTTCTATTAAACATAATGCTAAGGAGGGGAATCAAATCTTCACCTATAGGGAGGAAACCTATGATGAAGACCAGTCGCCCAACCCTTTCCAAATGTCAACCTTGGGGAATCGAATCCTCACCTATAGGGAGCAAACCTATGGTGAAGACCGTTCGTCTACCCTTTTTAATTCTTCTTTATAAGCTAATGATAAAATTTCTTAGGCTGGTTCCTTTCATGCTTTGTGATTACCAAGTTAATCCTTCAATATCGAACTGAAACCTCAATATGTAAGCAAGATGTGACATGTGAAATCATGATTCCATCGATGTTTAAAACTTCTAATCATGGATTGATAATTCGAACTCAACTGTGGAATCTATCAGATAACTAAATCCAAGAGACGTAAGTCCCCAACACTCCGTATCTTGTAATTCTAAATCAACGATGGCTGTCAAAATCACTTCGAATTCACAAGAATTTTTTTTTTTTTTTAAATCACGATTTTTGCTTAAGACTAAGAAAATGCTGATTAGGTGACCTAATCGCCCACTCCCAACATAAAATCTACATTGTCCTCAATGTAAAAAAAATAATAATAAGCACGCAATGCACATGGGAAAATGAAAGTTAAAGAGGAGTGATGGAAAGATAGTACCCGGACGAAAGAATCAAGAAGCTTTCCAAAGATATCAGCGTAAGCGCAAGTCAGCAAAATAGTGAAACCAACGAAATCAAACCTATCCTACAACGACTCAGAAAGCAAACTAACCTAACGGCATAAAACCATCTAACCTAGAACAACATCAAGCAAACTAACCTGACGGCATAAAACCATCTAACCTAGAACGACATCAAGCAAACTACCCTAGTCCTATGAAAACATAAGAAAATCTACTCAGTCATGTCGCAAAGTTCCTCTTCCGGCCAATATCTTGATAAATTTCTTAGTAGGTTTCTCAACAGAATCATCCAAAAGCCCTTTTTGCAATAGGCTTGGATGCCTTGGAGCATGACTTTCCAGAGAAACTTATGTACCTCATCAAAAATTTGTCGTTAATTTGCCTGAGGTATCCAAAGTATATATGAATTACCTGTGACAAAAAAAGTTTCAAAGTTTGTATCCCATGGTGAATCAAAGACAACAAGTAGATAAGATTTAGAAGAATTTTCAGCAGATGATGTAGTTTCAATAAATTCCGAAGTTTTAGAATCTGGTTTAATTTTCAGCTCCTCCTCCCTTAATGGTAAACAGTTAGGATCTGGGGAAGAAGGGGCTTCAGAGTAAGGGATCTCTCGGTTAGTAATAACTATTGAATATTGTCTTGCAAGGCTGATGTTTTATTTAAACCAACATTATTTAAATGATTTTTAAACTCACAAGAATACGAATCAGATATAGATATAGTACGTATTACAAGATCGTTCCCACGAGGACTGGTCGTCACAATTCAAATCTATGATTCTCCTTAACTAATCCAACAAATAATGGAGCGAATTACTAAGCACAATTCTATGAAAAATAATTGAGAACAGGGAAGAAAATTCAATCAGAGAGAGCACTAGGACTTTCGAATCCACCCCTAATTATCTTATCCCTTGTTTTATCTGTTGATTCACCCTAATCTAGATTGATACAACTTATATAAAGAAAGCACAATCTGTGTCCTTAGTCGGGCATACAGAATATCTGATCTCCTAAAGCAATGCAATGAACAACACATCCCATGTCTTTGGTCGGGCACATAGAATGTATAATTCATTAAAGCACCATGTTTCTTCCTCTATAGGAAACCTGTTCATGATCAGACACAAGCACCTAAAATAAGCATCCAGACAACATCCATATATAGACTTTGGTCAAGTTCATAGATGGAGAAGTATAGAATTTAACCCAATCAAGCATGCTAGAGAAAGAAACAAACCAATGTAATTAAAGTAAATTCAACATATAACAATGGATATTCAATTTAGGGGTTTCATCTCAGCCCTAGCTGAGAGATTAGCAATCCATAAATTCAATTAGGGAGACAGAAAAATAAGATTGATAAAATAAAAACATCCTCCTTTCTCTCTTCCTTTCTTCTCTTTCTTCTTCTCTGGATCTGCTCTGGTTCTGGATATCTCTCAAGTTCTGGATCTGTCTCCCCCCTCACCTCTTCTTTCTTTCTCTCTCTTATAGACTGCTCCAGTCGGTTGGCAGTGCTAGAATTGGTGCATAGTCGGCTGCGTACGCAGCAGCGTGTGAAAGTTCTTTTTTTTTTCGCAGTAGAAAACGAACATCAAATGGCCCACTTTTCTTGGTTAGTTTTCAAATAAACACTGTTCTTCAGGGCCTTTTTAGACGAGCTACACAATGGACGGATCAGATCTTCCATCTGATCAACACCGAGATCATACCACAGCCCGCAAAAAGTCGCATAATCTGCGTGCGGGCTTGAAAATAGAGGACGCGATTTCTTCCATTTGCGATGATGGTGGGGCCCATTTTCAGCATTTGTTAAGAAATCCATGTCGTTCATTCAACTTGTGGCGAAAAATCAGTAAGAGATTGGTGGTTTTATATTGGTTTTGGCGTGGCCCACAGAATATCTTGCTTCACCGTTCGTTCTATTATTGAATGGTTGGATTTCACTCCTGATGATCATTTACAAATCTGCCACTTAGGCAGTGATACTAGACTTCATGTGGATCTGATGAACGGCTTGGATTGTCCGTTTAAACAATGTATGCGGCCCACAACTGATGACCGTAGGTCGGTTTTAAAAATCGCAAACGGCAACTGCCGTATTTGAGTTTGAGAAGGAGTATCGGTCAGCGCCTGCTGACTGACTTTTGGGCTTCTTAGTGCACGTCCGGTGCATCTATGCACGTTGCACATTTAATGTATGTGTGGGTCCGACGGATACTTGTATCTATAATTCGCTCCGTCCTTTCATTTTAACACCTCATTTAATGGGTTAAACCCAAGTTTGAAGCATATCCAGATCTCAAGCGGGCCGCAAATCATGATACTAGGGGATGATCCATCCGTCGGGCCACTTCCCTAGATCTTCAATGGCTGAAATTTAATATGTACGGTTAATTTATGACCCTCATCACATGTATGAAGTTTTGAACTAATCGGATGGCGGAAACCATGTGATCTTGCATTCTGGACCAATTTCGGGCCTCTTTAACATGAACGGCTTGATTTTCTCGGATCCCTGCCGTGTAAATCCGTTGATCTTGGTTCTCTGGAGTCCGTCCCTTGCTCTGATAACTTTGGAGCATCAAATTCTCACTTTTAATACTCTTTTTCAATTAACGCTCTTAATTACACTCTGCAACAAAAACACAATTAAAATATCTCGTTAAGTATTATCATGTTAGTAAAAGAAGGTAATAGTCAGGGTCTAATATGCAATATTCGACCCTCATCACAACCCCCAACCAGCATTTTGCTAGTCCCGAGCAAAATATGCGAAAAATAATTTTTTTAAAAATATACGGCAACTCCTGTAAACCCGAATGATTTGTGAACAAATAGTTGAGAGTTGAAAATTCATGAATGGTGAGTGAAATTTTCTCCTGAAATCAAGCTTCACATCAAATTTCATAATTAAGTTCAAACTATTAATCCATTAATTAGAACAATTCTGAACATCGAGCTCCATGAATGTGAAGTGTAATCTCGACTTACAAACATTAAGAGATCCAATTGTCAATTTCATGATATCATTGGTATTTAACAACGAAATTCATGACAACTGAAACCAACACTTTCCTTTTTCATTCTATCAGCCTTTGATTTTTTTTATGAATAGTAATGTTAAGGAAGGGAATCAAATCCTCACCTATAGGGAGCAACCTATGGTAAAGGTTGTATACCTAACTCTTTCTGAATGTAAACCATGGGAGATCGAATCTTCATCTATAGGGAGCAAACCTATGGTGAAGATTATTCGACTCACCTTTTCACTTCTTCTTTATAAACTGATGCTAACAAATTTTTCAGGCTAGTTCCTTTCATGCTTAATGATCACCAAGTTACCATTTAATATCGAACTGAAAACTTAATGTGTAAGCGAGATCTGATATGTGAAATCATGGCTCAATCAATGTTTACAACTTTTAATCATGGATTATCAATTCAAAATTAACTGTGAAATCAAGCAGATGGCCGAATCCAAGAGTCATAAGTTACCCATATTCTCGACTATCCGTCAAAATCACTTTGAATTCATCAGAAATTCCAGAAAAATTTTAAAAATTTTCACAATTTCCGCTCAAGACCAAGAGAACACTGATTAGGTAATCTCCCACCCCCAACCTAAAATCTACATTGTCCTCAATGTAACAGAAATAAACATGCGATGCACATGAGATAACGAAAAGAAAAGAGGAGTGAGGGAAAGATAGTACCTGGACGGAGAATCAAGAGGCTTTCCAAAAAATATCAACATAAAAGCGAGTCAGCACAAGAGAGAAATCAGCAAAATACAAAAAATAAAATCATAAAAGATCCCACCTATACCACTTTCACAGGTGCTCTAGATTGCATTTAGCGTATGTAATAAGCCTTTAAACTCCTAGGTTACCCCTAGTTGACGAGTTGTAGTCTCGTGAGGGTTTGCAGCAATGTTACCCACAAACATTGAAGTAACTAACTCGGAAAAAGCAATACAATAAAACAAAAGGCTGGGTTGCCTCCCAGGAGCACTAAGTTTAACGTCTTCAGCCAGACAAGAACGGACCATGAATTAACTAATCTTTATAACCAGGGTCTGCCAAAGAAATTACCTCAACACCTTGATTAACCAATCCCAGACAAGTAATGTGAGTTCCCATGAACTGTGCTATCTGAAATGAGGTGAATGATTCTATCGTCTAATAATTTAAGGACTTCTGTTCGAACGACTTCTTCCATGTTAGGATCACACTTCCTTTGTAATTCAAGTGATATTTCCGCAGCATGATCCATACATACAGTGGGGCATACTCCCTGTATTTTCGCTATCTTCCACTCAATTGCTGCCTTATATGTTCTAAGAACATTAAGCAACCTGCTCTCCCTTGCCTTCTCAGAGTTAGAAACTGTGATGTCAGGTAGAGTCTCAGAGGGACCTAACAATGTATACTCGAGATCTGTAGGTAATTGTTTAAGGTCAAGTGCAGGTGACTTCTTAATAGATAGGCCCGGTTTAGACTCAGAGGGATGAAGAGGTTCTACTTTCGCACTCCATCTTTCAGTCTCCAATATAGGAGTAGAGTCGAGCAGTGCATTGACTTTGTGGATGGGACTATCTATGTCAAAATCCATGCCATATTGTGCTAAGCAGGTCTCAAGTGGATCTTCAAAAGATTTAAGGAAGGAGTCCTGCACTAGACTCTCGATCATGTCTGCTTCAAATATGTTTTCCAAATCTGCGGATTGTTATCCAATATTAAAGACATTGAGTTTAATATTCATGTTACCAAAGGACAACTTCAAAACTCCATTCCTGCAATTTATAATAGCATTAGATGTGGCCAAAAATGGACGACCCAAGATGACCGAGATCTGACTAGTCGGATTCTGGACAGGCTGAGTATCTATAACGATGAAATCCTCTGGAAAATAAAACTTATCAACCTGGATTAACACATCTTCAATAACACCCCGGGACACCTTGACAGATCTATCAGCTAGTTGTAATATTACTTTAGTCGGTTTCAACTCACCAAGTCCTAGCTGCTCATAAACCGAATATGGTAACAAATTGACGCTCGCCCCTAAATCAAGCAATGCCTTCCCAATCTTATGATCTCCTATGACGTAAGAAATAGTGGGAGCTCCTGGATCCTTAAATTTAGGAGGGATGTTATATTGGATCATGGAGCTGAGTTGCTCTGTAAGGAAGACTTTCTTATGAACATTCTACTTATGATTTTGAGTGCATAAATCTTTAAGAAACTTAGCGTATGCAGGGACTTGCTTGATGGCATCAAGTAACGAAATGTTGACTTGCACTTTTTGAAACACATCCAAGATTTCATCAAAGTTGTTTCTTTTCTTTATTGGTGCCAGACGTTGAGGAAAGGGTGCTTTGGGCACATAGGGTGGCACATTAGTGGCTCTTGGAGAGTCAGAGAGCTTTTGGACTTTGGATGCATTAATGTGTCTCTCTACTTCATCTTGATCTTCTGCTTTAGAATTTGATTCATCCTTAGGCATCTCTATTTTGTTGTCAATCTGTTTGCCTGACCTAAGGGTAGTGATCGATTTGGCTTGCTCACGATATTGCTCTTGGATGGAATTAGAGCCAATCTCATACTATCCCTTTGGATTAGCCACAGGTTAGTCAGGGAACTTACCTTTCTCTCTCTCATTCCATGCGGTAGCTAGTTGACCCAATTATACTTCCAGCTTGGCAATGGATTGCGCATTTGCATGTAAGCTTTGCTGGTTGACTAGTAAGGTTTGTTGGGTGTCTTTTTAGAATTGGAGAAAACTCTACATAAAAAGATTGAGTGTTTCTTCAAGAGATGGTTTCCGTAATTATGAGGGGACTTGTTGATATTGCGGAAACTGTTGAAGTTGTTGATTGCCAACTTGAGGGTAAGGTTGCATGGGAGGATTTTCAGATGGTCCTCCTTGTTGTGGTCCTTTTGCCCAAGAGAAATTTGGATGCCTAGCCCAACCTGGGTTGTAAGTTTCTGAGGAAGGATTATTCCCAAGTCTTTGAAAAGTGTTCATTGCATGTACTTGTTCAGAAAGAAGTTTTGGGAATGCTGCACCAGATGGATAAGACTGCGTAGGATGGAGAGGACTAGAACATATGGCACATGCCTCGACTTGAGTTGTTTGTGGAGGTCCATTATGCAATATCAGAGCATCAACCTTCTTTGTCAGGCCATCAATCTTGGCATAGAGATTTGGCGTGACTCCTATCTCATATATACCACCTCTCTTTTGTGGTTGGGGACTTCTGTCACCTCTATTTGAATAGTCTCATTGCTGAGAATTTTTGCACAAGGTTTTAAAGAAGTTCCACGCTTCGACATCACTTTTGGTCATGAATGACCCTCCACTGGTGGCATCAACCATACGATGGTTTTGGGGTGTCAAACCGTCATAGAAGTATTGAACTTGTTGCCACTTCTCAAAGCCATGGTGTGGACATTTTAGGATCAAGTCCTTCCATCTTTCCCAACATTCATGAAAGTGCTCACCCTCTTTTTGTGTGAAATTAGTGATTTCTCTACGGAGAGCATTAGTTTTGTGAACTGGGAAGAACTTGTTTAAGAACTTCCTAGACAGGTGATCCCATGTAGTGATCGACCCAACTTCTAGAGAATTCAACCATGCTTTCGCCTTATCCTTCAAAGAAAAAGGAGAAAGGCGCAAGCGGATCGAATCGTCTGAGAAGTTTTGGAACTTAAAGGTAGAACAAATGTCTAGGAATTCTTTCACATGATGATATGGGTCCTCCTTGTCTAAACCATAAAAGGACGGTAACAATTGTATGACCCCTGGTTTAAGTTCAAAGTGTGTTGCCGTTGTGGCTAGCAACACTATGCAAGAAGGTGCATTAAACTGGACAGGGGCTGAATAATCCCTAAGCACTTTAACTTCATTCTCGTTCGCCATTTCAACTGGAAGGTTCCTTTCTCTTCTATGAAATGTTCTTTCTATTTCGGGATCAGCAGGTGCTAGTTCTATGTTCAGAGATCTACGTCCTAGCATAAACTATGTTATTGCAATGTAAAAAAGAAACGAAAACTAAACTAAGATGCAACCTAAGAAAAATAAAACTAGAACTAGAATTTATGATTTCCTAAAAATAAAACTATGTGAACAAGAATTGGAAGGAAGAACCCGGAAAAAGAGATGATGGATGTCTGAAGATTTGAGGAGCTCCTCCTTTTGAAGACAATCTTATTTAGCAGCTTCCTTCCTCAATTCCTGTAAACAGAACAAAAACAAATTAAATTTTCTAAAATAATTCTAGAAAAATCCTAAGCTAAAAAAGAAAGTTTCTAATCTTAGAAGTAACAAGCTAAGTTAGTTCCTAAAAATTTTCAAAACTAGAAAATAGAAAGGTACTTGGAAGAAGGATCTAAAGTGAAAATTAGAAGAATTTCTAAAAAGGAAACAAAATCCAAATTCTAAAAATAGAAATTAGACAAAATAGAGAATTTAGAAAGAGGTTACCAAATTAGAAGGTTATGTCAGAACCCTACAGAATAGGAAATAAGTTAGTTCCTAAAGTCAGTAAAATCCTAAGACTATGAATTATGATAAGAAAGAATCGTAAATCCAATTTGGATCGAAACAGTCCAAGAACTAGGCCTAAAACTTGATATTTTATTTAAACCAACATGATTTAAATGATTTTTAAACTCGCAAATATACGAATCGATGTAGATACGATAGATATTACGAGATCGTTCCCACGAGGACTGGTCGTCACAATTCAAATCTATGATTCTCCTTAACTAATCCAACAAATAATGGAGCGAATTACTAAGCACAATTCTATGAAAAATAATTGAGAACAGGGAAGAAAATTCAATCAGAGAGAGCACTAGGACTTTCGAATCCACCCCTAATTATCCTATCCCTTGTTTTATCTATTGATTCACCCTAATCTAGATTGATACAACTTATATAAAGAAAGTACAATCTGTGTCCTTAGTCGGGCATACAGAATGTCTAATCTCCTAAAGCAATGCAATGAACAACACATCCCATGTCCTTGGTCGGGCACATAGAATGTATAATTCATTAAAGCACCATGTTTCTTCCTCTATAGGAAACCTGTTCATGATCAGACACAAGCACCTAGAATAAGCATTCAGACAACATCCATATATAGACTCTGGTCAAGTTCATAGATGGAGAAGTACAGAATTTAACCTAATCAAGCACGCTAGAGAAAGAAATAAACCAATATAATTAAAGTAAATTCAACATATAACAATGGATATTCAATTTAGGGGTTTCATCTCAACCTTAGCTGAGAGATTAGCAATCCATAAATTCAATTAGGGAGATAGAAAAATAAGATTGATAAAATAAAAACATCCTCCTTTCTCTCTTCCTTTCTTCTCTTTCTTCTTCTCTGGATCTGCTCCGGTTCTAGATATCTCTCAAGTTCTGGATTTGTCTCCCCCCTCGCCTCTTCTTTCTTTCTCTCTCTTATAGACTACCCCGGTCGCCTATGTTGTTGAATCGGTGCATCTCCCCTCAGACGCAGCTAATTTCTTTTTTTTTCGCACAGTGAAAATGAACATCAAATGGCCCACTTTCCTTAGTCAATTTTCAAATAAACACCGTTCTTCAGGGCTTTTTTAGATGAGCTACACAATGGACGGATCAGATCTTCCATCTGATCAACACCGAGATCATACCACAGCCCATAAAAGTCGGGCTGCGTGCGGCTGCAAAACAGGGACGCGGATTTCTTCCGCTGTGATGATGGTGGGGCCCATTTTCAGCATTTGTTAAGAAATCCACACCGTTCATTCAACTCGTGGCAAAAAAATCAATAAGAGATAGGTGGTTTTATATTGGTTTTGGCGTGGTCCACAGAATATCTTGCTTCCATTCGTTCTGTTATTGAATGGTTGGATTTCACTCCTGATGATCATTTGCAAATCTGCCACTGTAACACCCCAGATTTTTTGCCAACCTGGGATTAGACGTCCTTAGGCAATGGATCAATCCTAATACTTTCGCTCAATTAAAGCCTCAAATCTCTTTTCAAACCATTTTCTTCATAAATCTCACCCTTCACTACCTCGTGCTTTCAATTTCTCAAAGCACCTTCACCCTAGACACTATCTTAAACTAGCTAAGTAGTATAACTTGGATCACTTTAGATACAAACTGCAAAGGACTAAATACTACCTCGACGGAAATCACTTAGGAAATTTGACAAAGTTAACTAAGTGCTAAACTCCATGAAATCCATTTGAATCACTTTAAATACGATCCGCAAGACCTAAAACTTGTAGAATCATTGACGCTAGGTTACCCAAAAATCTAGGATCAAACTCATTACCCTTCCTGAGTCTCAAACTCCGATGATCCGGGACCGCACATTGAGTCCGAACAATACGGTTAAGGACTTAAGACCACCTCGGGGCTTGACAACCATCTCGAAATCAGGTCCACTCGATGTCCCACGGCCATTCGCTTGAGTCCGAGCGAGGGTGTGTGGGCCCTTTTCAAAATAAATATCCGGAATAGTGATTTGTTAAACATCGAAGATTAAGCAACCTGGACCGTCGAATCGACTAAATTACACCCTCGGATTAAGAAAAATTTCGAGAACATTTACATGTGCTTGGAATTTCGGATCGATCGTGCCCAGATTGAACCGAAAGTGGTCCGCCACGTGCGATCCGGGAAAACCGATCGATTCGAAAACGTAATCCCACATAGATCCATGTGTGGTGAGCTTAAGTCCGACGTTTGGCTCAAGGGGGACCACCGTAAATACTCTTTGAGTGGAACATCGCCGAAATGCTTATAATAAAAGAACCCTTGAACTCGAGTCTATTTTGGGAAGGTTTTAGGCTATAAAGGACCTTGAACCCTCTCCCATTCCAGCCATACGAATTTAGATTTGAGAGAGAGAAAAGAGAGAGAAAGTGAGGGAGATGTGGGAGGAACTCCCGTCATTCCCCTCGCCGCTGATCTTTGCTCCACCGCCGATTCTCATCGCTATCCCGGCGATTCCTGGCGTCGTTTCTGGTGAAACCCTAACCCTAATCTGTTTTAGGGTTGTATAGGTTGTAGGTTATGAAATAGCTAACCTGTTTCGCTCTTTAGGCTGCCAAACTCCCGTTTACAGAACCTTAGCAAACCCATCGACTCCGTTACGATTCTACGATACAAGGTGCGGACTTTAGGTGTATAGGTTATGGTTTTCAACGCTTTCAATGTCATATAATGATATATTCATGATCCGCATGCACCGCACATGTACAAAATGCTTTCCGTTTTCTTTTCGATTAGAATTGTAGAATTTGAAATTCACATACTCTAGGTATTCGTATAAAATACCGTATACGTATTTTTTTTAGAAATTTGTTTGACATTTTATTTGACGTATGGATATATGACGATGGATAAAATACTTATTTGGCGAAAGGATTCGCCTAAATACATGTTTACTAATAAACACTATGTATGTAGAAATACTATTGTAAGAAGTACCGTATACATGTATATTTTAGTGATGTATTTGTCATGATTAATTGTCGTATAAATATATTATGTGCGTATAAAACATTTGCTTGGCGAAGGGAATCACCGTAATACATGTTTGCTTGTATACACTATGTATGTTGAAAATGCGTATTCTAGAAAATACTGTATACGTATAAATATTGGGAGATGAATTTATCATGATTATTTGTATAATATATTATACATGGATAAAATACCCACTTGGCTAAGGGATAGCCCTAATACATGTTTTACTAACATACACCATGTATGTTGTAATAGTGTATTCTAAGTGTTTGTGAAAATGATTGAATGAGTACCGAATTCTCATTCGTACTCGCCATGACTAGTTGTCATGGATTCATGATTGTTGTATTGGCGATACACTTTTGACGAAAGGATTTGCCTAAATCACGCCACGGCCAATATACACCACATATGCTAAAATGTGTGGCCCAAGTGTTTGTGGAAATGACTAAATGAATATGGAACTTGATTCCTCGCTTGCCATGAATTCCGTCGTGGTGTACGCGAATGATTGGGGCAACTCCCTAGGGAAAGGATTTGGCCTAATGCCTATGTGATCGACATATGTCATGTATGTTGATGCATGTTTGTTTAAGTGTTTCTTGAAATGTCTCGAATGAGTAGTAGTTAGCAAATTGTAATGTATAAGGGTGTTGAGATATGATTCTCAACCTCTTTTAACTATGTGTATGATCTCCTTGGATTGTTGTGTGATTAGGAATTGAACATGTATAAACTCATGCTTGTGTTGTGATTCTAATATGCTCAATCGCTTTATGATTATAACTATGTAATGTATATGTTTAAATTTATATTTACGTTGTATGATCCGTCATGGTGATGGGGAGCGAGCAACGAGTGCGTGCAATGTACCAAGCGATCTAAACGGATAATACCATACCTTAATTGTATGAGTGGAATCTTGATCCATTACTACTTTATTTATCTATGAAGTTATCATGTTTGGAGCTATGATTATAGTCCGACAAATCGGTACCAAAAAATTGAATTCGTGGTGCGATTCATTTGCCACGTGAGATGTGTTCAACGAACCCGAGTCGACTTCGTGGCGATAGTGGTTCTATAAGTGCTTATGCACTTCATGTCGCAACTTGTTGTGCGCTGAGTTAGCCGAGCTCGTCAAGTAACCCGATCCGTTTTATGTATGTTCACCATGTTTGGTCGCCATCGCCCGAACCTGGGTACCAAACTTACTGAAATCCCTTTTAACCATGGTACCTCGATCCGCTAAGACTCATGAGCCGGGCATGGTGGTATGGGACACCGTGGTCGAGTCGGCCTACACTAGGGCCACGTGCCTCCGTAGTGACCAAGTGAGCAACCGGACTCGTGAGCCGATTATGGTGGTATGGGACACTATATTCGAGTCCGTTGGTACTTACGGCGAGAGCCGAGCACGGTGAGACCCGTACTGCGTGCCGACGGCGACGAGTCCTCCGTAGTATCTTCGAGTATACTCCAAGTCCGTGATTGGCGACGAGTCTTTCACAAAGAATCGGAGTATGAGTTGAGCCGAGTACGGTGAGACCCGTATTCGAGTTAGTGATTGAGCCGAGTACGGTGAGACCCGTACTCGAGCCGACGGCCGCAATTGAGCCGCATACGGTGAGATAGATCGATCCGTGCCGACGGGTGACGAGCCCTTTGTGATGCCTTCGCTACGCCTCTCAAACCATAATATCGTATGAGATTAACTAGGACTGACGACACTAGAATGGATCATGTTTGGAAATGATACAAGGGAGGTACCTTAGTTTCCCAATACTGCTGTTTGAAATGGACTAATAATAACTCGGTAATCATGATCATCATCGCACCGCATGTGCTTAGTAGATGTGGCGCACTGAGGGAGTTAATCATTCGCGAACGTAAGATGATGTCGCATGAGGGTGGTTTGGTAAAGGCATACAGCATCATGTCATTTCATTCTCGCACTTAATAAGAATAGTTAGAATTGTTTGATTTGTACTGCTTTATCATTACTGCTTAATTGAATTGATAACATGTTAACCTATGCTTTACTGTTCACTGAGTTAATCACTCACTCCCACGTTATGGGACGGTGTTGTACACACCAACCAGATTTGTTGAATTTCAGATGATGGCGATGCTTATGCAGCTAGAGTCGGACTACTTCTATGGTGATGAGGAGGAGTTCTCCTATCATGTAACTCTCTGACGGGTCTCTCAAGACCTGGTACGCATTGACTGTATGGTACTTGGGATAAAGATATTACACTTACACATTTGGTATATTCTAGAACTGCATTTGTACTTATTTAACCTAATAATGTTATCACACTCGGAGACTCATCACAGCTTATATATTTTATCTATCTATCATCGTCTTCCGCTTGCAATTTAACTGTCTCCGAGTATGATATGTCAAGGCTTAATCTCACTCATGTTCAATGCACGAATACATCAACATTCAATCATCATTCATTTTGTTGCATAAGTGATGTTCGAACCCGGAGTTGAGTTTATGCTCACCCCAATTTTTAGGTTAGGATACTAGATTCATGTGGATTTGATGAACGGCTTAGATTGTCCGTTTGAGCAATGTATGCGGCCCACAACTGATGACCGTAGGTCGGTTTCAAAAATCACAAACGGCAACTGCCATATTTAAGTTTGAGAAGGAGAGTTGGTTAGCGCCTGCTAACCGACTTTTGGGTTTCTTGGTGCATGTCCGGTGCATCAATGCACGTTGCACATTCAATGTATGTGTGGGTCCGACGGATACTTGTATCCATAATCCGCTCCATCCTTTCATTTTAGCACCTCACTTAATGGGTTAAACCCAAGTTTGAAGCATATTCAGATCTCAGGCGGGCCGCAAATCATGATACTAGGGGCTGATCCGTTCGTTGGGCCACTTCCCTAGATCTTCAATGGCTGAAATTTAATATGTACAGTTAATTTATGGCCCTCATCACATGTATGAAGTTTCGAACTGATCGGATGGCAGAAACCATATGATCTTGCATTCTGGACCAATTTCGGGCCTCTTTAATGTGAACGACTTGATTTTCTGGAGTCCGTTGATCTTGGTTCTATCCCTGCTATGTAAATCCGTTGATCTTGGTTCTCTAGAGTCCATCCCTTGCTCTGATGACTTTGGAGCATCAAATTCCCGCTTTTAATACTCTTTTTCAATTAATGCTCTTAATTACACTCTACAACAAAAACACAATTAAAATATCCCGTTAAACATTATCATGTTGGTAAAAGAAGGTAATAGTCGGAGTCTAATATGCAATATTCGACCCTCATCAGAGGCATACATTATTTCTTTAACCATAGGATCGTTTAAATATGGAAAGTATGCCAAGCAATCATCCTAAGAGTTGGAAAATTCAACTGAGTGTGACTCATTTTCTACATTGAAATCTGTAAAGGGATGCTCAAGTTCTCCATCGTCTTTAAAAGTAGATGGAGGTATGCTCTCATGCTCCAGCCCTGCACAGGCAGGTTGAGAATCATTAGGAGAAGCATTGATATGAACGCTCTATTCATTGAAACTACTCAGTAAAGGTATTAAATCGTCAAAAGTGTACAGCTCAGATGGTGGCCTCAACTAGATAGTTTCAAATTCTAGAGTCATATCGAGCGATTCGTCCCTCTCCTGAATCATATCATCATTCAATTCAGGGGAGTGGTCCAAACATGTCTCATAAGAGTTAGAAGGATCGGTCAAAAGAGGCTCATCCTCCACATTTAAATCAGGCATGTCCGATGAGTGGAGTAGATCCTTATGACCGATCACTTTGTATACTTCTTGATCATTGACCTGGACCAAACTTGAGATTGATTCCAAGGGAATTTGGGCTGCACATTCATGATCGTCATCCCAATACGCATCATCTTCCAATTCAGTGCAATACATTACTTGGATGGGATCGCTTTCCTCACATTTTGTTCCTAAATTAGGTTGAGGTTCGAATAAACTAACCTCTCCCTCATCATTGAAATCATGTGTCTGTTAGGTGGGCCCCAAATTAAAGATTCATGGGCTGATTTGTCTGTTAGGTCACTTTCAATAGGATCTGGGAGCTGAAATTCGACGTGTATGGTTAATTTGTGGTCCTCAGTCCATATATGAAGTTTCGAGTCGAACGGATGGTGAGAACCCTGTGATCTTGCATTCTGGACGAATTTCAGGCCTTTTTATCTCGACACATTGGATTTTCTCGAATCCCAGGCATGTAATGTCTTCGATCTCGGTCCCCTGGAGTTAGTCTCTTGCCTTGATGATTTCTGAGCATAAAATCTATGCTTTTAGCATCCTTTTGTAGTCCAAGCTCCTAATTTCACCTTACAGCACAAACACAATTAAAATAGGGCGTTAAAGGATATCATGTTCATAAATCTAGTTAATAAATGGGGTCTAATATGCAATATTTGACCCTCAACACATTGCTTAGGAGCTTATATTAAATGTTACAATGACTCAACTAACTTACATATTTTATTTTTCTTCACTAAAATTATATAACCTTCAGGTTGCTCCATGTAGATTCCTTCTTCTAACTCTATATTTAGAAATATTGTTTTAACATCTATTTAATATATTATTAGCTTGTATATGGATGCTATTGCAACAAATACCTTAATAATTATAATTGTAGTTACAAAAGAATATGTATCAAAGTAATCATATCATTCTTTTGTATAAAATCTTTTGCAACCAATCTAACTTTAAATTTATCTATAGACCCATTTGGTTTAAGTTTATTTTTAAACACCTACTTACACTCTATAGGTGTATTTTCCGGAGGAAGTTTTATGATTTTTCAAATATTGTTAGATATGATCGATTCTAATTCATTGTTTATACCTTCTCTCCATAAAGAAGTATTAAGAGAGTTAATGGATTCTGAATAGATCTTAGGATCATCTTCTAATAAGAAAGTGAAAAATACATCTCATAGTTAGGTCTCCCTTGAAGCTCTCATGCTCCTTATAGATTCTGGTTCTACTTAACTAGTCACATTTATGCTTCTACTAGTTGAAGCAACATTAGGCTCACTAATTTCTTTTCTTTTCATGGATCTAGTTTTTAAAGGAAAGATATTTTCTAAAAATTCTACATCTCTATCTTCAATAATAGTGTTTGGATCTAAAAGGCTATCCTTTGATTTCAAAACTAATTAACTCATATACTATACTGTTTTCTGCATATCTTATAATACACAATCTGTTGTCTTAGTATCTATCTTACTTTTCTTGGTTTTAAATAACCCTACTTTAACCAGACAACCCCACACTTTAAGGTATTTATAACTATGAATGATTTTTTCACAATTCATATGGTCTCTGATCAATTTTCTTATGAGATATTCTATTTTGTATATAATATGTTGATAATATACCTTCTCTCCACATATTAAAGGGTAAATCAGAACCATTCAATATAGTGTTCATCATTTCTTTCAATGTTCTATTCTTACGTTCAGCTATTCTATTTTTTTCTGGTGTATAGGGAGTAGTGGTTTCATGTATTATCCCATTCTTTTCATAGAGTTTGTCATTCACGTATCTTAATCTACTATGCCATAATGAAAAAGATTCAACAATATAAGTAGAATTGGATAACATCTTATTATTATCATAAGAAACATTTATAACGAACAAACCATCATTATAATAATCATTTCCAATGAAGGTTTCATTCTCGGTCATTACAAGTTTATAAGAATCAAATATTAGTTTAACTCCAGCCATGTTGAGGAGTAAATCAGAGATGAAGTTGCAATGAATATCAAACACATCGAGCACGTTCTTTAACATTAAAGTCTTTTCCAATGTTAGCTTTAGAAATCTTTTCCAACAACTGGAGAGGATCAAGCATTTTTCATGAACACTTGTTCCTCATCTCAGGTTACTTGATAGGAGGTGAACATGCTTCGATCCTTACATTCTCACCCGATAGTATATTGTCGGTGAAATAACATTGACCAGTACCTCAGTCATTACCAAACAGGTATGTCATGTCGCCATACATTTCCACTAGTTTTCGATGTACATGTTGTGCATATGGATATGACTATTGACAGTAGCAGCGAAAAGTGGTATGAACAAATTTTTAAGATGTTGTATAGTACCAAGTTAATTTTATAAATAACTAAGAAAAGAAAATATGAAGCGCTTCTCACCCTATGTAATCCTCCAAAACCTCATCAGGAGTGATAACAATCTTATGGTTATCATTACAACCAAATTTACGACACTTTAAAATAAAGCTTCTTTAAAGTATATATATAGACAATTTCCGACATTATTGGAGTTCAATGATATCCCCAAAATACATTAGGCATTATTTACAATTATCTTATAAGTTTTCTTCCTGAAGCTATTAGTGCTTTTTTGGTTGGCCAGATGCTACAACTTTTATAAGAGTTTCGATAAGGCAATCATTAATTTTATTTGTCCAACACATAATCCAACTGGAGGATGTTTTTTTGTTAAATGATTTCGTAAAGTATTTTTTGGGAGTCCTTTGTGGGGTAACATTTGGGTCTTGTTATATTTCTTTCGTAGGGGTTGATGGATTGTTCTACCTGTTCGGTGATATTTTCATGTCACTCCCTTCAGATATCTACGATAAGATTGACATCAAAAGTTTTGGTATGTAAAACCTATAATAAATTGAGTTATTTTGTAACACTTCTTTAAAACAACATCCACATATCACTCTAAACTTAAAATATGTTGAAAGTTATGGTAATCATGTTTGGTAAAGTTGCAGGTAGAGTATTAGTAGGCAACTGCATATGCCTAGTGATTGCTGAGTATAACTTCATCTCTTTCGTCTGTTACAAAAAAATATTTTTACTATAATATTAATTTCTACTACTCACAAGATGTGAATCATTCCATATCCAAGTAGCGGTTTTGTCTCTTAAAGTCGTCTATTTGTTCCTCTCCCATTGGGTGACATTTACCACAATTTGTTCATCGTGAAGAGAATTGATCTCTACTATTGACGAATTAAGACCATCCACTACATCTGATAATGTGACCTCATCCATCATATTGTATTCCCCGAACTGCCAAATAAAGTTGTGTTGCACGCAACATACGATCACAATCTTCAATTGTGTAAATATGTTATAAGGTGGAGCCGACTTTAAGATTAGAAACCGAGCTTTAAGAACTCTAAAGAGTTACTCTATAACATTTCATAATTGATCATATCAATAGTTAAATAATTCTTTCTTATTGCAAGGTTTATGGCCCGTGCTATATTCATTGAGATGATAACACAAACCGCAGTAAGGAGCCATAAAGCTCAAAGAATGTGCATATCCAGCATCTACTATATAGTATTTTACTTACAAAAATAATGTATAATGATCAATATCAATTCAAAGCTTTACAACAGTTTACAATGAATATTGAAGTAGATAACTTGGAGTACCATGGGGGATATTGAATTGATCATGTGGATGTGTCAAAGTATTGTTTAAGATACATGCATCGGTCTGAACAATAAACTGAACTAATTATATAGTAAATATCCAAAATTGGGTCAACTACCGATGAAATAAGGTGATGTAACGAATATCGTGTCATGAAAACTTTAAAAATGATCACCATAATTATGTTCCAGGAGATTTTTATTCTCAATATTTCTACAAATATCCAAATGAAACGTAACACAGTTGAAACAAAAGAGAAATGATAAAGAGGTAAGGAATATCATATGCCCGGGAAGGTTTCAATGCTAGGAATTTCTTTCCCCAAATTTGCCTCTCGCGTGACCCACTTTAGTTTTGTATCCACCTCGTTTTTGGTTGCACGTCCTCAAATGAACTCGAAAAACGGCTGGACGGAATGAATTTCTCACATACATTGCAGTGTCCCACCCAGCATACCTGCGCAGGAACTTCCTGCAGGGCTTTCGCAGGAAATTCACGTCCGACCCGAAAGCAAATTGGCTGTGTACCACACCACCAATCTTGCTGGTGCGTTGATGTCACTAAGTATGTGGCTCCCATCATGAGGTATGTTTTATATCCAAACCGTCCGTCAATTTGGAGAGCTCATATTAAGTCTTAAGCCGAAAAATAAGATAGATCCAAAGATCAAATGGACCACACTGCAAAAAAGCAGTGAGAGAATGAACGTCTGCGACTGAAACCCTTTTGAGTGTCACAGAAGCTTTGGATCAATACGATATTTGTTTTTCATCTTCATCCAGGTATGTGTGATATTATTAATAGATTGGATGGAAAGTAAATGTTATGGTGAGCCCTACAAATGTTTTAACGGTGAGAATCATTGTCCCACTGCTATTTTTTTTGGTCCAGTTGAGCTTTGGATACGACTCATTTTTGTATTCATGCTTTAAAATGATCTCTCCAAATGGATTAACGGTGTGGATATAATAAACACATCATTGTGAAGGCCATGTAAGTTTGATCTCCTTTGAACAGTTAGTACAACTCAGATCTCAATGAGCGCCAGCGCTGGTCTTCGCATGACACGTACCAACACCAACTAGGTCAGTGGTGTATGGTACACCAGCCAATCCACTTCCTTCCGACGCTGATTAGCTACTTACTCGACACTCGTGTCAATACTAATGTGACGTCACCACATTCTGTGGGCCCCACCATGATGCATGTGTTGCATCCACACCGTCCATCCATTTGGAGAGATAATTTTAGGAAATGAGTCAAAGTATGAGACAGATCCAAAGCTCAAGTGGACCCCACCACAAAAAAAGTGTGATTGAACGCCTACCATAAAAAACTTCTTTGGGCCATAACGTTTTCGATCAACCTAATATTTATGTTTTCCTTTATTCCATGTCCGTATTAACTTATAAACAGGTTGGATCTCAAATAAACATCAGGTGTGACCTGAAAAGGTTTCAACAGTGGGTGTCTCTATTCCACTCTTTTCGATGGTGGGGTCCACTTGAACTTAATTTGGATCTGCATCATTCTTATTTGGCTCATACCTTAAAATGATCTCTCCAGATGGATGGATGGTGTGGATACAACTCATCCATAATGGAGGAGCCCAAAGAATGTGGTGACGTCGTCCGGGTAAGAAATGGGAGCAGATTAGCTACTACTTGGGTGACTCCTCCATGGGTGTTATTCTAACCGTGCAGGCACACCTTATATAATTTTTTGTACGTCCACATCGCTATATATTTTTTCATCATATTTTAGAATGTGATTCTAAATCATAAAAAGATCCATATCTCAAGTGGGCCATACCAATCAAAACAGCAATAAATAATTATTATAAACTTTTGCAGGCCACACAAGTTTTGGATCAATTTGATATTTGTAATTTGTCTTTCATCCAGATCTTCTTGACATTATCAGCAAGTTGGATTGCAAATAAACACTACTAAAATCTTATGATGGGCCCTTGTAATTTTTAATGGTGATGCACTATATTACTACTCTTTCCGGTGGTGTGGTCCACCTAAGATTTAAATCTATACAATTTTGATACCCCACCCAAAAATGGGCTAGAGAAATAGATGGACAGTATGAACATACAACACATTATCAAGGTGGACCCCACGGTCATGGCCGCACTGTGTTGGGTGAGGTCGGGGCGCACTTAATCCACTCTCCTTTAGTGGGTTTATGTAACCGTGTAGGGCCCACCTTGATGTATTTTTTTTTAAATCCACACCATCCATATGTTTTACCATCTTATTTTAGGAAGTGATCCCAAAAATTGTGAAGCTCCAAATCACAAGTGGGCCAAACTGATAGAACTAGTGATAAATAACCATGTGAGCCAAATTAATGTATTTTATGTATGCCAATCTCGTTCATCTGTTCTTAAAATCCGTTTATATCTAGACAAACTAATCATACCATTTTAAAAAGTGTTTTTGTATAGATCTGATTCGTTTCATGTTAGATTGGGATGAATTTTGTTCTCCATCCTAATTAGCACATTTCAAATATATCTGATAGTTAAAATTAACTTTAGGATGGCCCGATCATAGAATTTAATCAATCTCATCATTATAAGTTATTTTTATAATTACACTTCTATTAAGATCTCCTTTTCAACTTTTAAGTTATTTTTATAATTGTCCACTTCTATTAACTCTTATCTCCTTTAAACCGTCAGTACAACTCCGATCTCCTTTACTCTTCTATTAGCTTTAGGATGGCCCGATCATAGATTTTGAAGGAGATCAAACGGCCATGTAAATTGTCAATTTTTTTTCAACTTCTCATTATTTTCAATAGGACAATTTTTTTTTATTCAAAATCTCAATGTTTTTTTAAGATCACTATTTTTTTGTTCGAAATCTCAAAATTTGTAAGTTCTCAATTTTCCATTTCAAAATGTTAGTTTTTTGTCAAAATCTTGACTTTTTAATCTCATTTTTTCTACAAAATTTCTATTTCAAAATGTTGTTTTCTAACTTGTCAATTGTTTATGCAAATTCTATTTTATTTTTTCAAATTCTCAATTTTTTTATCGAACTTTTCAAAATTACTTCAAAATAGAAAATCTCAATTTTTTTCGATCTTTATTTTCTAAAATCTCAATTTTTAATAAATTACTAAGGATGTAGAGTGATTTTTCATGTGACATTGAGAAGCATTTAAATATCAGTTTTAAAGCAAAAAAGAAAATTTAACAATAATTTTTGCTCAATTGATACAAAAAAAACAAAAATCAATACATTCAAACAATTGATTTTAAAATAATCTTAGATATAAATAAATACAATTAAACCACTGAAATTCTATTAAAAAAACACTCAAGATTACAATAAATTATAAATTTTCACTAAATTCTACAAAAAAATACAAGATGTTGGGGCAGAAGTGATTTTACGACGGGCCGCGAACCGTCGCAAAAGAAAATAAGATCCGTCGCTAAAGTGTTGATCAGGTTGGTTTCAGGCGATATTTCGCGACGGCAAAATCGGTCGTATACCTCATTTTAAAAGACATTTTGGTCCGTCGCTAAATCCCGCCACTAACCACCGTAATTTTAATAAAGAGATGAGCGCGACGGACAATTTCCATTAGCGACGGACTAAGTCTATCGTTAAAAACTGTTTGCGACGGATCAAGTCCGTCACAAAAAAAGCAATTTCAGCACATCTTGAACTTGGTTGAACATTTGGCATAGATTTCTAAGAGCAGCATGCAAGAGCTTTGTTATGCTTTTGGGAGGTGTGAACTTCCTTCACAAGGCGGCATTGCAATGCATCTCGGAGCCGAAATTCTTCAAGTAGGCCATTCATTAAATGGTGAATCAATGACTTACGGATGGAATGGAGTTTACATATATAACATAATAGGCCCTATAAAGCTTGGGCGTTTTGCACACTCAATAAGACAGATGTTATAAGATAAATCCAACTCATGATACAATTTTTTAATGGTGGACGACATATTGATGTGATGAATAAGAACCGCTTACATTTAGGGTCAATTTGATAATGACCTGATCATTCCAATTAACTTGCAGCTTTGGTGAGACTTCATTTAAAAATAAAAATAAAAAACAGAGGTGACCAACACATACTTTTGATGTACAGCTATCCAGACAACCAAAATCATGGCCTAGCACAAGTAGTATATAGTTTAAGCGGACAGGTAATCCACTTTCCATATATGAAAATTATGAACCCACCTCATTTCTCCTTTTGTAGTGCAGTGTGGTAGCTGGTGGCTACTGACTATTCTGGCCTCTACGCATATAGTCCCTGCCTAATATGGGTAGAGGTTAGCCCTACGTCACTTTTCCAAGTACCATTAGTTAATGTGTCAGGCCCAATGCTGAATTTTCTATTAGGGCATTTCCTGAGCTTTTGACTATCAATCGGCCGGAGTAGGCTTTTATCAAATGCAAAATTTTGAGTGGTCCTAGCCCAACATATCGGGCAAACAGTTCAAATTCTGGCCTGACACAATCCTAGGCACGTCCTGTTGACAGCCCCACCTGAGCTTGAGAGTCGGTCCATTTATGATATCAATGGGTGTAAATGGACCTGACACTAAAGGCCATCTTAAAATCGGCGTGTGTCTTGATGAAACTTTTTGGCACGAATCAGAAACATTATCAGTCACACTGATCAACTGACATGGATGGGCCAATGCTGGATGGGGTTTCTCTAAAAACCTTTTCTAGAATAGTTTAGATCTGAGATTTCATTCCCTGTGCACAAATCAATGGTTAGTAGGGTGGGTACCATACCACTATTATTAGATATCAATCTTTCGCAGCATATACTCAATAATAGAGTAAAAACTATTATAGAGTATACATTCACCAAATTCTCAAAGTAACATTCAAACATTTTCTTGAATTGACTGCACATCAGTATACTATTGCCCGTAACAAGGTTGGTCATGGCTGCCCAATGACTGACATGGGGTTGTGATGGAAGGAGTTAAAAATGGTCCTCTTATCAAACCATCAGCGATCCATCTGTATGCTGCTTCTGTTAGGTGAATTCCATCCCAGGCCACATGCGATGACGGGTTGTCGCATGACGTAGCCCCATTGTAGCCACACTTGGCGGACGTGTTGTAATTGTATGGCCCACCCCCTCCACAGCATGCTGTGAGAGCCCCGTCATAGAATCCTAGATTTACATGACACAGACATGCACATGTTCACAATACAGAAGTACGTCCAGCATAGAAACTAGTAAGGTTGACAAGTGCAATGCACGTGGAGAGAAGTGGGGGCAAAGTGGTTGTAAATAGCTCAATTTGGACCTATAGCTGGATCGGTCCATGGACTGGCTCCTCTTGAGGTTAGCTTGCGCTACCCCCCTATTTGAACCACTTGAATTGCACTGGTAGAAACTTATATATAAACTAATCACCCACAAGCAATGGAAATACAACTTGGGTGCCGTGCCAAGTCACTTATACCGGACACCCATACTACGGACACAGTAGCCCCCATCATGAAGATTTCCTTTTGAAATAAGTTGATGCCCTAAGTGGGCCACCCCTGTTTGTGGATGATCATCACTTTTTCTTTTTCTTTTTGAAAATAAAGCAACTGATTAGGTGGACCACATTGAGTCAGGCTAGCTGTTGGTTATCCATTGATTCCAAAAGCAAGATGCAACCAGCTCGATATTCATGCCAGGTGATCTTTACAGTGCCAATGTCCTGCACAAGTGGCATGTTGGCTATGGGAAAAAGAAAAAAAGAAAAAAACATGATCCAGCACGCAGGTCATGGTGCTGTTACCTGTAGGTAATCAGCTTTTTATATACGGTACAAATCATACTGGGTTATGATTTGATGCATGCTTGATTGAAAGAAACATTATGAAACTCTTCGACCCAACAGTAGTACTTCCAGGTCTCACATTTTCGTAGTCTGAGTCGTTCATATGGTGGGCCTTACCATGGGATGGTCCATTGAACAATACTTTTGCTATCAGTTGATCCTACCCATCCAATTAACGGCTCTCAAATGGACAAGTACAGCTAAGGTCCATGTCAAGGAAGGGACCAATCATTGTAGTAGTATAATCCAATGGGAATAGGACTCAGCCTAGGAAATGTGACCGAATTCGTAACTGGGTCAGGTTGGATTGAACCCTACCCAATCCAATCTGCCCATGTAAGTAATTATCAATACGCTGCGCTAGATGAACCAATCCGACCCAGCCCAAAACCCGAACCACCTGAAGGTATGTTTAGATGCATAGATATGATGTATACATGTAGTGTATCATGCCTTTTGCACCGTATTCCCCTCACAAGCTGGATCGTGCCAGCTCAGCTTGTGTCATTGAGAACCCTATTACCATTAATTGGGTCGGGTGGGACAGTGCATTCGGATTATGCATCAGTTTTGGGCCAGAATTCCTGGCCCATTTACTAAACAGGCTAGGTTTGGACTGGACCGTGGTCCAACCTAAACACGATAGATGGCCACCCAGAGATGGGCAGATTGTTAGCATATGTTCCATCGAAAAGAGGCGTGACACGAGCCGTTGGATCACCATAAGTGGTTCCACATGATTGGGGCTGCCAATATATGTGATCCAACATAACATATTTCCCATGCGTAGATAATTTGCAACAGAGCGAGCGCACCGAAATCTCGTGGAGAGCTGTAGAAGCGCAGAGCAGCATTGTAATAATCGGCGTAGATAATGGTAGCGTTTGGATACAGTGCCCGCAATCGGTCCAGCTCCTTCAGCAGTAGGCGATTGTGATACTCGGCGAATTCGTTCAAGTACGTGAGACAACCGGTTAGAGGGTCATAGTCTTCCTTTCTTGGGCTCTGGAAGACCGTTAGGTATGCCGCTGAGCAGCCGATCGGTAGGTTACCAGGGACCACAAGTGTTCTAGCCCCGTATTTGATCAACATCTGGAATGCAACACATCCATTGAAATAACAGATCAACGTTAAATGAATTTCAAATATTCAACATTGGTTCTTAGGTGTCCACATGAATGATCCATGCCATTCATTGGTTGGCCCTATCTTGTCCTTAGGCAAGGCACACGTGTCCACCAAAGATGGGTCGCCTTCTCTTTTTTTAGCCTTTCAATTTCCTCATGTACATGTGACCAGGCATATGTATTGTGGGACCAATCAGAATAATGTTGGATCTCCACGTACACAACGACAAAAGTGCATGGACCTCAAGTTGAACCATCCAAATGGTCGCCTCACTATAGACATCAACATAAAAAGTTCCCTGAATAGATGACCCAAACTGTATGGTTGGTGATTATCTAATGGACGGTTAAAATGTAATGCAGTCAACTGTCTCTATTCAACCATTAAATGTCCGTGAATGGTGGTTGGCATCATCACTGTGGGCCCTAGCAAGGTTTCAACGGTGAAAATCATCATTTCCATTGTTACCAGTGGTGTGGTCCACGGTGGATATGCTTTAACTTGGGCTCAACCCCCAGGATGCACGGCGTAGATAAGTCACGTACATTCACGGTGGGCAACAGAGTTTACTCAGTACCGTAACAAATAAAAGCGCACGCAATCCCATTTCACAGTGCACACTACGCGGACAAAGGAAACGGACTGCGTGGTGTGCCACACACCATCTACCTCCGTGGTGTGTTCACGTCATCAAGTTCTGTGAGCCCCACCATGATGTATGTTTTATATCCACACCATTAAATCCATTTTTGGATATCTTTTTCGGCCATTAGCCCAAAAACAGCCATATCAGAAGCTCAAGTGAGCCACTCCACAGAAAGTACTGTGGATGAATGTTTATCGTCGAAAGCTTCGTGGGGCTAAAGAAGTTGTGGATCAATCTGATATTTCTTTTATCCATTCATCCATGTCTGTGTGACCTAACGAAGAGGTTAGATGAGAAATAAATATTACGGTGGGTCCTAGAAAGGTTTCACCGGTGGGAATAATTGTCTCTGTTGCTTTATGTGGTGTGGTCTAGTTAAGTTTCGAATCTATCTAATGGTAAATGTCTGACCTTAAATGATCTCACCAAACGAATGGACGGTGTGGATATAACAAATATATCATGGCGGGGCTCGCAAAACTTTGGTGACGTAAACGCAGAGGGAGGTCGGGGGTGTGTGCACATCCAGCAGCCTGCTTCCGCTGGAAAAGGCAAATGTACGGCGGGTTGGTTCGTCACACTCGGCCAGCGGATCAAATAGCTCTGCTGTCATTTGATGCGCTGGAAGAGTACGACCATTCAAATGCCTGCACACTACCGTCCAAATTACGGGGGTATCATATCCCGAAAATCATATGCAATACATAAGTATTTGTCTTTTATTAATGATTTTATTTCATTGATGAATTGGACCGTTGAGTATTCCATTTTAATTTACACCTGCCTATGAAACCATTTTGACGGTTTAAAATGTTACCTATATCCACGTGTAAACTGGTTATGCATTCTCATTCTTATATTTTATTTTCTTTTTTATTATATTGTTTTAAACTCACATCCACAGATGATCCAATGGCATTGATGACCAGAGGTACGAAGGTCCGGATCTCTTCCATGCTCCTTCGCTGTAAGAAAGGGTGGTTGTAATCGTTGCCTCCAATCTCTCCCACAAGAAACAGTGACCTCCTAAAAATGTCTTCACAATCTAGCAAAATAGGAAACAACAATCAATTTAAGACCAACCCAGAATGTGATGGGTCCCACCATGATGTGTGTGCGATATTCACCTCTGTCCATCAGATGTACCAGCTCATGTTATGTTATAATATGTGACCAAAATTCAAGCCGATCCAAAACGTAAATAGTCACATGGAAGATTGGAGATGGAAACGCTCAACTTTAAAAAAATTTTATACCCCCACATAGTTTTTATATGCCATCCATCCATTTGAGTGGATTAGGTGAGACCTGGCCTCACCCAGGACGGTGGCCCTTACCATGGCCCACCTTGATGTATTCATTATGTATCCACGCCGTCCATCTTTTTTCTTTTCTTTTTTTTTTTTTTCCAAATCATTTTAGCGCATGGTTCCAAAAATGAAGCAGATCCAATTATCAGGTGGACCACATCATAGGAAAAAGTGGTGATTGACTATTAATGGGCCACGAAAGTTTTAGATCAACCTGATTTTTTTTTTTCACCCTTTATCCAAGCTTATGTGACCTTATCAACGGATTGGATGGCAAATAAACACTATGGAAACATTAAGGTGTGCCTTAAGAAGTTTTTTATGGTAGGACATTCAATCACCACTGTTTCCTAAAATATGGTTCACATGAGTTTTGGATCTTCTTTATTTTTTGGATCATACCCTAAAATAATATAGAAAAACAGATGGACGGCATGGATACATAATGGATACATCAAGGTGTGGGATCCACGGTAAGGGCCGCAACGTCTGCAATGAGGCCGGGTCTCACCTCATCCGCTTCCACCTACAATGAAATTAGGACTCGAACGATTCGAACGCAAGCTGTCTGATGGATCTTGTCCAAGTCAACTCAAAATCAGTTAATACTCCATCCAGCTTGACACCACAAGTCACCCACACCAGTTAGCCCAACCCAACGTGCTGGCCCGTACGTGTCAAAGAGTCTTAAATCCTTGCATCGCAATTCATAAGGATAGTTCCACTGTGATTAAGTTGAAAACCAATATTAATTAACCTGGTCTAAAACTTTTGTGGCCCCGAGAAAGTATCAATGACAGACTCTTCCATGCCCACTGTTTCCAGTGGTATGGCCCACTTCGGTTTGGAATTGGCTTATTTTAGCACATGTTTCATTTAAGGGTCTGTTTGATTTTTTAAATTCATTGTAAATGACATGTAGATAGCAGCTTATTACAATTTCACCTTATTTGGAAATAGATGCCTACTTCTACTTGAAAAACGGCCCAAACGGATTAACTTAAATTTGTGGGCTCCACCATGATGTATATGACATATTTGCGTCGTCCATTTGCTTTACGATGACATTTTAAGGCATGATTCGAAAAATGAGACAGATCCAACAATGAAGTGGCCCACACCAAAGTAAACAGTGGCCTCAAGAAGTTTTTAACAATAGGTGTTTGATAACTTTTTTCCTGTGGTGTGGTCCACTCGAAATTTAAATCTAGCTCATTTTTTGGGTCATGCCCTAAATTTAGTTGGCATAACGGATGGACAGTGTGAATAATCCACATACATCATGGTGGGCCCCACGAATATTTAGCAGCATCCTCCATTTTAGCGTTGAAAAAAGTAACAACCCAATCAACCCTCGAGCAGTAATTACCTATGAAAATAATCATTAGGTATTTACAAATGCAATTATGTTTATAGTAGAAAATCTAAGAGGCCCTAAACATCACGCCACACAGAATTATTTTTTTTTGTCAAACAGCGACTGGAAATTCGAAGAGGGGGGGGGGGGGGGGGTGGGGTACACACACCCATATGGACCAAGTCTTAGGTTTTCTTTAGGACCCGTTTGGCGGGTGGATTGGAAGGGATTGAATTGGATGGCATGGATTTCAAGGTAATGATGGTGTTGTCAGTGGATTGTCTTAAGATCCATGGGATTGTTATACCCCGGGATTGCTATATCTAGTCTGTTTGGCATGCCCGGCCAATCCCAGGATTAAACCTTCTCATCCCTTCCAATTCCTCGAACCAAACACGTCCCAGGTAAATTTGAACGAATTAGAGTGGATTGGATGGGATTTAAAGGTAATGATAGTGTTGTCAATGGATTGTCTTAAGATCCATGGGATTGCTATATCCCGGAATCAGATCACTGGATTTAACTTCCAATCCGCAAGGCCAAACGGGCCCTAGAACATAGATTATAATACTTAGCGGTTGGCATGTATAGGACTAGTAAAACCAACAGAAGCTGACTTTTGTGTTTGGATGTACCATTTGAATTGAATTGAAATTTATGAGATAACCAAATTGTGGTTTGCTTCCTTAGCTCTAGTATATAGGGTATGGGCTGACTATTGCAATTATGTTAATTTCATGTTAGCCCAAGAACATAATCACAATTTGAGAACTAATTTATTCTTGATTAAACTAAATATTTGCAGTTCTATTTACCAGTACATCCAAACAACCCCATCTTGCACAAGTGCATCAAAGTCAAAATAAGATAAGGTTTGGTGGCTTCTTATTTATATATGATGTTCCTTGTTAGTTTATCCTGTTACTGTATTGCAACAACCTCACCAAACTCTATATAACATTTAAGATAACTGATCCCAACGGTCAAAGGCACGACAACCTGTCATGCAGGTCTATCTTTTCTGCCAATATACCACTTGAGGAGCACCTGTATCAGGTAGGCAGGAGGATGTATCACAACGGTCACTCATCTAAAAAAAAATGAGGCTGATCCACTCATCAGATGGGCCACACCTGTGTACTGACTCAGGCCACTGGTTGTCCATTTACCCAACTGATGTGGGCCACTCTGGGCGGATCAGGATGGTATTTCTGTTAGTAGATCTTCATGATGAGCCTGCCCGGCCGCATGGCACGGATGTCACAAGCGACATGTAGCCGGCTGATGGTAAAGATAGACGCATTACAAGTTGTAATGCCCGTGGCATGTACCTGACCAGTTCTCTATATATTCTCTATATGCTATAACAATATATAAATATATATTCTGTATATGATTACAAGAAGACAGAGTCGCGCGCCCATCCTCTCTCGGCTTGTAAACATAATTAGATGGAAACTAGTAATATTTTATAATTTAAAATCTTCAAATTTTCATTAACATGAAGATGGAAACTATTAATATTTTATAATTTAAAATCTTCAAATTGTCATTCGAAAATGCGTATATGGGCCTAGAGGTGGGCAAAAAGGACCCGATCCGGCGGATCCGACCCGATCCGCCCCGTTTCGAACAGAACCGACGGCCAAGATCGGCTCTGATCGAATCTGTCCATCCAGATCCGATCATTTTTCGGATCAGGTTCGGATAGTGACGTATCCGGACAGAACAGATCCGAACACCCGGACCGAAAGGGTCCGAACCGACCCGACCCGGGATGTAAATATCCCTCCGTTTTTCAAAATTATCTTTCCCAATAAAGTTTTACCGCTGCGCGTCTTTGCTTTTCGTTTGGCGCTAAAAAACCCCGCCCTAGCCCCAAACTCTATCTTATCCCTCTCTTTATATCTGTCTCTCCGTCCGTTGAAGAAGAAGGCAAGTAGAAGGCAGAGAGATACCGTAAGATCTACCAAGCCTCTCTTTCCGCTGTTTGATTTTAAAAATTTCTCTGTTGGAAAGACATACACGGACATACGTTGGATAGCTATGGACGGAAGAGAGAGAGAGAATCGAACGGGCGTCCTCTTGACAGCCAGACCCAAAGACGAAGCAGCGTCGTCTTGACAGCCAAATCTACAGACGGAAGCAGATGGGCTAGTGTAACGTTAGCTGTGGCTCTAATCACAAGGCATGTGTTATATCCAAATCGTCCATCCATTTGGCAATATCATATTAAATCACGAGGTATGTGTTATATCCAAACCGTCCATCCATTTGGCAATATCATATTCAGGGTTGGGACAAAAATAAAATAGATCTAACCATTAAGTGGACCACACTACGGAAAGTAGCGGGGTATTGAACGTCTACCATTGAAACTTTTTTTTGGGTTCACGGACGTTTTGGATCAACATGAAATTTGTTTTTCCACTTCATTCAGGTCTTTGTGACCTTAAGAACAGATTGGATTTAAAAGAAACATTATGTGGCCCTACAAATTGTTTAACGGTGAAAATCATCATCTCCACTGCAATTTATGGTGTGGTTCAGATGATCTTTGGATTTGATTCATTTTTTTGGATAATGCTCTAAAATGATCTCTGAAACTAGATGAACGGTATAGATATGATAAATACATCACTGTTGGGCCATGTAACTTTGATCTCCTTTGGACTGTTCGTACAACTCGGAGCTCAAGGAGCGTCAGTGCTCGTCTTCGCACGACACGTACCTACAGCAGGTAGGTATAGCTAGGTTATAGCTGGCGTTAGCTATATAGGTTATAGCCTATGTTAGGGCTTGCAGCGCACGCTCTTATCATAGTGAGTAAACTAATTTGGGCCCACCGCGAATGCGTGTAGTTCATCCACACCGTCCATTCGTTTTGCTAGATAATTTTATGGGTTCAACCCAAAATTGATGGGTATACAAAGCTTAAGTGGACCATACCACTGGAAAAGGTGAAAGTATTGATTTCAACCGTTGAAAATTTTCTAAGGCCCTCGACGATGTTTATTTGTCATCCAACCTGTTCATAAGATCAGAAAGATATGGGTGAAGGGAAAACACAAATATCAGCTTGATCGAAACCTTCTGTTGTCACCAACAATTTTTCAACGGTATATGTTCAATTCACACTGTTTTTAGTGGTGTGGTCCATTTGAGGTTTGGATATACTCCATTTTTGAGATAATGCCCTAAAATTATGTTTCAAAAGAGATGGACGGAGTGGATAAAATGCATGAATGCCACTGGGGCCCACCGAGTTTACTCAGTACGCAATCCGCTGCCCTTTGACCGTTGTACAAAGCTTCTTCAAGAAGCTAATACAAAGCTTCTTCAAGAAGCTACCCTTCGTAAGGGAGTTATTTTGTCTACTAAGTAAAGTGTGTGGGGCCCGTTTTAAAATCTTTTTAGTTTATCCACACCGTTCATCAATTTTTTCAGATCATTATAGGACATTGTCCAAAAAATGAATAATATTAAAAGATCATCTCGACCACACCACAAATAGAATCAGAAAATGATTTTCACCGTTAAACAATCCGTGTGGTCTACTAGATAGTTAGATCTGTCTTATTTTTCGTCTCAAGCCTTAATACAAGGTCACAAAATGAATGGACGATTTGGATATAACACATATCTCATGATTAAACCCACACAACTACCTATTATATATACAAAATCAAAGCTTTGCATGTATTTAAAAAGCAAACTTACTTGCCGTGCTAATATACAGTGAAAACATGAGTACGAAAGTGAAAAGCTCTTTCAGAGCTATGTGGGGCCCACCTTGATGTATATGTTTTATCGAAGACGTTCATCCATTTTGACATATCAATTTAGCCCTTGATAAAAATAATGGCATATGTTAAAGGTTGAAGTGAACCACATTATATAAAAAGTTAAATTAAATTTACACATATCCGAATCGTATCCAACTGGATCCGACTCAGTTTTTCTGTCCGGGTTCGGGTAAGGTGAATCATGTATAGGATCTGTTCGATTCAGGTTACCCGGATTTGATTCCGGATCTGATCGGATTTAGGTCCAAGCATTGCTATTTCAGATCTGATCGGGTTAAACCCAATCCGTTCCGATCAGGACAGATGCCCACCTCTATATGGGCCCATCATTAATGGATGATTTGAGATGTGAGTTCACTGACTCTCGTTGACACGTGGCGTTACAACTTTCTTCTTTATAAAGAATATCATCTACAGAGGAACTATTTCATTTTTCAAAGACAAGCTGACCTTGCAGTGGAAGCAGATTGGCTCGTCTACCACACCAGCCATATAGCCTCTGTAGGCACGTGTTCCGCGAAGACGAGCACCGACGCTCCTCAAGCTCCGAGTTATACGAACAATTGGTCTCAATGATGTATTTATTAATTATATTTACACCATTCATCTATTTTAAAAGATTATTTTAGAGCATTATCCAAAAAATGAATCATATCCAAAGATCAGCTGAATCACACCACAAATAGCAGCAGAGATAATATTTTCACCGTTAAAAAATTTGTAAGGCCCATCATAATGTTTATTCTCTATCAAATTCATAAGGTCACAAAGACCTGAATTAAGAAGAAAAATAAATTTCATATTGATCCAAAACTTCTATGACCCCAAAAAGGGTTTCAATGGTAAACGTTCAATCCCCTCACCACCTATGGGTACTCGAACTCTCAACTAGGTATTGAAACTATTGAGAAAAAAGTCTTAAATCTGTTTTTTGGATGTCGTTCGACTGGTCATGGGTCAGTCACGACTGGTCGTAGGAGCTAGTCGACCGGTCATAGCCCATTTGACTCAAAGTCCAGCGGCTATGTTTTTCATGTCCGGACCACCTTTAACCAGTCGTAGAGTTTGTTCGACCAGTCGTAGCTTCGACTAGTCGTAGGTCCCCTTCGACTAGTCGTAGGTTACACAGATTCGTTTCGTAATTTTGCGGATTACGGAAATCTGTGTCCTTTCGTAACTGGGATGCGGAAAGGAAGTTTTCTAAACTATAAATAGGTATTCCTAGGGCTTTTCTAGGGTATGAGAATTATGGGAAAGTATTCTAAGGGCTTCCAAAAGGGTGTAACAAGGGTTAGATTCGAGGTTGTTCGAATCGGGTAAGTTCTCTCTCTTTATAATTTCTATTTTCATAGTGGAGACCTGTCGCTTTGTGCTGTGGTTTTTTCCCCCAAGGGTTTTCCACATTAAATCTGTGTGTTCTCTTGTATGCTTGATGCCATTGGATTGTTATCCTAGATCTAGATCCGTGTGATTCCGCAAGGCCAAAAATCCCAACAAGTGGTATCAAAGCAATCGTTGGGCACAGATCTAAATCTGAGGGATTAGTAATAATGGTGAGCACCAGGTATGAGATTGATAAGTGCTCAGGGAAAAATAATTTTGAGTTATGGAAGATCAAGATGATGAGTTCCTTAATCAAACAAGGTGAAGATGGTGCTCTTAAGGAGCGAAAGTCTACTATGACTGATGGTGATTGGAATACTCTTGATAAGAAGGCATTATCATCAATCCGTTTATATCTCACGGATGAGGTTCTCTACAACGTCATGAGGGAGAAAACTGTGGCTAAGTTATGGGTGAAGTGAGAGGATGTTTATGCGAAAAAATCTTCTGAAAATCGCCTGCACTTGAAGCGGCAGTGGTATAACTTCAAGATGGCAAAGGGCGGAGATCTGGAGGCTCACATCAGCAACTTTAATAAATTGGTTTGTAAATTGCTGGATATGGAGGAAGTGATTAAAGATGAAGAACAGGCATGTATGTTGCTGAATTCTCTCCCGGCGTCTTTTGAGGCATTCAAGGACACTATGTGCAGCACAAACAAAACCCTGAGTGTCGATACTGTTATCTCGACTCTTCAAGGGAAGGCTATGAGACAGCTAAATAGTGACATGGGAACATCTTCTGATGCACTGTTTACAGTGGGTAGGAATTCTGAACAAGGTACATGTTCTTCAGGTTCTAGATCCAAATCTAAGGGCAAGACCAAAGGAAAGGTAAAGTGCTGGAATTGTGGGAAGGAAGGACATGTGAAGAAGGATTGTGGAAATCATAAATCAAAGAGAGAAGATTCTGAGGCTTCATGTAGGGAGGCCAATGTTGTCACGTCAAATGGTTGTGATGGTGATGTTTTATCTGTGTCTTTGCTCAGACGGTCATACGATGATCGTAAGGATGAGTGAATGCTAGACACAGGGGCATCTTTTCACATGACTCCTCATCGGAGTTAGTTCGCCAGCTATAAGGAATGCGACGGTGGACGGGTATTTATGGGCAATGACATTGCCTGTAATGTTGTGGGTGTTGGTTCGGTGCGCATCAGGATGTTTGATGGGGTGGAGCGTACCCTGACTGATGTCAGGCATGTTCCTGATTTGAAGCAGAATCTGATTTCTCTTGGTGTGCTTGAGGCAAAAGGATACAAGTACACAGGTATTAATGGTGCCCTTAAAGTATCTAAGGGGGCACGGATAATCATGAAAGCACAATGACTCGATAACTTGTACAAGGTGATCAGGAGCACTTCAAACGGTGGAGCTGCAGTGGATGTAGCGGATTCCACCTCTACACGTGTGTGGCATGTTGGGCATGGCCACATGAGCGGGCAGGGCAGGAAGGCTGAGACATGCGGACAGGGATACAGAGCAGGTGGAGCAGCCACCTGTGAGAAGAATCACACGGCATGATCGCAGGATATCGGCGAGGTACATGGACGACTCCAATATCGCAGGGGATTCATCTTCTATTCAGATGGCTCTAAGTGAGCCTGGTGCTGAGAAGTGAAAGGTGAATATGGGTGATGTGATGGATTCGTTGTACCAGACTGACATATGGGAGCGGGTGGAGCTTCCAGTGGACCAGAGAGCGGTTGGATGTAGGTGGAGCTTCAGAAGGATACAACATAAATACAAGGCGAGGTTGGTAGTGAAAGGTTATGCTCAGAGAGAATAGATCGGCTTCTCAGAGATATTTACGCTGACGGTATAGCAGGTGTCTATTAGATCAGTGATTAGCGCTGGTTGGCCAATGTGATCTTGAGCTGGAAGGATGGATGTAGAGTCTGCACTTCTGCAAGAAAAAGTAAAGAGCAAATCTACATGAAGCAACCAGAGAGGTTCGACGTTAAAGGGGCTGAGAAAAGACTTTGCAGGAGGTCGTGGTTTAACCTGTCACATAGGCAGTGGTTTGATTCCTTCATGGATGAAGGATCGGAGGGCTGCAAAGATGGTTCTTGGCATTGAGATTAAAAGAGGAGTAGGCTTTGGTAATCACAGGAGGAATACCTTATGTGTAGGTATTGATCAAGGATATGATGGGCCAAGAAAAGTCGGAGAGCATTTCCTACGCGTCTCTTCTCAACTTTTCCTCAGGACATGTCCTAAAATATATGAGGAAAAGCAGGATATCTCATGAGCCTTATTCGAATGCGGTTAGCAGTGTATGTCATGGTCTGAATTAGACCAGTTATTTCACAGGTTATCAATGTTGTGAGCAAGTACCCCGGCAAGCAATATTGGGTAGCGGTGAGATGGTAAGAAGACTACGTTTTTTCTTTTGAGAAGACATGAGCAAAGATGGTTGGGCACGTGGATTCTAATCTGACGGACATGCTCTTCTAGATCGTTCCTATAAAGAAGTTCAAGGTCTGTGAAACTTCTCTGGGCTTGGCGATGGCATAAAAGAAAAACGGAGTGTGCAAGAGAAGTTATGATGTAATGCAGAAATAGGAGAAGAAGTTAATGAGCTACACGGTTGAAGATTAAAAACTTGGTGGAGATTGTTGAGAAAAAAAGTCTTAAATCTGTTTTTTGGGTGTCATTCGACTGGTCGTGGGTCAGTCACGACTGGTCGTAAGAGCTGGTCGACCAGTCGTAACTCGTTCGACTTAAAGTCCAGCGGCTATATTTTTCATGTCCGGGCCGCCTTCAACCAGTTGTAGGGTTTGTTCGACCAGTCATTAGCTTCGACTAGTCATAGGTCTCCTTCGACTAGTCGTAGGTTACGCAGATTCGTTCCGCGATTTTGCGGATTGCGGAAATCTGTGTCCTTTCGCAACTGAAATGCGAAGGGAAGTTTCCTAAACTATAAATAGGTATTCCTACAGCTTTTCTAGGGTATGGGAATGTATGGGAAAGTATTATAAGGGTTTCCAAAAGGGTGTAGCAAGGGTTAGATTCGAGGTTGTTCGAATCGGATAAGTTATCTCTTTTTATAATTTTTATTTTCATAATGGAGATCTGTCGCTTTGTGCCATGGTTTTTTCCCGCAAAGGTTTTCCACATTAAATTTGTGTGTTCTCTTGTATGCCTGGTGCCATTGGATTGCTATCCTAGATCTAGATCTGTGTGATTTCGCATGATCAAAAATCCCAACAGAAACTTCCGAGAGTCAACATAGGAGCCGTATAGCTGGTGTGTGGTACACATCTGCTTCCCGAATACCCATGCCCCGTGAAAATTTTGATTGGACAGGATACGTGGCCTGCAAGGTCAGCTTGTTTTTGGCAAATGGAATAGTTCCTCTGTATATGATATTCTTTATAAAGAGGAAAGTTATAACACCACGTGTCACGAGAGTTGGTGAACTCACATCTCAAATCATCCATTATTGATGGGCCCATATACGCATTTTCAAATGACAATTTGAAGATTTTTAAATTATAAAATATTAATAGTTTCCATCTAATCATGTTAATGAAAATTTGAAGATTTTAAATTATAAAATATTACTAGTTTCCATCTAATCATGGTACAGGAATCCCACCTTCAAGACAATCCGACTGAGACTGAAAAATGATGGCCAAATGCCCTTTAAAAAAACAAAAATATAAAATATAAAAAAAATAAACAAAAATTAAAAAAGAAGAAGAAAGAAAAAGAGTTACCTGGTGGATTGGAGCAGAGAGAAGGCAACAGATCTTCGAACCATCCCAGCTGAATTCCCAAAGAGTTGTTTGTGTTCTCGTTAGGAATCCCTCTCTCTTGGAAGAAGGCAGCATCGAGTGCCGTAGCTCCTGCAAACGCAAAATTCACTCCCTGACGGAAATCTCCGATGCTGGAACCCCCAAGATACGGAGGCACATATGGAAGTCCGAGTTCTTCGGCTGTTGTAGCATTTGACGAAGAATAAGACCGAATGAAAGCGATACACATACATGCACCTATAAATTCAATTTTCTATAAAAAAATATTGAGGTCCCATGATTCATCACCGTCGAATTTAAGAGATTTGACCCTCAAAACGTTAAATCTCTCATATCAAAAGGTGTTGGGATCACAAATATGTTAAGATCTCTTAGATCATACCAATGAAGTCGACGATCAGGCGTCCGTCAGATAACCGACCGGTGGGATGATGGAAGTACGTCTCTCCATACGGGAGTCGGTTCGCGTAGTAGGCATAATTCGATTGGCGGATCTTGTTACCGGTGTCGGCAAGCGAGTCGCCGAAGCTGATGATGGACGTGTAGCAATCTAGTAAGGAATGGGAGATAGAAAATGTGAGGAAAACCGTAATAAGTTGAATAAGGCTGAATATGGTAGGAGAAGAGAAGGAAGCCATTCCAAAGGGGCAGAGATGGTATCTTATCCTAAGAATTACAGACCGATGAAATGGCATTAAACTGTAGTGTTACTTATCAAATGTCATCAAAGATATATATATAGACAACAACAGTGTGGAATGTTAAATGTACGAATATATATACACGTAAGGAAATTATACGCATGTCCAACTAATACGAACGTAAATCTAACATGATCTCATACAGTTGTACAGATATACATGCCCACCTACCCTAGGTGAATGGTGCTGATTTTTTTATTTTTTTTTCCTTTATCTTTTTAATTTTTAAATGCCCCCCTAGTGTAGGTGGGTGGTGCTGATTTTATTTTATTTTATTTTATTTTTAAACACAAGCACCGGCCGCCACGCACCCACGCACGCCGTAATGGGATTTCAACCCATAGACCTCGGGTTAAAACTCCTTAGAGTCCTCGGCCAAGGACTGGAACCCCGAATGGTGCTGATTTAACTATAATGAAAAGTAGCCATTATGGAACGGTGCTGATCATAGTATCCGTTGTCAAGAAATGTATAGTTTAAAGGAAGAAGTCTTTTTTATAATCATTTTTTGAAGTAATCCATTAAATGGTTGTGTTATACGGTTGGTGCAACTTTAACATCTCGTTTCACGTTTTCAACGAAGCCCAACAAGCAATTGCTTTTTATCATTGCACGCCTCCAGCTGTTCGGTGGAGATTGAGAGAGCCCACATTTTCGAGAGATCCACCTGGTGTGAAAGAGGGTGTGTTTGGTAAATATTCCAAGTCATACAATATTTTTGATGGAATGATTTTCTATTCGGCGTCTTCACAAGAAGGGTTGGCCCGAAAGGGAAGTGTTTGGATGGAGTTCACCATGCATCTGGGCTTGCTTTAAAGTAGAGATTCTTTAAGAAAATCTGTCTTTTTATCTATTTTTTAGGACGCAACTCCTAACACTTCTGATTTATAAACATATTTTTATAGTAAAAACAAGGGATCCACCTACCTTTTGTGTGTTTTTATATATTGTTGCTCAAATTTGATCGATCTTGTAACACCTCCTATAAGCTAATGGCTACCTGCACTTTAATGGAAAATAGAATACATCACCAAGTCATACAATATTTTTAATGGAATGATTTTCTAATCGGCGTCTTCACAAGAAGGGTTGGCCCGAAAGGGAAGTGTTTGGATGGAGTTCACCATGCATCTGGGCTTGCTTTAAAGTAGAGATTCTTTAAGAAAATCTGTCTTTTTATCTATTTTTTAAAAACACTTCTGATTTTGGCATATTTCAAGGGATCCACCTACCTTTTGTGTGTTTTTATATATTGTTGCTCAAATTTGATCGATCTTGTAACACCTCCTATAAGTTAATGGCTACAGCACTTTAATATATAGGTTTTTAAGCGGAAACCCTCCGATGCTTAAGTCAGTTAGAGAAACCCAAAGTAAATGCGGCTAGAGTTGGGATCTTTGTATGTACATTTCCCCTTAGGCGAAGTGATGTATTTATATATAGGTTTTCTAAGCAGCTTATGCATCTAAGTAGATCTGTGGGATATGCTAGAGTAGGCCATATTGGAGTTGGAATCTACTATCAAGTATATCTCCAATTATGCCTTAATTGACATGGTTTTTTATTATGATCTCATCGGGTAATCCCGATCATATACAACACGAGATTCTCTCCAAAAATTTTCATCTTGAGCTCAAGGTCGGTATCCGAGGTTGAAGTCAGCATTCGTAGTCAAGGTCACTATCTGTGGTCAAGGCCGGTATCCGCAATCAAGGTATCTCGATATCGATGAACCTTATTCTCAAGCTCAATTGACTGATTCAGTTTTGTCGTTGGGTTCCCTTACTGAGCCCAGCTTCTCTACCATTTCGGTGGTTCAAGGAGTCTTCTTTGATATTTCTCTGCCATGTGGCATATACGTGAGGTCAGTTCAATCTTCCCCGTAACATTATGGTATAATTGTCTGTCATTGTATGTCATGAGTATTATATACGATTTTACAACATAATTTTTTAGAATGCAAAAATACCCCTCCTTTCACACTAAAGAAGGACTTTTCATTTGGTGTTCCGAAGCTAGATAGGGTCCACCATAGTGTTTATGAGAAATTCACCTAATCCATATGTTTTGCTCATTTTATGACATAATCCCAAAAATGAGGTAGATCAAAAGCTCAAGTGGGCCACACAATAGAAAATATTGGAAATTGTACACCCACCATTGAAACATTCATGCAACCTGTGGCTGTTGGTGGGAGGTTCCTCCCCCCTATACAGGTTGCCTGTAACACCCTGTACTTTCTAGTACTCGAGTGTTACCGTATAACCTAACTTAGTATAAATACAAACTTATCTTATTCAAACACCTACATTGTTCTAATCTAAATCTAACCATTGGAAGAAATCTAATTTCCTTTATGAACAAATCTAACCAACTATTTCGAATTTCGTACTCTGAATCATGAGATCCACTGTTCAAAGTATCCATAACATCCCATAGAGTGATCAACCACTTGGCACACTAATCAGATAATTTAGGGGTTAATCATTTGGTAGCTTACTTGAACTTATGCCTTAGACGTGATTAGATCATTTGATTAGCTCTCTTAAACACATGTCTTAGAATTGATTTGGTTAGTTAAGATACCTAGTTACTTTAACAAATGTCTTGGGATTGGTTAGTTACTTAAATAAATGCCTAGAGTTAGTTAGAATACTTGATTATTTTAGTTAACAAATGACTTAGAATGGATTAGAATACCAGATAGGTTAACCTAAATACATGTCTTAAATTGATTAGTTGGCTTCAATACATGTTTAAGAATTGATTAAAAGCATTTGACTAGTTACTCTAAAACACATGTCAAGGCACCTAACTCCTAATTCAACCGCTAATTCTCAATTGAGTGGTCCCTAAGACCCTTTTAACCGTTGACGTCTGATTTCAAAATAATCTGACCGTCAGATCTTTATAGATCATAGGATAACCCATGAACTTAAAAAGTATGGCCCACCTGAGCTTCTTACCCACCTGACCTGCGGTTAAAGTCTGTACTAGGGCCCAATAAGCGAAATAGACAAAGTATATGACCAAGTACAGCACTGTGGACCCCCACAAAGGGTTTGACGTGCACCATAATGGGCTTCACTCACAACACATCAGACCAGGGACCCAGTCAAACGGGCACTGACCCGCATTTTCTCTACAAAGAGAAAACTTCTCTCTCCCACCTGTGAAACTCAAACAGGTTCGTCCGCTATGACGACTATGGCCCATCATCATGGCCCGGTAGCTCGATCTGAACCGTCCATATGATGGAGAGCCCTCATCTAACTAAACCCTACCCATTTTAGCTTACTAGGACATGCATGCACGGCCACAAACTCCGCGTAGACAGTGTGCGTGTGGCTGTTCTCTTTCCAAAAACGGAAATTGTTCGCGTCGAGCTGGCAGCTCGCGTGTGATAACTCTAGAAGCATCTTAGCCCTCCACGTAGGGCCATCGTAGCCCTCCATTTGGATTAGGTGGTTTAGGGCTTGCAAAACCACAACCGGTCTCCATTCTACCCATGGTTTTAGAGGTGATTTCGACCTGAGGAGATCCGGACCACTAGCTATTGATCCGACGATTTAGGAAGGATTAGGGCAAGCTTAAGAGGCATGAGGATCGAGGAATCAGGAGCTTATGAAACTAACAAGATAGATGGTAAAAATATTTTCCTCACTTTTTTTTCAAGAGGATCACATGTTATTTTATTTATAGATAATTTTTGGATAAGATCAATCTGTTACAACAGTTGAAACTATTTAAATTTACAGTTGGATAAGATCAATCTGTTACAGCAGTTGAAACTATTTAAATTTATAGATAGTTTGTTAGTTCCTAGATTTACTAGTTTGTAAGGCTTTATCTGTTTGTTGAGATTCGGTTGTGCTATTACGCCCCCTCAATCGCAATGGGAGCTCGTGAACATTGAGGTTGTCTCGAAGAGTGCAGAACCATGCGGTAGGGAGAGCCTTGGTGAATGAATCTGCTAGCTGATCTATGCTTGAGATGAACCGAACCTGCAGTTGACGTTGGGCAACCTGGTCACGCACGAAATGAATGTCCAGTTCGATGTGCTTCGTGCGTGAGTGAAAGAGAGGGTTGGCCGTTAGGTACGTGGCCCCTATATTGTCGCACCAGAGTGTAAGTGAACTTGGACTTGAGATGCCGAGTTCGGTTAGGAGAGAACGAAGACACATAACTTCAGCGGTGGCATTGGCAACTGCTCGATACTCTACTTCGGTGCTTGAACGTGATACCGTTGGTTGTTTGTGTAAGCTCCAGGAGATAAGATTTGAACCAAGGTATACACAGTAGCCACTTCTGGATCGTCTCGTCGTCAGGGACAATCGCCCATCCGCATCGGAGAAGGCATGGATGTCTGTGGATGAAGTGCGGCGGATGAGAATGCCGCGGTGGATGGTGTGTTGGAGATAGCGGAGAATCCGTTTGACTGCGGTCCAATGATCTGTTGTGGGACGCTGCATGAACTGGCACACTTAGCTAACGACAAATGCGAGATCCGGTCTTGTGAATGAGAGATACTAGAGAGAGCCAACTGTACTGCGATAAAGGGTTGGATCACTGAAAGGATCAGCTTTGAAGAGTGATAAGTTGGCTGTTGTGGACATGGGGGAGTTCACCGGCTTGGCATGTAGCATATTGGTCTTCTTGAGTAGGTCAAAAATATATTTTTGCCATGAGAGAAAAAGTCCACGGTCATCCTGTTGGGCCTCAATACCCAAAAAATAGTGAAGTGGCCCAAGATCTTTTAGGGCGAAATCCTGCTGAAGATTTGTAATGATTGATTGTAAAAGAGAATGGTGAGGCCTAGTTATGATGATGTCATTAACATATATGAGTAAGAAAATGACAGCCTGGTTGGACCTGAAAATAAATAAAGAAGTATCGGCCTTGGAAGCAGTAAAGCCCATTTCCACCAATTTATTGCTTAGTCTTGAGAACCAGGCCCGGGGTGCTTGTTTGAGCTCATAAAGAGATTTTTGAAGGTGACAAACATACTCCGGATATGATGGATCAAAGAAGTTGGGGGGTTGGGTCATGTAAACAGTTTCTTATAAGTTACCGTGTAAAAAGGCATTTTTGACATCTAGTTGTCGAATGGGCCAATTTTGTGACACTGCAAAAGAGAGAACAGTTCGAATGGTTGTTGGCTTTACCACTGGACTGAAGGTATCATCATAATCAATACTTGGTAATTGATGAAAGCCTTACGCAACAAGACGTGCTTTGTATCGTTCTATGGACCCATCGGCCCGTTTCTTGATGCGGTGGACCCACTTACAACCCACAAGATTTATGTTGGGCTTTGGAGGGACTAGGACCCATATGTCATTGTCAAGTAAAGCTTGAAATTCCTCATTCATGGCTTGTCTCCAATGTGGGCTTTTTGAGGCAATAGAGAAGGAAGTGGGCTCAATTTCTTGGATTTCGATGATTAAGGCCCGCGGAGTGGGAGTCATATCAGGGGGGAGACTTTTGGGTTTGTGAATATTATTTTTGGATCTTGTGGTCATAGGATGTAAGTTTTGGTTTACAAGATTGGGCTCGGGTTGGGAATTTGGGCTTAAGGTAGGGCACGATTCAGTTGATGAGAGAGTGGGGAAGTCATTAGTCGAAGGGTGGGTTTGCGAAATACAGAGGTTATGTTGCGAAGGAGGTTGTGAAAGACAAAGGGATGAGGGTAGGGATGTGAGAGGGGTTTGTGAGTCAGTAGAGGAGGGATTCGTTTGTTGGAAAGGAAACCTTGTTTCATCGAAGATGACATGTCTGGAAATGAAGATTCGGCCTAATGACGGTTGTAGGCAACGATAGCCTCGATGGTTGGGGCTATATCCAAGGAAGATACAAAGATCGGAGCGGTAATCCATTTTATGGGAGTTATATGGTCTTAGATAAGGCCAGCAAGCGCACCCAAAGGTACGAAGGAGGGTATAGTCTGGTGTTTGGTTGAAGAAAAGCTCAAGTGGAGTTTTGTGGTGAATAATTGGAGAAGGGAGGCGATTTATGAGGTAGGTGGCAGTGATGAAGGCATCATCCCAATATTGGTGGGGGATAGATGCAGTGGCTAATAGGGTGAGGCCAATCTCGACGATGTGGCGATGACGACGCTCGACAGACCCATTTTGTTCGTGAGTGTGTGGGCAGGATAGAAGATGAATAATGCCAAATTTGAGGAGATGTGATTTTAGAGCCTGAAATTCGCCTCCAAAGTCAGTTTGGATGCTTTTGATTTTGCAATCAAAGTAGCGTTCAATTTGAAGTTGGAAAGTAATGAAGGTATGTGCAACTTTTGATTTGGCATCAATAGGAAATAACCATATGAATTTAGAAAAATCATCAATGATGCTCAAGTAATATTTATTACCATGAACAGACTCGGTGGGTGAGGGACCCCATACATCCATAAATATTAACTCAAAATGAGTAGAAAAAATAGAATTTAATAAATGAAACGGTAATTTATGACTTTTTCCTAATTGACAAGCATGACGAACTGGAAAAATTTTATTTTTGATGACTGATAGATGGTGCTTTGAGAGGATTTCTTTCACAGTGCGTGAAGCAGGGTGTCCGAGGCGTGCATGCTATTGTGGAACCGAAACTCTTTCGCCAATGTAAGTAGCTGGATCGGTGGAGGGAGATGTGAGAGTATGCAGAGGATAAAGACCATTTTTACTCGGTCCTTGGAGGAGGATAGCTCCCGAGGATGGATCCTTGACACAGAAAAAAGAGGGGTGAAATTCAAAATAAACGTTGTTATCTTTAGTGAACTGAGAAACTGACAATAAATTCTTTTTGATTTCAGGAGCATGTAAGATTTTGTTGAGAAAGAAAGATTTTGAAGCTGAATAAAGAAGAGAAGAACCAGTGTGAAGAATTTTCAAACCTTGTCCATTGCCCACTTGAATTTGATCAGGTCCAGTGTAGATATCAGTATTGAGGGAAAGATTGTTGAGGTTTGATGTAATGTGATTGGTGGCACCAGTGTCAGGGTACCAGTTTTGATCGTATTTGGGTGCAGCAGGGTTGTGTGATTGAGGTATGTTTGCTTGAGTATGGGGTGTGGAGAGGGACTGAAATTGTTGGTTGAATCTATGCCAACAAGTGGTAGCTGTATGGCCAATTTTGGAGCAGATTTGACATGGAGATCTGTTTGACTGTGATATTTGATGGGAATGATTCTGGAATCCACGCCCCCGGCCTCTAGATCGATTGCCATAGTGAGGAGTACCTCTATAGGAAGGTGAACCACGATGACCTCGACCAGAGTAGGAGGTAGCAATATTGGCTGAGGGTAAGTTGAATTCATTGGAGGTGTTTTGTTGTTCAAGTCGATTTTTATGAGTAAGTAGGCAGCCATATAGGTCATCAAGGGAGATGGGGTCTAATCTGGTGGTAATCGCAGTAACAAGTGAATATGAGGAGGGGAGACCAGCAAGGAAATATGAGGTGATTTCTGAGGAGCTTAGGGGATGACTTATGGCAGAGAGAGTATTTGAAAGGTGTTTGACTTTGGTGAAGTAATCAGTGACTGTGAGGGAGGCCTTTTTAATGGTTGAAAGTTGGAAACGAATATTGAGGATTCGAGCAAAGGAAGTGGATGAAAAAGTTTTCTCTAATGCAAGCCAGACATCTCTAGAAGTTGTAAGACCAATGACTTGGGTGAGAAGTGATTCGGTGAGGGAAGAGAGGATGGCACTTAGAATGATTTGATCTTGTTGAGACCAGTGAATGTATGTAGGATTGGGAATATGTATGGAAGTGTTGGTAGAGGAAGGAATTGTGATGGGTGGGCAGGGAATGGAGCCATCTAGGTAACCAAATAGGTTTTGACCACGGAGGTATGGGATTAATTAGGCTCGCCAAAGGAGATAGTTATCTTTAGTGAGTTTGATTGTGATGAAATGATGAAGTTGGGTGGGGAGAATGGAACTGGTAGCAGCAGAGGAAGAGGAATTGCTGGTAGAGGATTCATTTGAGGCCATAGAGGAGAGACGTAAGTCTTTGTGGCTCTGATACCATAATGAGACTAACAAGATAGATGGTAAAAATATTTTCCTCACTTTTTTTTCAGGAGGATCACATGTTGTTTTATTTATAGATAATTTTTGGATAAGATCAATCTGCTACAATAGTTAAAACTATTTAAATTTACAGTTGGATAAGATCAATCTGTTACAGCAATTGAAACTATTTAAATTTATAGATAGTTTGTTAGTTCCTAGATTTACTAGTTTGTTGGGCTTTATCTGTTTGTTGAGATTCGGTTGTGCCATTATAACCCTCCATTTTTGTAGCTGCATCTCGAAAACCGGCCATTTTATTCTCCTTCCGAACCCACCACCCAAACGATACTAGAGCTTTGAGAAAGCCTATCCATAAGCTTCCTAGAGTCCTTATGGACCATCCCATGTTGTCGCATTGGAGGAGGGAGCCTACATTTGAGATCTGCCATTAATGACGTCATCTTCTTCCTTGCCGATCCACTGCACCCGGCAACCTAAACCGAGTCGAGTCTGTCCAGATTGGCATCCTTAATGGGACGTTTCTGATTGGACAAGAGAGAGAGAGAGAGAAGAAAATAAGAGTGGAGGAGAAAATAGAGAGGGAATGAGGGGAGTGGTTGCCGGGTTAAGTTCAAATCGAGCCGAGTTATTGGGCCGAGTCAGATGTGTCGAGGCTGTTATCTAGAGACTTGGGCAGGTTCGACCTAGCAACACTGCTGGACATGTGAGCATGAGTGGAAAGAAAAGAGAAGAGGAAGAAGAATAATAAAATAAAGAAGAAGGAGAGAGTTGGTGGTTGTTGGGTTGACTCGGCTGAAACCAAGTTTGACTAAGTCAAGTTGGGTTTGGACCGGGTCCATGTCTTGCTGGACATTCCAGCAAGTGAAGAAAGAGAGGGAGTGAAAGGAAGAAAGAAAAGAAAGAAAAGAAAGGGAGAAAAGAGAGAGAGAGAGAGAGAGAGAGAGAGAGAGAGAGAGAGAGGAGGAGAAGAAGTGTGATTGTGTTGAGCCAAGTCAACTCGACTCGAACTGAGTCAACAAGGTTAAAATTTTCATTTATTTTCAGATTCGTCATCAGTCATTTTGTTATTAATTATATTACTATTATTTTTTATCTATTGTAACAACTAATGTCATCTTAATGAAATTGACTAGAAATTATAATCAATATTACAATGTACTAATTAACGTTATGGATAGTATTGTTAATTTTCATCATAATGATTTTTACCGTGTTAGCTAATGTAAATTACAACACTAATGATAATAGTTATTGTAATTAATAATACACCAACTAGGGTTCAAACCCTAAAAACCTAGCCTAGACCTAAGCTCTAGTATAAAATCTTAAAGCTACGCAATCTAAGCTCTAGGTCAATACACTAAGCATAGATAGTGTGTTAGGTTTGAGCTAATTGTAGAATTTCATAACTCATGGTAGATCATAGTGTCTAATATCATGGCTAGATTCATTATTATTAACTATTAGCATTTGAAAATAGTTATCATGGGATTAGTATAATACTTGTTAATATAATTAGTCCTTATTGTATTATCATTAGTAAATATTCTATTATTATTGCTTATATCACCTAAGAGATTATTAGTCATTATAAAAATATTAGATAATGTTGGTACATTCAAATATGAACTTATGAACCAACATTATTAATATTAGTGGATTAATACTCTTTTAATAAATATTATTCAATCAATTGTACGATAATAATAATAATAGTAATATTAATAATTCAGGATTCAAATTCTAAAATCTAAGTTTAAGACCGAATCTTAAGATGAAAACCCTAATCTTACATTAAGGCCCTAAGATAGTATGTAAAACTTGATCTAACCATGTAATTTCTTAATTCGTGATAGGACTCGATTATAAGGGACCACACGTCCCCTAACCCTGCTGGTAGGCGATCCAACTATAAGGTGATGATTTCTTCCCATTGAGCTTTCCGTTTTTTCATTAGCTTAAGTTATAGTTTTATTTTAATTTATAAATGATATCTCCATTCTATAACCACATGTGTTAATTGTTGGAATTGAATTTGCTTCACAACATGCTCAATGTTTATCCTGTATATTTAATTCAAGCTATTGGATTACTTGTGGATTGCTTCTAGGATTTAAACCGGTACATTAGTGGGAAACCCCCCACTTATAAATGTACACCCATACTTGGGATGTAACTCGACTGATTTTGATTGTAATAAACCTTCAACTTAGTGGTTATGGAATGGTGGGGTGATTTGAATATTGATATGGGCCTACCATCCAGGGGCTGTGTCCAAGTGATTTTTAAGGATGGTTTTTATCGCATAGTTTTGATACTTGCCCTAAGTGGCTTATTTTGATATCCACCCTAGGTGGCTTGTTTCGATATCGTCCTATGTGGCTTTGTTTTAGTATTTGCCCTATATGGGTTTGATGTTTTATACCGTGCAACCATGCAATGGTAAGCCCCATATACTGTAATATGATTGGCTACTAGTCGATAGGTTTCATTAAATATCCTAATATGGTAGTCTCATGAGCCGGGGATGGTGGTATGGGACTTATGCCCGAGCTGTCAACCTACACTGGGTGATGAACCCCCCGTAGTGACCTTTGAGCTTTATTCAACTGGCTGGTTGTAAAATGGAATAATAATGGTTGGACTAATTATGCATTTTCATATATTATAGTCTTTTCTGGGTGATTAAATTTTCCATGGGCGATCTATATATTATGGTCTTTTCCGGACGATTAAATTCTCCTTGGGTGATCTATATATTATGGTTTTTTCTAGATAGTTGGTTCTCCTCGGGCATGCATTTGTGTATTTTTTCAGGTGACTAATTCTCTTAGAACGACCCTTTATTTCGATAGCGGGATGTGCATCCCCAGGTCGATGATGCATTCACGCATCCATGCATTTAATAAGACTGCATCATGTATTATTTTATATGTCTTGCCATGTTTTTATAACTATTCTTACCTAATGTGATGGTGTGTAATCTTGAGGAGAGTTTACACTGAGTTGGCAATTCATCCATCAAATAAATATAACCGTATAGGTAGCACAGGTGGCTTAAGTAATTTACAGGTTCAGACTAACGAGGAGTTAGGTACAAGTGCTAGAGATGCATGACTGTATCGTCAAGAGAAGCTGCGCGATCTTACGGCTTATGTTTAAATACATGTTTTTTATACTTCTCATGTATTAAATTTTATAATTCTTGTAGTTGTTTCATCGAGATATTGGTTTGTATAAGTCATTATGGGCAGCTAATTGTATATCCTAAATGTAAATAAAAACGTTCCTTTATATTGATTTGTCTATCCTACGCTCATCTGTTAACTCTGATAAAAGAAAAATATTATATATTGAATTTGACCATCCTTTAAGGTTAACACTCGGGTTTTTGAGAAATGGGTCGTGTACTCAAGTTCTGAAAATACGGCGTGTTACACTGCCGAACTAGGTGTCCAGGTCAAACTATATGATGGTTACATGAGTTAAACAATGGACGTGTGTGTGTGTGTGTAGTGATAGATATATACAAATATTGTATGCTCACCTGATACAGGAAATAACATGTGAAGGCCCATATCCAAAGTCTATCCAGATCCAGTGAAATTTATAACTAAGACCTCCATACCTGATACTCGCAGAGAGATTGAGAAGAGAAGGTCAATGATTTTAGATGCTTGGTTGATACTGACAGTAGCATTTGAAGGTTCAGACTTAAAGTCTATCCAAATCTAGTGAAACACATAGTTAAGACCTCCATACCTGAACATCGTAAAGGAGTTAAAAAGATAAGCTAATAATTATACTTATATCATTCGTAATACCCCATGCAACGTACTCGTATCCATGTATTAATCAAAGTTATCACTAGTTAAAATGAAGGCTCTAGAGTTCACGGTTGGCTAAAATCTGTGGAAATGACTAGAGATCGAGAAAAATCATATAATTCCCAACTCTAATGACTCTTGGATAGATCTGCATCATGAATTCTGGGTAAGGGCCTCAAATATTATGAAAAAGAAAGATGTTAGGCATCCTTTTACTGCCTTTGTGAAATACGGTATTTACTCCATCAGGCTATACGCTTCAAATAGGATTCAAGGAACTTTCAGTAAAATACTAAGATTTAGATGTCTAAACTACAAGAGATAAACTGAAAATAGAATAAAAACGGCAGAAAAACAGTTTTCTTATAAAAGTACGAAAAATAAAAACAATACAAAGTTTTTAGTTACTCCGTTAAGTCACGTTTTCTGATATAAAAGATCTTCAAGAGATACAATTATAGAGCATATTTTACGTGATGTCATGGCATATGCTACAACCTCATGTGTTCAAAGCAGGAGAGTTGGAATGTACATATTGGAAAAGGATATATTGATAATACACTTAGCTTCAAAATTGAAATGAGATAGAAGGGATTGAAAGATTAGAAGAGGTCGAGGGAAAAGAGACTCATAGTCTCTGTTTCCATCTCGACCCTGGCCAGACGCTTCCTGGATTCTATCCTCTCTCCATCTCTGAAGGCTCTCTAACGGATGCCCGGACTCACTTCTCTCTACACTAACGCCCTCTCCTCTCTTTTATAGGCATTTAAATAGGGCTAGTTCGGATCGTACAAGCCGCAAGCTCAGTTTTAATATTTGGCTTGCATGAACCAAACTATCACATGGGTCATAAAGGGTTTATGGATGATGGCATGTATCATGACATGCATGATGGCATATGGGTGAGGGCATGTGTGAGGCTCGTGTGAGCCAAGCCACGTGTCAAGGAGCGAGTGGATGACTAAAACCCGCGAAAAATGCCCAAAAATTAGTTTTTAGCTACGAACTATGGGATTTTTCGGCTACGAATGTAAATCGTAGCTATATTGCTATGCTTTTACTCCATAGCTAAAAGCTACCACCATAGCTAGAGAGTGACAGTCTGTAAGGGGCCCTAGATGGCTCACCACAATGTGTGTGTTTTATCTAAGTCACCCATCCATTTTTAAACTTCATTTCAGGCATGAGCCTTAAAAAGGAGGTAAATCGAAGGTTCAAGTGGACCACATCATAGGAAACAGTGGAGATTAAGTGTCTTCCATTGATCTGTGGTGTGATCCACTTGGGATATCGATATGCCTCCTTTTTTGGATCACGCCCTAAAAATAACTCTCAAAATGAATGGATGATGTGGATAAACCACATACATCACAATGGGTCCCATGGAGCGCCTGATAAGACCGGACCGTTTATTTCCATATCCATCCTGCGCACAAAAAAAGCCTACCACCCAAATCAGAAAAACGTTACCCTTCATAACCCCACTATCTCATGCCCCTCTCTCTCTCTCTCTCTCTCTCTCTCTCTCTCTCTCTCTCTCTCTCTCTTGAATCCCTCATCTTCCAGACCTCTCTCTCTCGTTGAATCCCTCATCTTCCAGACCATTACGACCAAAAGCCCCAGCTTAAATCCCTCTCTCTCACCAATTTATTTTCATTTTGATTTTTGACTGTGTTCTCTCTATGCTCCAAAACCCTCCCTCCCTCCCTCTCTCTCTCTCTCTCTCCAACTGCTACCATACGAAAACCTAAGAGATGATCATCATCCTCATCGAAGAGGAAGAAAGAAGAGCAGCACAAGATCTCAAAAGCAACCCTCCAAAGGGTCCACCAGCAGAGGAAAACGAGTCAAAGCCCCACCATCTCAAGAACCTGAATTCTTTCCCGAAAAAACAAATCTGGTGAGATTCTCCCTTCTCAGATCTGTTGATATCCGCGCTCGATTTCGTTCTAGGGTTTTGAGTCCCATCTAATCTTATCTCCTGATTTTTCACCTTCTCCTTGAATCACATTCAATTTTTTCTCCATTTATTTTACAAGTCAGTATCCACATTGCGTGTGTAGTGTCATTATGTCAATGTCTCAACTTCAACATGCATAATCTAATGGTTGAGATTAACTAATAATGTGATTTTTGGTGTGCTTCATCTACAATGGGACCCCACTTTGGGCAGTCCATATCAATGCATGTATAACTATTATGTGGTATGGAAAGTTTTCGTAGTAATTTGGCCTTCTTTACAGTGGTGGCGGCTAGAGGTGTACACAAGTCGATCCGAGTTAAGCTTTGCCCAGCTCGGTTCAACTCGGCCAGCAAGATACCCCAGCTCGAACTCGGCTCGGCTCAGTCCTCTAGCTTGATTGGCCAACTCGAATTGATTCGGTCAGCAGCTTGGGCCAGTTCGAGCTGAGTTTGAGCCAAGATCGAGCTGAGTTCGCCTGTGCAGCATTTTCATAAACACATGGACTGCACCTTCAAAATCTCGTTGTATGTAAAACAACAGTTGTGATTTTATAGGTATTTAATCCTCTTGCTAGCTCGATGTACCAGAGCCACCCAACCAGTGGTTGTTAGTTGAGTGGGGTCCACTAATCAGAAGGACACTACTCACCGGACAGGCGCTGTAAAAATGTAGAGAGAGGAAAGGAGAAGACTCACTTTCAGTTGTCGGTCATCCAGATAAATGCTGAAAAGAGAGTAATCGTCGGGTGCTGAAGAACGGCTATGGATTTGGGCGAACAGCAAGGATTTGGATGAATGGCCAAGAGGATTTGGGCGAACGGACAGCTAAGAGGCAAGAGGATTTGGTCGAACGGGTTAGGGTTGGGCGAAAGGGGGAGAGTCAAGACGATTTAGGCGTTGGGTTAGGGTTGGGCGAACAGGTAATGACTAATGGGGTAAGGGTTTTTTTTAAAAAAAAAAAAGTTATATATATACTTGACTCAAAACTCTATCCAAGCCGAACCGAGTCGAGTCAAGTCGAGCTAGGTCCAACTCGGACTCGACTCGAAATGTTCTGAGCTCATTAAAACTGGCTCGACTCGGCTCAAACATAGTTTCGATCCGAGTCGAGTCGAGCTTTTCCGAGTCGATCCGAATGAGCTAACGAGCTAACTAGACTCGTGTACAGCTCTAGTGGCTGTACTTCCATTCTACAATTGGGTTTTATTTATTTATTTATTATAACTGCTCTCTCACAATCTCAATTAAAGGGGAAAAAATTTTTATAAAAAATTTGCTCAATATTATGTATGGGATAAATATAGGGATTCGCACTTCTCATTTACGATTCCTCAAATTTTGTAGCTTTTTAGATGTTCTAATCATATGTTTGCTTACACCATTGAAAAAAATCATGTGTTTGCATACAAGGCAGGGGTGATTTATAGCTTGTGGACATGCTCGTACTTCTTCTCATGGTTCATATGAGATAGTTTGGGAGTTTTGTTCACTATTTATTGCTTGAAAGGGTGACCAGTTTGCACATTATCAGTGTTCAAGGAAGCATTTTTATGGTTGAAAACCTTCAGTAAATGACATGAAAACTAGCCACAATGGAGTACACAAATCTTTGAAGCATTTTCTTATGTTGGTTCTTGGCTATAAAATTTTCTTGAACTTGAGTTTGAATGTGTGAAACATACTTAATTTTCTGTTCGATGAGGATTTTAATAGTAGTCTTTTTTAAGTTTACTAGTTAATCATGCTTAGTTACACTGAATGTTTGCAAATTGTAGCTTGAAATTTATGATCAACAATTTACCATTGTGAACATTATCAAATGTTTTGATAAAGCTAGTGGTGTTTATAGCACTACAAACAATATATATTATATTCATAATCTGTAACCTTCAGTGCATTTTGTTGGCTTCTAGTTACTGGTGCTCATGGTTGTTGGACTTCTTCATGAAGGATCAGCACATCCACTAACTATGAAAATTCTTTTGCTAGTGAGTATATTTTATTTTTGTGCAGCTGTTTTGGTAGTCACTTATAATGTATTTGTGTTTGGCAATGAACATTTTTTATGTTGTGTATAGGTGGTTAATATGTTGTTCTTCAATTAAAAATAATAATAAATTTACTTGTTGCCTTGTTGGTCATGTTTGATTTGTTGAATTTGAAAACATTGCTTTCTTGAGTTTGTTGAAGTTTAAGCTAATCAGCTTCCACAATACTAACATTTGTTGTTGATGAAAACCGTGGATATTTGTACAGTTGGTACTGAAATATTTAGAGTTGTAGGATTACCATTGACTGAATCTTTAATTTGCAGTGAAGCTGAGATTTATTTATTTGGAGGTTGTATTACATCGTGGAAAGTTGCAAATAGCAAGGACCTCCTTTATGTTTGACCAGATGTTGTATTCAATGGGCAGAAGCCGATCAGGTTATTCATGCTTCTATGTTCTTAGTTGTGTGCTTAACATTCTAAAACTTCAATTTATCTAATGCATATGAGCCGAGCCTTAAATGATTAGTGTGATTTTTTGTTTTCTGATGTGATTCAACCATGTCACTGATCTGAATTTTGAACTGGAAAGATGTTAAATTTAGTTATTCTTTTGTTGCATGAGTGTATTTGAGCTTGTTAATGCTATGGCATGATTTAAAGTGGGTAAGATAATTATGATTTTATAGTGGGTTTTGTGCATGTGGCTTGAATGCAAATGGGAGTGGAATTGATTTTTTACTTCTATCAGATAAGCATGTTCAAGCTTGTCTTTGTAAGTATGATATCTTGGCTGCTGATGATTCTATCTTAATTGAAAATAGGTAACAGGATTTTGAGAGATCTTGGCATGTTGATGGTTCTAATATTGAATCGGAAGAGAGAAGTGTAAGTGTTTTTTATTTTTATTTTTGTTGGCAGGTTGAAGGTTAGCTTTACAAGTATAATGTTTTGCATGCGGATAGACTGAGCTTGATCTTAAATGGTAATGTAAATTTGAACTCACTTTGGGAATTAAGCAATGTGAGTAGTTTTACTCTTGAAGTTGAATGCAATTGCATGTCGGTCATGACATGGTAGCTGATGCATATGAGCCGAGTCTTAAAATTTCAAACACCTTTAAGTTTTTATTAGACCCTTAAATCTATCCACCAGAATGGCACTACCATATCAATGTCGTAGCCAAAGTAATAGGCTAATCCACTGGGTTCTTTTTATACCCTTCTAATAGAATTGTGTAACCATAAGAGCTTGTAAGATAGAATACTCTCTCATTATGCATGTAATTAAATGTGATGTATTTCTTCTATTATCCTTTATCTATATTAGTTTAGATGAGTAGAGAGATATGTAAGCCATGAAGTCTTTATCTTTATTAGTTTAAATGAGTTGATCTACATGGCATGTACTAATAAGAGATACAATCATGTAAAAAACTTTTAAAGAAAACAAGTACTAGCTACGGCTATTGACCGTAGCTTGTTACCTGAAAACATAGATTTGTAACTTCAGCCTATTATTACAGATCTCATTCTACTTTTAAGTATAAATATTATCCGTAGTTATACGTACATTTTGCTACAGAAGCAATGACTATGGTAATTAGTTTATGAATGGTTGGACCACTTTATTAATAGGTGAAGCCGTTTGAACAATATGCCACCCCTTTCCACTATTTCCAGTCGTCTGACCCAAACTTATTTTTTATCTTTCTCATATGTTATATATTTTTTATCTCATGTCCGAATTATCGGTCAAAATGAAAGGGAGGAATGGATTCCCCGAAAACATCACGGTGGAGTCCAGATTCCGTGAACCAATCGCATCATTAAAAGTCTTCACACATCACATCAGCTGGCGGGTTGGCAGCGGGGAGAGAGAGAGAGAGGGAAGCGGATTGCGTACTGAGTAACTCAGTACGGTAAGCGTGCTGAGTAAACTCTGTGGGGTCCACCGTGATTTGCATATTTTATCTACTCCGTCCATCCATTTTAACAGTAGATCTCACCACGGGAAATAGTGTGAATTAAAATTCTACCGTTGAAAATTTCTTGGGGCCCACAAATTTTGGATTAAGCTGATATTTATCTTTTTCCTTTATCCATGTCTGTGTAATCTTATGAACGGGTTGGATGACAAATAGACAACACTGCAGACCCTAGCAAGGTTTCAATGGTGGAAGTCATTATTCGCATTGTTTCTTTTAGTGTGGTCCAATTAAGCTTTGGGAATACTTCTATTTTAAAATCAGCCACTAAAATAATTTAGAAAAGCAGATGGAAGGTGTGGATAAGTCACATACATTCATAGTAGGCTTAACTGAGTTTACTCAGTACGATAAATGCATACTGAGTAACTCAGTACCCAATCCTATTCCGAGAGAGAGGGGATGGATTAGGTCTCTAGGTGAGACCTACGACTCACCTATAACCGTGTGGCCCTAACCGTAGGGTCCAACTTGACGCAGGAATTATATATCCACTGTTTATCCATTTTTCCAGATCATTTCAAAGCATTATCCAAAAAATAAAGTACATCTAATCATCAGGTGGACCGAACCAGAAGAGTAGTGGTGATCAAGTGGACTCTACCACAAAAATGGTGTGATCGAACATTAATGGACCACAAAATTTTTGGATCAAGCTGATATTTGTTATTTCCCTTTATCTATGCTTATCTGGCCTTATCAACAAATTGGATGGCAAATAAACACTATGGAAATATTAAGATTCTCCGTAATAAGTTTTCAATGGCTGTAAGTTCAATCACCACTCTTTCCTATGGCATGGTGTAGCTGATGATTCCATATGCTTCATTTCTTGGGATCTTGCGCTAAAATTAGCTATCAAAATGGATGGATAGTATGGATGTAAGTCACATACATCATAGTGGGCCCCACAGTTAGGGATGCATATAAACACCAGGTGGAGCCCCGAAAGGTTTAAACGGTAACCAACTGCTTTCCATCGTGTGGCCCACTTGAGCATCATATGCCACTGATATTTTTTATCTCACGCCTTAAAATGACTTGCCAAAACTGATGTATGGGGTAGATTTTTCACGAATATCATGATGTCCCCACCAGCCATTGGGCAGTCACATTGTTTAAAGGCCTCCGCCACGTCAGCCAGCCTATAATACATGCTAGCAGCAGCCAGCAGAGCTTCGTTGGATCCCGGAAGTGAGTGGGACCCTTGACCATGGGGCCCACCTTGATGTATTTGACTTATATCCACGTCGTCCGTCTACTTTGAAAACTCATTTTAAGGCAAAGTCAAAAAATAAAGCAAGCACAAAAAATTGGACCCCAACTGTAGGGATATGATTGGTAGCAAAGGCGATATGGTCTTCAAGAGACATTAACAGCACATTTCCATCATAAATAATTATTCATAGTTAAATAAACATGTCTTTTCATTATATTTTTAAATGAAACACGTGTATTCTTAGGTAATTCCATAAACATGTATTTTCATTATATTTTTAAAAGGCCTGTATTAAAAAATAGACGAAAAAAAAAAAAAGCGCCTGTTTTTTTTTTAATTAACTCTTAAAGTTAACTACAATAAAAAGGTACAAATATCAATCACGATAATGTATTCTACCGGGCTTCATCGGTGGCTCATGACTTATAACCATTATTTTGATCAAATGATCTTGATCAATGGTAAATGGTCATCAAAATGGATGATCCAAATCATGAATCTAGAATGCCATCATCTACGTCCCACCTCTTTTTCTCGCTACTACTTGATAAACATTTCGATTTAATGATCCTATCCATTGGATTAAACGGCCAACCAATTGGACGGTCGAGATTATAGATGTGGACCGTCCATTAGGTCACCCCACGTTTGATCATGACCAACAATTAATTGCCGACAAAGCGGATATAGACAAAACCATTTACGATGAAAAGGTCTGATCATGGATTTGATCAACTGCTACATTGTGGGGCCCATTCATAACCTCTCATTGTGGTGCTTCACTTTGATAAGAGTAACGGCCCATTACATCCCGACGGCCCCAAGACCTTTCCTACCTTTGTCTCAACATGGATTTGGACCATTCTTCCTGTGGGCCCCACCTCCTCTTAAGAATCACCACCAATCTGCTCATCCTAACCCTCTTAAGAATCACCACCAATCTGCTCATCCTAACCCTCAGATCTATACCTAGCAAAATGAAGAACATAGCTCGCTTATTCGAAATCATGTATCTAGACCGTTGATCTTGGGGTCCTCACCTTTTGCTCCCTCACTTGGAAGAATCGCTTTGATAGGACGATCCTAGCAATCTGATCCATGGCAAAGAAAAATGGATGGCCCAGATCATTTATGAAAGATATCCTATCATGTTAGGCCATCCATATACGGGTCTCTCCTCCCATTCCATTTCATCTCAAAAAAAAAAAAAAAAAAAAAACTTTGATCCCACGATCTAACCATCCAATCAACGCCCAACAAAGTAGACGGTCCAAATCTTTATAACGAAGTTTTATAAATCATGGATCTAGACGATCCATCATGTGGGCCCAGTTAAGGTTATGGATCAAATATGGGCTAGAACTATCCGTGATGTGTGCCCCACCATAATTCCACTAACAGAGTGTGTGTCATGTTCTTATGCATCAGGTCCTTACGCTTCTTCCGTGCAAGCGTTTTGATCAATCCATATACTTCCTCCACCGTTTAGATGAATGGCCGTGATCATCAAAAGTAGAATCTAGATAGCCGGTTAGGCACGTATTAATGATCTGGGCCCTTGCTAATTTTCTTATCAGACAATGCACAATCGAATAATAACCCTGCCATACGCTCAGCTGTTAAAGTTTCTAGCAGTGGGGCCCATACAAATGGTTGGTATTTCGTGACTAACCGTGGTGCTCCATGCGCTAGCAATTTTTAAGAATGGAAGACAATAGCCGCTTGATCTTTGTCCATTTTTATGGTTGAATGTGAATAGCTGTATCATTTTCTATCTCAACCTTCTAATGCCGGTCACCAGAACCCAGCAATACTTTGCTTTCATCACCGCATCAGGGGTCCACTTCGACAAAATGAAGACGAGAGCCTTTCAACAGTGAACAGTTTGCTCACTGACCACCTGAAGACGGGTCTTATCCTCGAGTCTATCGTTATACCCACTTTCTCGGAGGAAAGCGACTACATGAGAAAAGTTTGGTTTGGTAATTCCAATTTCCACACGAGTGTCGACCCCCGTCCAAGCCACACGTGCTAATATGGATCCCTCGTGCTGGACATTTCCTAGTTCCATCCGCTAGGAAATAATACTTCGATCTCGTGGTTCAAAAATCAGGGCCCAGCTTTTAAGCCTGCATTTGTTCTGTATGCCGTTGTCTTTGTGGCCGTCCATTTATTTTATTCGCGAAATGGTTTGAATTTTGAGTAATAAGATCTAAAACTTTCAGCCCACCTAATGGAAAGATTTGATCAAGATTATGTTCTCATATTGGCACGAGCGCTTGCGTTTGTATGGGCAAGACTACACACGCGTGGTTTTAGAGAGTGGCCGAGTTCACGAGTTCAGTCTTAATAAGCATCATCATTTAATTATACTTGAGTCGTATAACACTCTGGTAGGTCCATACCATCCTAATATGACACGTTAACAAAATACACACCTTTATTAACACACGGCCTTGTATTTAATCGAATTACACAAACAAATAATAGTATGAGTTTGTTTGCCTCAGCTGCGGCTAACAATCCATCGTTTTCTATGCCTGTTGTGAGCATGGTAAGATGGTGTAATAATTTCAACTGTCCGTATTTTAGTTAGTTTCATAAATTAAATGTGTTGCTATTGTTTTTGACACCACGTGTGTGCCTGCGTGCTAGTATTGAAACTGCAGCTTTAGATCAAACGGAACAATAATGACCCAGGTTCCAAGATGCATATGCAAACACTATGGTGTATGATTGGGATTTATTATGTAAAAACTGTTGAAGAACACATTTTTTAATTGATGAACTGAATCTAGCACATCAGTTTAAACTCAAACTATAACTAGAAATTACTAGGTATTTGATTACCTCTATGAATTATACTACAGTATGTAAATAGCATAATGAAAAGTAACAGATTATACTAAGAAATGTAATTTGCTTGGCAAAAAAAATAAAATTTTGTACTATGAAATATAATTTGATTAGTAAATTAAAAGGATAATCTGAAAGATAAACTAGATTTGTTTAGGTTGATATGAAATAAATTTTCTTCTCATATTTTGCTTTTATTTATAGCTTTGATTTGATAATTTAAATCATTCTCGAAGTCCATTGGTTACCATAACCACTCTTCACTATTTGAATTTTTTTGCTTTTCCTTTGGTCACATATCTTATAACCATTTGTGCACTATTGCTTTCTCATTAGCTGCTTAAATAATACATGACATTATGCATCTGATATGCCTTTAGTTATATTTGTTGAAAAATATATTCCGTATATATATGCAAATCTTCAAATACACCATATAAATCTGTACAAATTAGGCATAACTCACCATGAATGATTATTACAGGAACGGTAATAATGGAGATGAACAAATTGATAATCATAACCTTTCATTTTTTAAGTTGAATGCAATACATGGATATTTCTTTCATGATTTAAATCCACCTATAGAGAACTAAAATCAAAATCATCTCCCCAGCATGAGTTTCTTACTGTGGCCCTTATAGGATAGGTTCCCCAACGTTAATGGTTCAGATCATTGGACTACTTAGCATATGAGCCCCAGTGAACAGTCACACACACTTGATCCTGAGCAGCGACAGAGGCAAAATGAAATCTAACGTGTAGTAGCAGCGACCGAGTAATGCCCACGCGTGTGCAACATATATAAATTCATGTGGGTCCATAAGAAGGTTTGTGTGAAATCCACTCTCTTCAACGTTTAAGACAAATCATGCTTACTTGACCCCAAAAATTCAGCTTAAGTAGAACATACTGCAGTGAACGGTGGGACACCATGCCGGCCTTTCAAATCTTCATTTAACCCACAATGCCCTTGGACGAAGTAGGAATTTGTGTTTTTTTTTTTTTTTGCCATCATCGTCCATCACCTCATCTTATGAATGGGTTGGATGCTATTTAAACATCACGTGGACCATGGCAATTTCAATGATGGATTTCTTTATTCCCACTATTGCCTATTGTGTGGCCCACTTTGAGTTTTGAATGGTAAAACTTTTTTTGGCACACCTCTTAGACTGGACTGACTCGAATGATTGACAAATTTAGGGCCCGTTTGGATACTATCAAAGGAATTATTTTTTCTACTTACAATAATATATAAGTAATTTATTTGAGATAAATAAATTTGATTTATGATAAATTATAAGTAATTTTTTAATTATTTTAGTTTAATAAGTAAAAATCAAGATAAGTTATTAAATACATAAATAACTTATTTTAAATAACTAACTATTTATCTTTTCATCAAGAAATGGAGGGGACACGTGTGGCAAGGTGAATGAAAGACTGAAATCAGTGTGTTACAGCTGGCAAGATATGATTAGTCCAGCCCACGTGTAACACGTTCATCCAAATACAACCGGACGCCGATTAGATACGGACAGGTTAAGTGGCGAGACTTGTAGTGACGTCACCAAGTTCTGTTGGCCCACCATGATGTATGTGTTGTATCCACACCGTCCATCCATTTGAAGATATCATTTTAGGGTATGAGAAAAAGAATTAGTCACATACAAAGCTCGAACGGACCCCACCACAGAAAACAACGGAGAGAGTAACGTCCACCGTTAAAGTTTCCTACAGTACACAAAAGTTTTCGATCAAACTGAAATTTGCTGCTTTTTCCCTTCTTTCATGTCTGTCTTAACATATAAACAGGTTAATCTCAGATAAACGTCACAGTGGACCGACCGTAGCAAAGGGTGGGCGTCCGTCTCCCAACTGTTTTCTGTGTCGGGTGTACTCTAGATTTGAATCTGACTCATTCTTTGCCTGATGCCTTGAAATGATCTCTTCGAATGAATGTACGGTGTAGATACAACACATTCATTATGGTGGCCCCACCGAACTTGATGACGTAACTTCAGTAACGAGTCTGACAACTCCACCTGTCGGTATCTAATCCGCGTCCAATACCAAACGATGCTTAGATGGCTATGTCTGAAAATGACATGTGGCCCACCCAACTCGGGCCTACGAAGCATTAGTGTACTGACATCAGTGAATTGGCCTTTCCCTTGTCCTCACTGAATTAAATTGAAGGCAGGCTGAAACTGTGGTTAGATTTGATTTGCCAGCACGTCTCTATCAAAATTGGAATCAATGCACGTATGTTCAGGAGTGGGCTAGGTGTTACCCAGGCAGGTGTTACCCGAGGAGCACCTGTACAGGTCAGGTGATGAATACATTGTATGTCTAGATATCTTGTGGACCACACTACAGAGAACTTAGTGATAAATAATTATTAAAAAATTCGTTTAGCCACGTAAGTTTTGGATGAAACTGATATTTTTATTTTTCCTTTATTCAGGTCCGGATGATCTTTTCAAGAGGTTGGAAGGAAAATAAAATTATGAGCTGCTTACAGAAGGCCTTTGGTAGTATTTAACAGCGAGCTTTAATCACCGCTGTTTCCTGTGGTATGGTCCACCTTAGATTTGGATCTGCTTAATTTTTCGGACCACCTTCTAAAATAGGCTTGAAAAATGGATGGATGGCGTGGATATATAAGGTGAGCCCTATGGTAAGGGTAACACCTGCCCACGTGTTTGAAAGGTAATTTTGGCATTTCCTGCCAAAAGAACTCTGTACACTGGTAAGTTATGTGGGGTCACCATGATGTTTGTAACAAATCTAAGGTGTCTATCCGTTTGGAGAGGTCAAATTAAAACATTTGACCAAAAATTGGGTGGATCCAAAACTCAAATGTACCACACGAGATGAAATAGTGAGAATTGAGTGACCACTCATAAAACATCAAGGGCTTGTTTGGCCGGACGGATCCCATGGGATTAGGAGGGATGGGATGGATTTTAAAGTAACTAAAGTGGTGTCAGTGGATTGGTTTAAGATCCATGGGATTGCTATAGCCGGGGACAAGTTCACCAAGTCTATTTGGCATGCCTAGCGTATCCCAGATTTTACCTTCCAATCCCCTTCAATCCGTCCAACTAAACACGCATAAGGCACAAATGAACGAGAGTAGGAGGGTTGGGATGGATTTTAAGGTAATGATGGTGATGTCAGTGGATTGGTTTAAGATCCATGGGTTTGCTATATCCCTGGACAAGTTCATCGGGTCTGTTTGGCTTGTTTGGCATATCCCAAGATTTTACCATCCCATCCCTCCTAATTCCATGGGATCTGTCTGGCCAAACACACCCTAAAACATTTATATGGCCATAAAAGTTTTAGATCAAGCTAAGCTTTTTTGTACTTTTAGCTCATCCTAATAGAAATGATCTTATAAATGAACTGGATACATATAAACATTAAGGTGGACCACAAGAAAGTTTGAATCATAGAATTTCTCTCCAGTTTTCCCACTCCTATGGGAAAGTGGATTGGCTGGTGTTACGACTGTACACAAACCGGGCTAGCCCGATTAACTCGCTCAACTCGGCCCGAAAAAGCTTGACTCGGCCCGACCCAGAACTGAGTTCGGGTCGGGACGGGCCATTTTCTTCGGCCCAAAACTGAGTTCGGGCCGAGTTTGGATAGGCTCCAGTTCGGCCCGACTCGGCCCGAAACCCGACTCGACCTATATATATATATATATATATATATATATATATATATATATATATATATATATATATATATATATATATATATATCCTAAATTCTTACCTAGTTACCCGCTAAAGCCCTTCTCATGAAGTAAATGGAGTGATTTGGTCCGAAACTGGCCCGAACTTGGCCTGAACTCCACCGATTCCTGATCGGGCCAGGTTCAGCCGGACAAGTTGGCCCAATGACCGAGCCTGGCCGGATTCGAGCTAGTTTAGCTGGTGACCGGGCCGGGTCGGATTGAGCCCAGTTCGACTCGGTTCGGCCTGATGTACACCCCTAGCTAGTGTACTGCAAACCACCAATCTGGCTGGTGTAGGCACGTGTCGTGAAGACCAGTTTGTCTCCTGGTTATACACGAACGGTTCAAAGGAGATTAAAGCTACATGGCCCTCAACATGATGTATTTATTATATCCACACTATTCATCCATTTTTTAAAGATCATTTTATATCATGACACCAAAATTGATTCATATTGATATCTTAAGTGGACCACACCACATATAGAAGTGCCAACAATGATTCTCACCGTTAAAACATTTGTAGGGCCCACCACAACGTTTATTTTCCATCTAATATATTCATAGGGCCCGTTTGGCCAGGTGGATTGGAAGGGATTGAATGGTATTAGGGTGGATGGCATGGATTTCAAGGTAATGATGGTGTTGTCAGTGGATTGTCTGAAGATCCATGGAATTGTCATATCCTGGGATTGCTATATCGAGTTTGTTTGGCACGCCCAGCCAATCCAGGGATTAAACCTTCTCATCCCTTCCAATCCCCCGAACCAAACACGTCTCAGGCAAATTTAAACAGATTAGGGTGGATTGGATGGGATTTAAAGGTAATGATGGTGTTGTCAGTGAATTGTCTTAAGATCCATGGGATTGCTATATCCTGGGATCAAATTACCTTGTCTGTTTAGCATGCCCGACCAATCTCAGGATTTAACTTCCAATCCCTTCCAATACCATACAATCCCTTCCAATACCATCCAATCCCTTCCAATCCACCCGGCCAAATGGGCCCATAAGGTCACACATATACCTGGATGAAGAGTAAAAACAAATATCATATTGATCCAAAACTTCTTTAACCCCAAGGGCCCATTTGGTCGTGTGGATTGGAAGGGATTTGATGGTATTGGAAGGGATTGAAAGTTAAATCTCAGGATTGGTCGGGCGTGCCAAACAGACCGGGTGATCTGATCCTGGGATACAACAACCCCATAGATCTTAAGATAATCCACTGACAACACCATCATTACCTTTAAATCTCATCCAATCCACCCTAATCAGTTCGAATTTGCTAGGGACGTCTTTGGTTCGAGGGATTTGAAGGGATGGGAAGGTTTAATCCCTGGATTGGCCCGGCGTGCCAAACAGACTCGATATATCAATCACGGGATATAGTTATCCCATGGATCTTAAGACAATCCACTGACAACATCATCATTGCCTTGAAATCCATGCCATCCACCCTAATACCATTCAATCCCTTCCAATCCACCCTTTCAAATGGGCCCCAAAGGATTTCAATGGAGACGTTCAATCCCTACTGCTTTTTACAATGTGGTTGACTTAATCCTTGGATATGTTTTATTTTTTGGCTCAATCCTCACTAAGAGCCCAACAAATGGAAGAACGGTTGGGATATAACACATACCTCATAATGGGACCCACAGAACTTGGGGACATCAACACACCAGCCGGATCGGTGGTGTGTGGTACACCAGCCAATCCGCTTCCCTCCTATGGCCTGCTTAGTTTTGGATCCACCTAAACATGGCGGGCCCCACCTAACTTCCCAGTGTAACAATTTCGTGCAAAGGCCTTAGGACGTGGATTTCCTGCAAAAGCCTTTCGCTGGAAGTTCCTGCGTTGGGAACCCAGGTGGGGCCCATCGTGATGTTTTTGAGAAATCATTCCTGTGCATCTGTTTTTTTATTTCATTTTAGGACATTATGCTAAAATTGAACCAACAAGTATAAGATTACCCAAATCGGACATGTAATGAGGGAGTTATGACCATTTTCGTAGGAACAGCGATCCACAATGAGTACTAGTGATCTATAATAACTTTAGACTCACTTTTGGGCAATCAAATGGTATCCAAATGAGGTGATTCTAAATTCTTTTAAATTTCATCAAATTACATTTCCAATGAGTATAAGATCATCCAAATCAAACATATAACGAGCGAATTATGACCGTTTTCATCCATTTCAACATTCATCAGATTCATACATTATAACATTTTTTTTAATTTCAAAATTCATCCATTACAACATTCTTCCATTATAAAATTTATCTCTTTCACAAACTCATACCATTCATACCCATAAAAATAAAAAAATAAAAAATTATAAAAGAAACTATTACACCCTCCTCTCTTTCAGAAACTCCTGTCATGGATACCTACTAACAAAAAAATAACAACATATAAAAGCCACTATTATCTTAACCTAAACCTACCTTTAGTTATTATAGCTTATATGTCAGATAGTGTGGTCGAAAATCTTTAATAAAAAAACACTTATAAGCTCACTAGAATGAAGGGAATGACGTCGGAAGGGCGTTAGAGTAGGTCCAACATATGTGGCAATAGTCTTAACAGCCAAATGGTTCCCTCTCGTGTGAAAAAAAAAAAAAAAAAAAAAAAAAAAAAAAAAAGAGATTTAAAAAAATACTAAATTATCTTCCTGTGCAAGGGACCCGTAACCCATCCCACATCTTGAGTGGGGACCATTGGATTATCTTATAGTATATTCAAGCCATCTACATGAAAGGGGGTTTTAATTTTATACCATCCGCCTAAGTTGCAGGGCAAAACTCATCACAGATGGACCACATTGGAGGAAACACTTCAAAATTAACTCACAACATCAATACAATTGTCGGTCACAAAGAGCTCTAAAAAGAAAAAAATTTGAAATGATCTTATTGTGATTCACTGCTATTCGATTAATGTGAACGGATCAAATCGGTCAAGGGGTGGTCTCAATCGTTAATTTAGTGAGTACATACCACCATTCTCAAAAGGCCCTTTTGACTTCTATGAAAAGCTACCATAGTATAAAGAGACATTTCTCCTCAAAAATACAAAAAGTATCCAAAGAACTAAATAAATAATAGCTTCAAATACTAAGGTTAAAACCTTTGTTACATCATAATTAAGGATTATTTTAATTAATTTCCCCTTCAAAGATAAGGGAGCGGGATTTTAGTAGATCCCCATATGTGAGGCCCACTATGATATATGTGCCTTAAATCCACACTGTGCATCCATTTCAAAAGTTATTTTAGGGCATAATTCCAAAAATAAAGTTGATCCAAATCTTATGCGGACTACACCATAGGAAACATTTGTTATTAAATCCCAACCATTAAAAGGTTCGTGTGGGCCACCCGAAAGTTTATTTGCCATCTAACCTATTGATAAGGTCAAAAAGACTTGGATGAAGAGACCACGTAAATATCAACTTTGTTCATTCCCGTTATCGTCATTCCTTTTAAGTGCTAATCAGAGCATATTACATATGATTTATACAAAATATGTGTCGTGTATTTGGAGATTTGAAAAGATTTCTTAGCAAGCAACAATTGGAACGTATCAAACAATGCTATGTCAATGTCTAAGCAGCCGATGAAGAAGCATTCGTGAAGAAACAATTACAAGACAAATGGAAAAGGGAGAAACAAAGTAAGTCATGTAGTGATGAACAGTTATAACAATCGTCAGAACGTAAGAAGGATCTAGAGGGTCAGATCAAAATTATAAATAACAGAGGAATTCAGTAAGAAAATTCATCTCATACCAACTCAAACAAACCAAATATATATATTTCAATTATCTTTTCAACTATCAGTTAATTTTCATTCTGTAGTTTAATCATTTACTTTTCTTGTCAAGCAAATTACATTTCTTAGTGTAATTTTTTATACTTTCAGCATGTTATTTATATTCTGTAGTGTAATTCGTAGCGTTAATCAAGTGACTAGTAATTTTTAGGTCTAATTTGAGTCCACGCTCGCACACTAGATTCAATTCTTCATTCAGAAAGGTGTTTTGTAATTATTTTTCATAATGAACAATAAGAATTACTTTTTCATTTCACTTTATTTGTTTCGAAAAGTCCTTTCGTACGAAAGGTAAAAGGTGCAACCTATCACTAGAAGACAAACCCCACCCACTTAATATCGTCGGATCATATTTATACTTTTAGTGAATGGTTGAATAAGCAATCAATCTCATCAAATCTCAGTCATACACTATATGTCTACCTATCTTGTCGCTTGAGGTTACAGTTGTTTGGCTTGAATTGAGCCATAATTTCTATTCTAGTATGCCCACAAATGTAAAGCCAAAAATAGAACCACACAACAAACTTGATCCAAAAATTTTGTGGCCCATGAGAAGTGTATAATGGTCGCCCTATTACCACTGTTTCTGATTTCGTGGTTCACCTAAGATTTGGATATACTTCTTTTTTTGGAAAAGTACCTTAAAATTATTTTTCAAAACGGCTGGACGGCGTGGATCTAAGGAACATAGATAGAGTTGGGCGGGCTCCAAAGTCGAGAATCCCACCAACTCCGGATCCACTGAAGCCGCGCCCGCGCGGAAGAGGCATTGCACTACCAATCAGTCTGATTTTTTTATTTTTCTTTTTAGACATGGAGTGGGAGTGCTCGTTGAAGAAGAATACACAGCACCTGTCATAAAAAATAATAATAAATGATTAAACTTGCGCGTAGTGTAGCCATTCATAAGGCAAACCCTTGACTGCAGATCCAATGTCTAAAAATCAGGCTGATGCGGTCATCCGATGATTAGGTCCCACCTGTCGATTTTCTTCTTCTTGTCAGATTCTGTTAACCATTGGTTTTCATATGCACGCATGTCGCCCGCCTGATTATTAGGTGGACACATATTTCTGGAAGCGGTATCTACACTGGGGGGATCGCCTGATGAACGGCTTGGATCTCGCACTCCTTTCCATTATTCCATGCGGAATCCATGTGCACTCATCATTTCTTGAGCACGGCGTGGACGTCTGGACGCGGATTCCCTGCGAAAGCCTTTTGCAGGAAGTTCCTGCGCAAGGATTCTGGGTGGGGCACATCGCCATGTTTGTGGGACTTCTACCCCGTTCATCCGTTTGGCGAGATCATTTTAGGATATATGACCAAAACTGAGGTGTATCCAAAACTCAAGTGGACCACACGAGAGGAATCAGTGTATATTCAGTTAGAACCGTTGAAACATTCTTGTGGCCATAAAGCTTTTCTTCAGGCTAAATTTTTAGTATTTTTACTTCGTCCCAGTGGTAAAGACCTTATAAAGGGTTTGGATGGCATATAAACATCAAGGTGGATCCCAGGAAGGTTTCAATGGTAGGTATTTCTTTCCACAAGTTTTCCTCTCGTGTGGTCTAGTTGAGTTTTAGATCCACCTAAAATTTTATCACTTGTACTAAAATGAGGTCGCCAAACGGATGAACGGGCTAGATGTCCAACAAACATGGCGGTGGGCCCCACCCAGTACCTTTGCGCAGGAACATCCTGCGAAAGGCTTTCGCAGGAAATCGGCGTCCTGGACGTCTAATGTTTGGAGCGCCTACGCATTGGCTGACGATGTCGTGAACGGGAAGCGGATTGCGTACTAAGTAAAGTAAACTCTGTGAGGTTCACCATGATCTATGTATTTTATCCACTCCGTCCATCTATTTTATTAGATAATTTTATGAAATAAATCCAAAATTGAAGGATATCCAAAGCTCAAATGCACCACGCCACATGAAACAGTGTGAATTGAGCTTGGACCGTTGCAAAATTCTTGAGTGTCACAGAATTTTTGTATTAAGCTTATATTTGTTTTTTTTAACTTCATCCATGTCTTTGTGATATTATTAACAGCTTCGATGACAAATAGACATCACTGTAGGGCCTAGGAAGGTTTCAACGGTGGAAATCATTATTCCCACTGTTTCCTGTCTTATGATCCACTTGAGAGTTGGATATGCTTCAACTTTGGGCTCAACCCCTTAAATGAGCTGAAAAAATGTATGGACGGTGTGGATAAACCACTTATTTTCATGGTGGGCCCAACTGAATTTACTCAGTACGATAAGAGCGTACTGAGTAACTCAGTAGGCAATCCGATTCCTCGTGAACGACACGCAACGCCGGACTCGGAATTGAGTAGAGTATGACACAACCTACGTTGCTGATGCATCAAAGTTCGGTGGACCCATCATGATGTATTTGTTTTATCCACACCATCCATCCATTTTCCCAGATGATTTCAGTGCATAAGCCCAAAAATAAGGTAGATCAAAAGTTCAAGTGCATCGCAACACAAAAAACAGTGGAGATAATGACACCCACCGTTCAAATCTTCATTAGGCCGACCATGATGTTTATTTAGGGTTTAGGGTCGACCATGATTTTTATTTGCTATCTAAAACACAAATATCAACTGAAGGAGATGAATGCCTTCTGTCAGGGGATTAACTTTTGAATCAAGCTAATACTTGTGTTTTCCCTTACATCTAACATTTAACAATGCCAAATAAACGTTACAGTGGGAGCAGGAAAGATTTCATAAGTGAATGTTATTAACTCCATTGTGTCGTGTGGCGTGGTTCGCTTGAGCTTTTGGATCTATCTTATTGATGGGCTCATATCTCAAAATGAGCTAGCAAAGTGGATAGATGGCATGGATAAAACACATCCATCTTAGTGGGCCCCACAAAGTCACGTCATTACGTATATACTTGGTGACCTAGTATCCAGCCAATCCGTCATCCGGCCTAATCAAAGTCAAACAGGAGTGAATCAGAGAGCACTGTTGTTGGGGGTCGCCAAATGAGGTATAATAACACGGAAGAACCGTATCTCATAGGATAGCCTGCCCAATTCGAATCATAATAACCTTCAAGGAGTAAAGAACTAGAAGAAGATAGAAGTATTCCTTGACTCGAAATTTAAATAATAATAATAATAATGAAGAAGAAGAACACAAGGACTGCAACTTGATGTGGTTATCGCGGTCTGCTCCTAAATAAGTTCAGGATGTGAACATAGTATACTATATCCAGCCCAAAATAGTGAGATAAATGAGATGCCAACCAACCCAGAGTATAATGTGGGATTAGAAAAAATATCTTCATTGTCGAAATTCTAATCCACAGGTAAGACAGTAGGAGGGTTCTTAATCACGCCTTGCAGTAGACTTATAAGAGTTTCAACACGAGGTCATGGGTTCGAGTACCCATTGTAGTGAATCCCACTGTGGTGTGAGTGTGTGGATGTGTGTGGGCCCAAAAAATCGATATCAAATAGAATGTTGAGGTAAAAACCTTGATGTCAGTGAGTGACTTTAATTCTCAAAAATATTTGAGTGGTCCAAAGTCTTTGGTATGAAATTGTTTGTTCGAGAAATCTTTGAAGACAACAATTGTTGAATTGTTGTTGTTAGCAACAATGATATCATCAACGAACAATACTACAATAAAATTGGATCCGAGTGAAGAGGGAATAATCAGCTTTAAATTGAGTGAATACTGCACAAAGTAAAGTCGCAGAAAAATCTACAAATAATTGTTGAGAAGCTTGTTTGAGTTGATAAAGTGACTTGTAAGTGTAATAAACACGAGACTTCCCGTCAAGAAAAACTTAAAAGTGGGACACAAACTGCCTCACCCGAGTCATCATGTAAGAATGCATTATGGACATCTAATTGGTAGAGAGGCCATCATTGTCTGCAGGTTGCAAGTAAATATCTTATGATAATCAAGGCCTTCTCCGCAAAGTATAACCTTTTGCAATGAAAAGAGTTTTATATGGTTTGAGAACATAATCAGAATGGAACTTGAGTTTGTTAACTTATTTACAGCCAATGGAGTGTTTTCCTAGTGGCAACAAAGTGAGTATCCAAGTATCGTTTTGCTCAAGGGCAATGATCTGAGAAGCCGTAGGATCACGCCAAAGAGAATCTTTCACGGCCTAAAAAAACTTGCAGGTTCTATAAGTTTAGAAATGCTAGCAAGAAAGGATTTATGAAAATAATTTTTTATTTTAATATATATATATATATATATATATATATATATATATATATATATATATATTGTAAGATGAATGGTCAAACCTCTCCTTAGAAAATTAAGAGAGGAGAGATGGCCAAAGTTGGGGGTTAGGTGAATCGGGTAACAGTTTAGTAGCTGACAATGGGGCCCACCTTGATGTACATGCTATATATCCACTCGGTCGGTTTTTCCAGCTCATATTGGGGCATGTTTCAAAAAATGAAGTAGATCCAAATCTCAAGTGGACCACACCACAGGAAACAATGGCCATTGACCACTAAAAGGTTCTTATGAGCCACAAAAGTTTTGGATCAAGCTGCTCTCTGTGTTTTCCCTTCATACAGGTATGTGTCACCTTATCAGCAGGTTGGATGGCAAATAAACATTACGGTGGGTCCCAGGAACTTTTTAATGGTGGGCTTTCGATGGAGGAAAGACCAAAGAATCGATGGCCAGGTTCTTCCAATTTGAGAGATTTCAAGGGCATTGCCACTTACAATGTGTGCGGTCTTATCAAAGCCGGTGCAAACTTGGTGGATAATGCAGACGTGCCATGTTCTTTACAAACAACTCGGCCTCGTTGAAGAATAATCACAACCGTCAGTTGCGGTGGACATGTGGGAACAGGTCTTGGGTTAGAGGCTTCCCAATTTGTATTTTCTGTAAGTAGGTGGGGACAGGACAGGTTTACACTGTTATTTAAAACAAGTATATGATCATGTTGATCACACTTTCTTGTCCCATGATGATCATCAAATCTTTTTTTTTCTTTTTTCTTTTTTTTGGCCCCACCCTTAATTGATTCGATTGGACGGCTCAATCAATAATTGATGGCAAAAGAAATGAACCAAATCCCAGTTAATCATATTACAAAAGATCTAACCATTTGATCAAGACCATCCATCCAGTGTCCAACCTTTGATTGCCCATCCCTCTCAAAAATCACTTTGATCTGAATTATCTTAACAATCTGATCCATAGATAGGAAGATGGACCATCCATATTGGTTATATTATAAAAGGCCCACCATTTTGTTGGACCCAGCTTTAATTTTCCGGGACATTCCTCAACATTTACTTTGTTTGGACAACATGCCCATTGATTAATGGCAAAAAAAAAAAAAGCAACAACAACAAACAAACAAACAGTCCAAATTGATCCCATTGGAAAAGATCTGATCATTCATTTAGACTCTTCATCATGCAACTAACATTTGATTTCCCAATTCTTTTAAAAATCAAATTGATCGATGGCTAGGAAAATGGACAGTTCATAACAACATTTATTGATCTAATGCATACATGATGCATGATACATCATATACGCCCACCCCCACAATATTTATTGCATGTTGCTGTCAAAAATACTTTTATTGGATGATCTCGATTCCTGGCCAATCAATAACAAGCTACAAAAATGGACAGTACAAAATGATTACAGTAGCAAAGTCAGATGGATGATATGGACCGTCCTTTGACTGCCCATAACTTCAGATATCACTTTGATTGGATCAATGGCAATGAAAATGGACAATTCAAATTGATTTTAATAGAACAAGGTCTGATCAGTGATGTGGACTGTCCACTGTCCACAAATGCAGGCCATCCTCATTTGCTCGTACCTCACAAAAATTGCTTTGACCAGGATCCTGACCATTTGATCAGTAGCAACTAGGGCACCAGTCATTGGTTTATGATCCACCTACAGCGAGTCTACTATCCAGACACTGCCACAGGCATGCATGTGAACCATAACAGTATCAAGGTTGTGATTCACGATCTACGCCCTCAAATGGGAGCTGCTGCACATAAACTTCATATAAAGTAACAAAAATTGCAATTTGGATCCCATTTCTCAGGGTGAATGTTTCTAACTTCTACTAGGTAAATAATTGCAATCCAGTTAGACAGTGCATCCAAACACACCCTGCAATTTATGTAACGAGGCCCTGAGATGGAGGTTCAATCCCAAAAAGATTCCTGTTCGGCCGGAGTATCTTCTCAAATTGTAGTTGGAGATGGGTCACAAAACTGTATCTTTTTCCCTTCAATTTACGTATTACAAAGAATTTCACCACCCTTTTTTAAAACCTTTTTACCATTAAAAGGACAAGATGAACTTACATTTGGAAGAAATCTCTACTATACATAACCCCAGTAGCAAACAGACAATTTTGCCTAGGGACGTTGTAAACTTTGAGATTTAATAGAACATTAGAAGAGACTTCCCACAAACATTAGGGGTGGTTTTAAAAGTCTACCTGCATATGAATGAATGGCTCAGATGTTACCCACTCCCCATCAATGAGCGGTAGGGAAGGCCCTCCTGCCTTTTTTTCATGTGAGTACTCCACACCCTTTCTACCACTTTCCTGCGTGTAGCCCGTAACTTCTCTTCTCCCTCTGCATGTAGTCCGGAGGCTCTCTCTCTCTCTTTGCATGAACTGTATGTATAAACAAGGTACCCCAGTTAATCGCTAGAAAATTAAGAAAGAACCTCTCCAACCGTTTTTTGCATGAACTGTATGAAAACAAGGCCCCACAATTAAACACTACATAAATAAGAAAAGGACCGTGCAAAGCACAGCAAGGGAATGTCAATATGATAATCCGAACCATGCATCCAACGGCCTCTGAAACTGACCACCAACCAAAACTTGACTTCATTGAACTAATCCAAATTCCAAACCATCTAATAAATGAACTTTTCATCATTGAATGTTAGTGTTGCCTACTTTCATCTTTTCATTGTCTATTTGTACAACTTTGATAATGGGGGGGGGCGCTAGATTGTCCAAACAATGTGGTCTTTGGTCTATGGCCCTTTTACTACTGGACCAACTGAATGCAGTGTTAATCTCATTAACAAATGCCACATCTGCAGAGAAAAAAAAAAAAGTCGTAGAAGGGGGGAATACACATTGTTACAACAGGAGGTTTTGCAAACCATTGACCACATCTTAAATCATGGTTAGAGATGGCATACCTATAAAAGATAGATGTTTGGATGGCTGCTATTCTCAGGCCATCGTATATTCCTACAAAACAAATATTGGAAGGAAAGACCAACAAAAAATGAGAAACTATAAAAATAGCAAAAGCTAATGACTACAGGTTTTTTTTTTTTTCCTTTTTTTGAGGGGGTAATAACAGCATCAATAAAAAGAGAACATAAATGATGACAGATATTTGTATAGAAATGGAAGGACCAAAACTCCAAGGCAGGAGGATCATGCATATCAAAGCGAGCACTAGGAATTTCAGTGTCAGAGCTAATCCTGCAAAACATGCCAAGCATATGAAGAATATAAGAATCAATTCCCAAAAGAAAACTTCAGGAATCCCCATCAAAGAAGAAAGAAAGAAGCATCAAGATGAGTTTTTGGATATTACCGCACACACGTCAATGTGGAGCAACCAGAATCGTCATGACCATTCACCCCATACATGGCACCTGTTCTTGTCCTGTTTGGGTGTTTCTCCAAAATGTGTGGCATTCTACAACTAGCAGGGCATTCTCTTGAGCTTGTGCATTGATTAAGCAAGATTATTTGATTAGTAGAATGATCAGTTTGATTCCCTCCATCTAGATTGTCATCCAGAATACTGCCACTCAGTGGATTGGGAAACTGTGCATCCATCGCAGCATTTCTTTTTGCAGCCAGAACCTTTTCCAAATACCTTCTTTGTAGAGCACGAACTGCCACATCATAAACATCTACAGATGTTGAGCCTTCCTCTGCATACTTAACGGCTTGATGGCATAAATAACTGAAACGCAACATTAGAGATTCACGAGAATCCTCATGTGTTGTGATGTCGTTTTCATCGCATGCAGGCCCACTCTTCCCATTTCTTTTGTATCGTTCCACAATATAATGAGATGGAAGAACCAAAATATTTGCCAGCCTGAATACTATCAAGGCATGTCTACAAAGAATGCGTACAAATTCAATCATTCGGCATGTGCAGCTTACTCTCGTTTTGGATACATTCAAAGTCACGGTGTATGACCTATTCTCTTCTCCAAATTTTGTCACCTTATACGTGCTCAGTTCCCCATCCTCCTTAATTTTAATTGCAATGTAACGAAGGCTCACACACAATTCCTCCTGGAATTTTAGAAACATTGACCTTGTGTATATTTCGGCTACCTGTTCCTCCATAGGTGATTGGGTCTTCACAATCGGTCTGCTGCAACTCCTTTCAAAGTCTGCATCCTTATCATAGAGTTTGTGTTTTCTATCAGACACACTCACATGGCTTTCTAGAGTACTAGATCCACGCCTATGTGATCGAAGGAGCATCACTTTATCTGGACCCACTAGTTCATGATTATGTGTTTTCTCCAACCTTGTAACAACCCATTTCTTAGTATCTCTTTTCTTTACCATGATCATTGCCTTGCACCCTACCCTCATGTTGGGTCGTGCTAGCCTAATCCTGTCCTTTCTATCTACGCTTCTCTTATCACATGAACCCTCTCTAGAGCATAGATATTGCCTAGAAATAATCTCTCTAGTACGCTGCGAACATTCATGACAGCCAACACGGATGCTAAAACCCACATGCAGGGCATAATCATTATACCATCTCTTTGCAGCCTCATCGGATTCAAATAGCATTCCCATGTACGGTTCTGAATTCATTGCTTCTTCTGATGAAATTAACTCATTCCCAACAGGACCTCCCGCTAATTCATTAGTCTTACCAGCAGAAGGATCAATACAAGTTTCCATCGACGCATTACTCCGATTAGCTCTTCCCATGACAATGTATTGTTCCTGTAGCCTGCGAATTTTCATGAAGAGAAGAACACTTACCCAAGTAGATGCATAACCCAACAAATAATGGTATTCACAAGCTCAATATGGCATAACCAAAGGAAGGGTAGCCAACCAGCCAGAAAGGATATTATCTTCCATATGGAAGTTAACAAGCTAATTGGTGTTTGAACATCTGCTCATCTGTGTAATTTACAGCATTTCCATCTGATTTTGGAGCTTTTATCAGAGGAAAAATGGAAAGAAATATACCACACTTTTGGTGACAAGCGGTAGAAATTGGCGCTATCAATGCTTTGAGTGATTGTCATTAATCTTCAAGAGATTAGTGGAACAATTGAAGGGTGTGTTTGGATGCGCTATCAAGTTCAATTGCAGTAGTTAATGTAACAAAGCGGACATGATCAAATTTTAGTTACGTTACCATTCATATTCAAAGAACTAGGTTCCAAATCGCAATCACATAGCTTTCAAGTTATTGGACATGTGCCACCATGGGGCCCACCCATTGGATTTTTAACTACAAAAGTAGTGGAATTTTATGAGTTTTCCAAAAATCCAATTAGATAAAGCCTAGGACCTCCTACTGCAATAATCTTAGATATGCAAATATCTAAACCTACGATGAACTGTCTAGATCATACCATAACACAATGAGACCGCGATGTGAAGTTTGCCCATTTGTCGATGCAAATCCTTCAACTTAGGAAGTCTTTCACCAATCCATCTTAGATGAAGGAGAGTAGAGAGCGACCATCAAATCCTCTAGTAGGGGCCGAAGGCTGACCAATGTCGTCCACAAAGTGAACTCCATACGCACATGTGGATAAGAGAAGAAGAACAACAAGAAGAAGATGAAGAGGAGAGAAGGATCATCTCTCCCTCCCTCCCTCTGAGTTAGGATCTATATATAATGAGGAAGCTAGCGGTCTCTCTCTTTGAGATAAGATCTATACATAATGAGGAAGCTAGGTGTTTTAGGGATACACTCCATATAATGCTTCGCCACTCTACAAACTTTTTTTGTATACGATACTGCGAAGGAAACCAATTAACCTCTTATCCATACATGTACTCATGATCCAAACCTTTCATTGCCACAGCCATACATCAAACATCTAAATCCCATCCTAATCAAATAATGGATCATCATATTTGGGTCATCAGATCATCATCAAGTACAATTAAAAAAGTTTTAACGGTTAAAACAAAACTTCAACGGTTGAAAACTTCGTTTGTTAGGCCTAGGGATAAAACCACTTGATGAGTCCATGATCTAATAGATCTAGTCATAAACACGTCTTTAGGTAAACTTAGTGAATTCTTTATCAGCCCGTGTAAGAATCAGCAGACCCTAATAGATGCACACACTTTTAATAGCCACACAATAACATCATAAAGAGAGCTAAATTCGTCCAATCAGGATCATGACCCTTACACGTCCTCGGGTCTGAGGATTAATCATCTTTCTATGCAACACCAAGTCTTATCATAGTGGACTCTCTAGATATCCAATACAATTCATCTCTACTATAATAGGGGGTGTACCAATGCAAACGAGTCAGGTAAGATCATTCTCCATAAAACACAGCTACAAATTTAAAATAAATCAGAAACAATCGAAAAAAAAAAAAAAAAAAAGATAGAAAGAAAGGTGAAACCAATGCTCATACGAACCCTAAAACCCAAATAAATCAATTTCTAAAATTCTAATGCTTTGGGTGCGTTTAAATATCATGAAATGTCATGATATTTTGCGCGAAATTAGACTGATTAATCATGAAATATCATCATATTTGGTGCAAACTAACGCACCCTTAAACCTTAAATATAGATCCGAAATTAAAAACAAACGAAATCACGCGAAGAATTTTCCATATCTAACTCGAGATAAACACAGAGATTAAAATATACAACCGCAGAGATATCGAAAACCCGAAAATTATAATTTAGAGAGAGAGAGAGAGAGAGAGAGAGAAATGAAGACAGCAAAAACAACGAAGATATCGAAGCTGAGAGTTGCTTACCTTCAATCAGTATTTTCTACATTTTCTCTCTTCCTCTCTTTGGTTTACTCCTTTTTCTTCTCCTCCTGCTGTGTTGCCTCTCTCGCTCCACCTTGTGAAAAATATAAATAAATAAGTGGTACTCTGGTAAGTTATCAACAATCATACACATGCACACAAAACGTGGCATACATTAACCCAGACTGGGTATAACCAGATATCAGATTGCTCGGATGATCTTGAGATCTGATTAATGGACAATTGCCTGTTGAATTTGAAGTGTTGATTTGTCATTTCATCCGTTCATTTTTGCAGGCTCTTAGTAGGCAGTTAAGTCATCTTCTCAGTGAAATTTTCTGGATTGTCAATCTTCACGATGAATCGCATGATTCTGATGGCTTAGATCGTGCTATTTTATTCCGTACTACACAAGCAGTGTGCATGAGGATGGATGGTCATACTCATCCAGCGAATCATATCACTCATGCCAATCAATCCTAGGTAGAGCAGGGGCACGTGCCATGGGAATCCGAAGCAATGATGGGAACAGTTTCCACCTTTAATCCCTATAGGTGCGTCCTCCTTCCTGACATCTACACCGTTCATTTATAGGCTCCAAAGTGGACTATTGGTGGACAAAAGTTTCTCCCTATGAAATACGTAACTTAGTTTAAGAATACATTTGTAGACAAATAATCGCATTGATAGGATTGGGCAGACTTCTTACAGGTGGGCCCCTGTCGTGAGTAATTGGAGTGCGGCGTGTCGACTAAGACACTGCGGGCAGAGAATGTAACCTTCCTTCAAGCCTATAAAAGTGTAATTCCTCATTTAAGGGCAAGATTATGTAATACAAAGAACCAGCATATGATTCGTCCTTGGATTTCAGTGAGTGCAAGCAGAATCCATCCAGACCATCGATGAGGGGGCTCCCCGGACCGGATGATTCTAGTCATCCCATCTTTGGCCTTTTTCCAGTTTGAACGTACACACGTCCTAATTCCCTCGTTAATCAAGACAAATTGCAGTCCACGAATGGATCGATGAAATTTCCAGGGCATAGTCCATCCCTCAAGCCCATCAAAAGTCAATCAGGCTTTCGCCCTCCAGAAGAAGCTATATATTATTTACTCCACCTGAGAATACTCATGTTGGAAGAAAATACTGAAAAGCAACAACATAAAACACAGTGCTTAGGAAAACATTATTATTGTTTAGTGTAGTGCCTCTCCGTTAGAGCTTATTGGGCAAAAAGTTCCAACAGCCAAAATATCACAGCTTTAGTGAATGCAACCAAAAAAAAAAAATCAGGAGTACACATGCAAAATTGAAGTGTCCAGAACCCAAAAAAACTCAATTAATTTGAGTTGGCAAACTTGATCCCCTTCTCAATGGATGACTTGAGCTCTGCCTTGAGATTCTCCAAACCTTGTTTCTCATAGTCAGAAAGTGGACCCAAACCAAGTACTTCCTCCACTCCGTTCTTCCCCAGCTTCACCTGCAACCATTAGCAGATTGTAAGACCCAATCATCTAAAATCACAACAATTAGGCGAACTTGGGTCAGAGGTAGTGTTCACGGCCATACTCAAACATGGCATTGTGTTAATGTAATACCACATTCAAACAGACCATGCATACACCATATTAAGGATTGCCTTTCTACACTGACAATTTGTCACTGCAAGGCACATGCTTCCACCACTCCCCTCGTCACAACTGACAAAAAATACACTCAAAAGAAAAACTTCACCCCTCCCATGGAAGATATCCCTCTCTTCACCAAGGCCCCTCGCTATAAATAATGACAAGCAATTGCCTACAGGCAAGCTACCACAACTCGTTGTACCATACCATCTTTCCTACCAACATGCGACTTGTGTTGGACCTCAGCACCATGGAAATGGTAAGACCTACGATGAAGATCACCTGGCACAAAATTCAGGCTGATCCACTCGTTAGGTGGGCCAAACTGTTGGAGTCAATGGACACCCAACAGTCACTCAACATAGAGGTGTGGCCCGCCTGTTATGCAAAATAGCTTGATTTTTGAGAATGGTGATCTTCATGTTGGAGTCAATTGTTTGCATGGTACAGGTTTTCCTACACAGGTGGCGGCATGTAGGCAGGAAAGATAGCTCGGTACTATAAGTTACCATTGCCTATAGGTTACCAGTTCTCTAAAATGAAAAAGAAAATTAAAAAAGAAATTTCTGGGGGAAAATGCAGATCAAGCATGTGACATTTAACATGAAAATTGTTGGGTATATTATAGACATCATGGAGTATACCATACATTAAATATGCAAAGGAAATACTATATTTTGGATGTATATATCATATCACACCTACATACTACAAATTACGGTTTCCTTTAACATAGTTATGGTTTATTGTGAATATAATATCCAGATATATCCAACTTCATGAATCCTCTAACTTGAGAAGGGACCCATATATGATCTTTTAAAGGGTCCTATGTTTAAATATGCACACATGAGTGCATTATGGAATTACAGTCCCCCACTCATTAGCAAAGACATCATGGTTTGGACACCTCAAACTGGAAGGTTTCTGAGACATCATTCAAAATGAGGGCCATCAGACGAAAGGTTTGCATTAATGAACCAGAGGCCACATTATGCAGAATTCTTAGCATCCAGCTAACTGTAGCTTTGCTTATGAGCAGGACACAGTAACCCCCTCGACATATGACATTCAAATGTAAATATGTAATACAGTACAAATAATGTTAGACAAAACGAATAACTCCCAATCAAGAATAGAAAGTCTAGTACACCAGGCATGCACTTGCATTCTCAAAGAACATTGTTTCCCCCTTTAGGATGATGCAACACATGATACACCCCAATATACTACAAATGATGGTTGCAGAAGCCAACCAATTTATCTATCTTTTCATAGAACATTTGCAAATATGACAAGACCTGTTAGTAAAAGAGGAATTATATGATACATGGCCCACAGCTCTGTAAAGTATAGACGGACTTCTATTTCTGACAACTGGAAGTCTAGAACCCATATTACAGTAATCCAGACCATGGGTCTGTCGAGTCCCACTGTGGATGGATAATGCCCCAAGACCTCCCCAGATTGGAATATTCCAGCAAACAATATCAAGACCTTTTCAGCAGAATGTGAACCATTGTTCTCCTGTTCTCAGCCATCTATACAGGCCACAAATTGTCCCATCAGGGAGATTTTGAGAAATAGTCCATCCAAAGTGTAACACAACAGGTTAATGGTCTGAACTACCAAATCACAGGCACCACTTGTCAGAAATGATAATCCATGCACACTGTGCAAAGATGCAGGTCAAGCATCGCATAATTTCCTCTTAGTGAAAATAGATTTTACCAAAATTGTCAAATATGAGATCAGAACTGATAATGCCTAAATATTGCATATTTGTCCCCTATTTATGCATTGCTTTTCCTTGCATTTGAATGCTAAATTGATCTAATTAGATACGTTTTCAACATACAGGAGAATTTCGGAGTCTTAAGATAATTTTGTGCTTAAAGGTGATGGTTTAAAGCCCAAAAGATAACCTTAAGAATTGAAGAATTGGAACCAAAAATTTAAGAATTAAAGCCCAAGAGATGATGACCAAGCATGTGGAGGAATTACGGAAGAAGATCAACGAACCATGTTTGAAGAGAAGTAAAGAAACGAAAATCAGAAAAGGAGGCCGGAATTTTAGGCCAGAAAACCCAGTCCAGAAATGCAGGGCCAGAAAGTCAAAATCCAGAAAATTCAGGAAATGACCCCACAGTTTTGCTAGACACTTTTTGTGACCTTCCATTGATCAACAACCAGGGCTCGATCAATCGAAAATCCTCTGAATTTCACACATTGCTTGCTGGACGTTTTTGTGCATGTTCGATTGATCGGCCAACTTAGTTCGATCGATCGAGGATTCCTCAATGCCTCTCGATCGATCGACGATTTTGTAGGAAGTTGCAAAAGTGCGGAACATGTTTCTAATTTCGATTGGAACTCGTCTAAGGCAATGCAAAGTCGGTTCTAAAGGCTATTTAAAGGGTTCTAGACTAGTTTTTAGAGAGATCCAAGCAGAGAGAGAGAGAGAGAGAGAGAGAGAGAGAGAGAGAGAGCTCAGTAGAGTTCATCTTCAGGTTTCTTCTTCTTCTTCCTAGTTTGTTTTTATGTTTTATTTATGTTTAGAGTTAGATAAGGAGTGAAGTTTTCTAGTTTATTGCAATGTTCTAGTTTATTGATTCGTACTTTGAATTTCATAATGATTATTTAATTGACTTATATTTGAATTCACTTGAAAGCTTTTGGGTTGTTTATTTCTAGATCCGTTGTGAACTCCAAGTATATCAGATGCTTTGAAGTGCAATTGCTGAGCTTGATTAGAGAATGAATCAATCTGTAAAACTCATTCATCTATTGTAGACACTCGGCACAATAGATGCTTTGAATTCCCTGCAATTGATGTTCAAGTGCTTCCTGAGAGAATCGTTCAATTGAAATCATACCTTGTTGGATGTTGGTGATTAATTTAACTGTTTGATCTTCTGATTAGAACGGATTGAAATTCAATTCTAGTTGAGTTATACAAGATGAATCGATGAACTATACATTGTGATTGCTAGAAGTAGATCCCTAGATCCTTAACGCTTTTTAATTATTGTTTTTACCCTACCTCAATTCGTTGGAGTTCTAAATCTTATACTAGCTTCAGTTGTGTTCTCACATTCCCTGTGGATCGAACTCAGTCTTACTGAGCTATTACTCCTTCACAACCCTGCACCTGGGGTGTGCAACCCCCGGGTTGTGTCAAGAACTATGATGCACTCATTTCAGCATCCATAAACTCTTGTTTGCTATTTGACAACATCATTCTATGATCCATCAAAATCTGGTAATAAGAATCTGTCAAGTACTCAAGGTAGCTGCAGAAATCAACCATGTTTTCCGTCAAGCTGCGATTCAACAAATCAAAAGAGGGAGAAAGCCAAAGGTGGAGATTATGTTTTCCAAGCTATGTCATGGTCACGTATAAGTCTACAACCGATACACTTCACCCCAAGTTTCAAGAAGCTTTTTGTAGTCCTTGTAAGGATGCCAGAAACAATGGCGAGAATGCTCAGGCTGTTGAATGACCAGAGCTTCAGCTAATAGCCTCACCTCCTCTAGTTCTCGGTCATAATGTAAGTACGGAGGCATACTAATCAGGTCAATGATCCAATTGTACAGATCAATGCCTTCAAGGCCTACTTTGAAAACTAGACGTGTGACTTTACATATGAGTAATGAGACAATTGAATGGTGTGTCAATTTACTAGTTGCGAGTCACAAAGGCCATATTGTCACTATCTTAGACAAATGCATTCTGAGACAAATAAGTCCATGTGCTTCCACCTGGAGAGGCAGCATTAGCCTGATGGTATTTAAAAACGCCTACACAAAAGTAACGGTAGGACCCATTATGCAGAACGGATCTGTAATGCCCATTCTGGAAAAAAAAAGGCCCATGACAGACCTGTAAAAGCCCAATTTGGGGCCAATACATTTTCTTCCTTAAAAAATTACCATTACTGGGCCAGAATGGCTGCTACGGGTTACAGGGACCTTAACGGCCGTTATGGCTCGTACTGTACCGGCCACAAGGCTGGCCGTTATGGCCACCACTACTGTTATTGAATACCCTGATTAGTCTCTCTCACAGAAAATATTCAACTGTCTAAATCTCCAATGAAAACACATCTGAAGTGAGCCTACCACTATTATTTTTAATTGATCCTAACAAAATATATCGACTCCAACAATTGATGGAAGGCATGTCCTAAGTGCAGACTTGTTCTCCTATTCTATCATCTGAGAGGATGAGTATACTCCTCTTAATTGGAAGAAAGATGTAATCAATTTAAACAGGAGAGAGATAGAGGGAGGGAGATGGCAAAGCACTTTCCATACATATAAGATCTTTTTCATCAGAAATCCATCTTTGGCACAATTGTTCAAGATTATCAAACAGTTGATTACCAAGGCACGTCCTAAGTGCAGCCTTGTTCTCTTATTCTATCATCTGAAAGGGTGAGTATACTCCCTTTAATTCATTTTCATTCAACCCTAGCCACCAAACAAGAATGGGAAGAAAGATGTAATCAATTTAAACAATTTAAACAGGAGAGAGAGAGAGAGAAATTGCAAAGCTCTTTCCATACATATAAGATCTTTTTCACCATCTTTGGCACAATTGTTCAAGATTATCAAACGGTTGATTACCAAACACTCCCCTCACATCCAGCGAGCACCAAATTAATGGCATAGTTTGTTAACACAAATAACTATCAAGAAAGGGAGAACATAAAGGTAGTAGTATCTACAAGCGAAGTTTGACCTTCCCACCACATTGATAGAACAACCATTTTTATATTTGCAGCTTCTCATCTACAGATTCTAAAACATGGCAATCAAACCTTTGATTGCTCCATCAGATACTGTTAAGGAGAGCATCCACCTCAAGCAGCCCATCATTCTTAAGTACGGACATAATGATAATAGCATATGAGAGGAGTAATATTTAAAAATAAATAAATAAAAGACCTACAGTTAGATCAAAATAAATTGGTAAGTATCGATTGTATCATCCATTCAAGCCTCAACAATTATAATTCAGCAAAAAAGGAGCTGCTGAACAAAGCATCATGCCAAGTCATAGAGGTGCGGATGTGATAACAGAAATGAAGTATGTGTGTGTTGCATACATAGTAGCAGGTGTGCTCGGCTTAGTCTGAACCTTCGATTATGAATCGCATCTGTTGCACGGATCAGCCAGCCTAGAAAAAAATAGAACTGAACACTTGGAGCAATTTTTTTATTTACAAATGTTCACCTTGCTACTTTAATTTCCCTCATGTTTTTGGTACTGTTAACCAGTCCTCGAGACTTCACTGCATGCATTACATACAAACTTCAGCATACTGGCCAGTTTAATGAGTGGAGGTACGAAAGAAATAAACATATAGACTCAATAAATGAGTAATTCAGGTATGATTACTATCCCTGATATCCTTGGTGTACATGTACAGGAAATGGTAGTGATTATATTCTAAGCCTGTCACTGACTTGTGAGTTTAACCGATTAACTTCATAGTAAACTGCAAAGGAGATGGACACAAACAAATAGATTTAAGGACATAACTATACCAATGGCAATCACTGCCCATGAAGGCAAAATGGATCAATCATCAAACACTATACAATGTATCAAATTATCACATCACATGGAGTATAAGAAATGACTTCACACGCAACAAAAATGCCTTCCTAGTAGTTGATGTTGCAATTTGCATAAAACCAGAAAGTCGCTAGGGGCATAAAAGATCACACAAATGGGTTCAATCAAATCACCTTAGAAGCAAAGAAAGGCAGTTCTGTGATGCTTGACTGTACAAAGGAACACTCCACAATATCCGGAACTCCATTAAGACCCTTCAAGCAAGCATCAGCAAAGACAGCTCCAGCATATCTGCATGAAATCAGAAAGGTTAGTCTCGGATGACAATAACACACCAATTGCAAAATATTAGGCAACTCCCAGCAACAATATTGTGAGCTACCCACCACCCATTTTGTAACAAATGAATAAATTCCCATGACTTGGGTTTCAGTTTAAAAACAAAAAAATAAAAAGAAAAAGACAGAAGTGAAGGATAGCAAGCAGTTGAAATGATGAAACCCCCGGAGGAAAGCATTCATGAGAAAAAGATCCTAAAATTACAAAATAAAACATCGTTCAACAAAAGTACAAAAGCGTAACTTATGAAAACATAATTTAAGCCACCACTGGATTATGTCACTAGGTCATACAAGGCTTTTATAAATGCTCAAAAGGTAAATGGAAATGAGATGACTCCAGTTACTGCTATTTTTCGCCAACATTAGATATCACCATGGTTTCAACAGTACTATGGAAAATTTTCAGGCTACCACCATGTCTCTAGCAATAAATAGATGAAATTCTAAGTTGTTGTTAGTTCCAAAAAGCAACAACCTAGCTCGACCCTCCAGTCAGCAAATTGAATGAACCAGAACCTCACATTATGAGCAAACCAAACAAACCTCCGTCCAACATTCTCTAGGGAGCCCAATTGACAAAACATGTTTTAAACCCTCAAATAGCACGCAATTGAAAAAACATCATAGAAAAGATAGAAATGCAAGTTTATAGGAGAACAATAAAGCTATGAAGAGGAAGGTTAACAATAGCTATTAATTTTATATGCTCTCGATCTAACAGCTAGGATCGTTACAGCCATTACAGCCCCCAGAACAGCCTTTATGGCTTCTTCTTTTCGAAAAAGCCTATTTCGGCCCCATTATGGACCGTCACGGGTCAATTTTCCATAAAAGCTATTACACCGTTATGACCCTGTAATGTGTAACAGTTACCACCATTACATAACCATTTTGGGATACCTTGCTCCCATCCCAGGTATGCAAAAACAGTTAAGAGTTACGGGGCTGCAATGGCTGTTATGGGGGGGGGGTGGGGGGGCCATCATGCGCGCACGCACACGACCCCTTCTAGGCACGTACGTACACAAAAGGAGGGCTCCACTATCGATCTGGCTCAATGACGACGTCCGGGGAGGGCCTCTTAACTAGAAAAAGAAGTTTTGGTTCAAAAGGGTGAGCCCGATAGTCAAGAAAAGCCCATCATGGGATCTCATGATTGTGGCCCACTCGTCAGATTGATGTCATATTTTAGGTTTTGCTTATTGTTATTATTTAGAACATCGTAAACGCTTTAGATTTCTTTGTTTGGTTTTTATTTTAGTTTACTTCACTGTCAAGTAATAGATTGCGCACATGGTGCGAGTTTTTGGGTATAGAATTTTCTTATAAACAGGCACCCCTTGTAGCTTTTTTTCATTCATGGAAGATTAATAAAAATTCTGTGTTTTCCTACTCTCTGAGTTGTGAAGCCTAATTGGGTGCGAAGCCCTCCCTTCATCGAAGGGTTAACTACCTTGGTGCGAAGCCACATCTATCCCGATTCGCCCCCATCCATCGCTATCTCTACTACCCATCTTCTACCATCCCTTCTTCTCATCTCACCCCATCATTTACACTTCGAATCAATCATCTATCACAGCAATTCTCCTCCCCACAGCAGAATTTCAGAATTTGGCCCTACAGGAGGGCTAAAACTTCGACGGAACACAAAGCACAAACAGTACATCGGATCGAGCTGAGATTTGGGGGTTTTAGAGTCCATCCCTGGCCGACCAGGGCCAAGGTGGCCTTTTTCTAAACTAATGTGATCTTAAGCCTGAAATCTCGCATATCATATTTAATTTTCATGTCCTGCATCAAATTTGGTATCAAAGCCTAGCGTTCTTGTAGGGGAATTCACCACATATTTAGGGTTTAGTTTGTTCGAGTCCTTCATGCATTCAGTCCATCATATATAACTAAATTTTAGTAACGGTGTGTAGTCTCCTTCATATAGAGTCTCGTAGGGTCATTTAGTTTTTAGACGCATATAATTGTCATAGCAGGTCCTTAGGTTGAGCAAGTCAGTGTATGCCCACACGTACGGGTCGTGGTTTTAGCTTGCACCCTCCACTAAACATGGAGCAACTGCTAGAGTCATTGAACAAGTTGTCCCAGCAGATCGAGTATTTGGGTAAGCGCTATGAACAATATATAGACCAACGCTTTGATCAATTTGATGTACGCATTACCCAACTAAAGGCTTCCGCCGAGACAAATCCCAGCATTGGGGTAGATGTCCAATCTCAGGCAGGTGGCCAGAAGGATAGACCAGTGAATAGAGGTGGCCAAGGAATCAGTCATGGGCATGCACTCGTGCACCCACCCCAAGAGGGGCATCAAGACCACTATTTTGAGTGGCACAACACGTACTGCATTGTGGCTAGAGAGAGTGCCCCAGAGGCTAGTATAGAGTTACCCACTGAGGCCATTCCGATAGTAGATGAGTTTCATGATGTCTTTCCTGATGATCTACCAGATGAGTCTCCCCCTAGGAGGGATATAGAGCACACCAGAACATGGGACACCTTAATATCTACAGCCGAGTTTACGTTTAATAGTTTTGTCGATAGGTCCACGGGTCTCAGTCCTTATGAAGTCGTTACTGGTTATAAACCTGAGAGACCTATTTATCTTGTCCCTATGTCACTGTCTCATAAGTTGTCAGAACCTGCAGAGTCTTTTGTGCATCACATTCATTTATGGCATCAAGAAATCAGGCAAAAGATCACTACTAGTAATAAGCATTACAAATTTTCTACAGACCAACATAAATGTTTCAAAGAATTCAATATAAGGGATTCTGTGATGGTCCGCATCAGGCCCGATCGTTATCCTCCGAGGGCCGTTCGTAAGTTACACGTGCGTAGCGCTGGACCTGTCAAAATTATAAAACGAAACGATCTCAATGCGTATGTGACAAATCTTCCACCCTGCATGGGAATTAATTTCACATTCAATGTGGAGGATCTAGTTGCATTTCAAGGAACCATTGATGCATTGTCCAGCCTTTCACCTAACCATCTTGATTCATCAGACCTTTCCATTGATCCATGGCCCCATCCCGACCCATTTTCCCAGCCTCTACCTCCCATACCTATCCGTCCCGACCCATCTTCCAAGCTGCTACGTCCCATACCTACCCCTCCCGACCTATTTTTCCAACCTCTACCTCTCATACCTACCCATTCCGACCCATTTTCCCAACCTCTACCTCCCATACCTACCTATCCTGACCCATCTTCTCAGCTACTACGTCTCATACCTACCCGTCCCGACCCATTTTCTCAGCCTCTACCTCACATACCTACCCTTTCCATACCTAGAGAGGAAATAGAGGATATTTTGAACCATCAGATAATATCCACGTCGAACGGCGGGTTTCAGAAGTACATGGTTAAATGGAAGTCACGCTCAGCTTCAAACAACACGTGGCTCACTGAGGAGGAGTTTCAGAGACAGCACGCTCAGCTTTGATACCAAATTTGATGCAGGACATGGAAAATTAAATATGACATGCAAGATTTCAGGCTTAAATCCTACCAATTCAGAAACAATCACACAAATTTCACATCCCACATGAAAATCCAAACATTCAATTAAGAAGGGGAATCTATGCAGGTCCAAGCCGACACAGGCTAGGGTTGGACTAATAAAAATTATAAGCCAAACGATATCAAAGATAAATAAAATCAACCACTCATGCATAAAAATCAGTCTCTAATCCAAGAGATTCCCTAATCTCAATTCAAGGAACCTTAGGGCGAGTAAAAGGGCAAATCAGTGAGGGATAATGTAATCTAGGTATAGGGTTATGCAATTAGCTATATAAAAAAATAAAAAAATAAAAAAAAAAAAAAGGAGGAAAATAGAAAAAACCTGAACCCGAGATGATCCCGGCATGTGGACAGCAGGCCAAGTGCGAGCACACGTGCGCCTGAGGCTGGCCGCAAGTGTGAGGGGGGAGAGAATCCTGAAAAGGATTCCTAAGCCTTGGTCGGCCAAGCCTGGGCTGTAAAACTCCCGATTTTGACGTCAATCCGAGCTCTGATCTGGGCGTGGTGCTCCGTCGAAGTTTCAGCCCCCCCTACGGGCCGAAATCTGAGAACTTGTTGTAATAAAAGAAAACTGATGCAACCAAGGACGAACGTGAAGTATGGATGGTGGTGGAAGATAGAAGAAAATAGATGATGGAGGATGGGAATGAATCAGGGTCGATGTGGCTTCGCACCACGGTAGTTAGCCCTTCGAAAAGGGAAAGCTTCGCACCCACTTTTGAATTCTTCCACAACTCACAAAGAGAGCAGAAAAAGCAGAAATTTTTTTATTAAACTTCAATCATTAAAATAACTACAAGGGGTGCCTATTTATAGGAAAAACCCTATACCACAAAAACTCGCACCATGTGCGCAACCTATTACTTGGCGATGAAGTAAACTAAAATAAAAATCAAACACAGAAATCTAAAGCGTTCACAATGTTCTAAATAATAACAATAAGCAAAACCTAAAAAATGAAATCAATCCAACGAGTGGGCCACAATCATGAAATGAAATCAATCCGACGAGTGGGCCACGATCATGAGATCCCATGATGGGCTTTTCTTGACTATCAGGCCCACTTTTCTGAACCAAAACTTGTCTTCTAGCTAGGAGGCACTCCCTGGACATCGTCATCGAGCGAGATCGATGATGGGATCCTCCTTCTGCGTACGTACGTGCGTATAAGTGGTGGTGTACGGCCGTGCGTGTGCACGATGTCCTCATCATGTTGCCAAGCTGTTCTTTAGTGAGGTTGTCAAACTGAATGGGTTACCAAAAACCATAGTGTCTGACCGTGACGTGAGATTCATGAGTTACTTTTGGAAGACACTATGGCACATGATGAACACTAGGCTCCAATTTTCTTCTGTCTACCATCCTCAGACCGATGGCCAGACTAAAGTGGTTAATAGGAGCCTAGGGAGTTTACTTCGATGTTTAGTGAGGGAGCATACCAGGACATGGGATGTCGTACTACCCATAGCCGAGTTTGCATACAATAGTTCTATCAATAGGTCCACAGGTCTAAGTCCTTTTGAAGTCGTTACTGGTTACAAGCCTAGGAAGCCTATTGATCTTATCCCCATGTCATTATCCCATAGGCCATCAGAGTCTGCAGAGTCTTTTGTGCATCACATACATTCATTGCATCAAGAAATCAAGAGAAAGATCACTACTAGTAATGAGCAATACAAATTTTCTGCAGACCAACATAAACGTTTCAAAGAGTTCAATATTAGGGACTCTGTGATGGTCTGCATTAGGCCCGAGAGGTACCCTCCAGGGGCCGTTCGTAAGTTACACGCGGGTAGCGCTGGGCCCTTCAAAATTATAAAGCGAAATGGTCTCAATGCGTATGAGGTAGATCTTCCACCCTCCATGGGAATTAGTTCAACATTCAATGTGGAGGATCTAGTTGTTTTTCAGGGACCCACAGATACTTGGTCCGACCCTTCGCCCACCCATCCTGATTCCCCAGACTTACCCTTTGATCCATGGCCTCTTCCCGACTTTTCATCCCAGCCTCTACCTCCCATACCTAGCCTTCACACCCCAAGAGAGGAAATAGAGAATATCCTAGACCATGAGATAATTTCCACGTCGAATGGCAGGTTTCGGAAGTACCTCGTTAAATGGAAGTCACGTCTAGCTTCAGACAGCACATGGCTCACTGAAGAAAAGCTCTACTACGTCCCATACCTACCCGTCCCGACCCATTTTCTCAGTCTCTATCTCACATACCTACCATTTCCATACCTAGAGAGGAAATAAAGGATATTTTGAACCATCAGATAATATCCACGTCAAACGGCGGGTTTCAGAAGTACATGGTTAAATGAAAGTCACGCTCAGCTTCAGACAGTACGTGGCTCACTGAGGAGGAGCTTCAGAGACTTGATCCTGACATCCTGAATCGGTTCAAGAGTTTTATTTCGCTAGTGGCGAAATCTTCGCAGCCTGGGAGAATTGATGGGAACATCACGCGCACACGCACACGCACACGCACACCACCCCTCCTAGGCATGTACGTACGTAGGAGGGCCCCACCATCGATCTGGCTCGATGACGACGTCCGAGGAGGGCCTCTTAGCTAGAAGACGAAGTTTTGGTTCAAAAGGGTAGGCCCGATAGTCAAGAAAAGCTCATCATGGGATCTCATGATCGTGGCCCACTCGTCGGATTGATGTCATATTTTAGGTTTTGCTTATTGTTATTATTTAGAACATCGTAAACACTTTGGATTTCTTTGTTTGATTTTTATTTTAGTTTACTTCACTGTCAAGTAATAGATTGCGCACATGGTGCGAGTTTTGGGGTATAGAATTTTCTTATAAATAGGCACCCCTTGTAGCTTCTTTTCATTCATTGAAGATTAATAAAAATTTTGTATTTTCCTACTCTCTGAGTTGTGAAGCCTAATTGGGTGCGAAGCCCTTCCTTCATCGAAGGGTTAACTACCGTGGTGCGAAGCCACATCTATCCCAATTCGCCCCCATCCATCGTTATCTCTACTACCCATCTTCTACCATCTCTTCTTCTCATCTCACCCAATCATCTACACTTCGAATCAATTATCTATTACAGCAATTCTCCTCCCCACAACAAAATTTCAGAATTTGGCCCTATAGGAGGGCTAAAACTTCGGCGGAACACAACCCACAAACCGTACATCGGATCGAGCTGAGATTTGGGGGTTTTGGAGTCCATCCCTGACCGACCAGGGCCAAGGTGGCCTTTTTCTGAATAGTGGACCCCACACACGTGCGGCCGAGATCACACGCATGTGCGTATGGGCCATTGTTGTTGCCCACGCGTGCGGTGTTTCTCTGGTTCGTCTCTCCTCTCTTTCACTCCGCTTTCACCCAAAATCCCTAAACCTAACCCTAAATTACTCAAATCTCCAATTTTATGCCCCTTTTCTTACCCTAGGGTTCCTTGATTTGAAATTGGTGAATCCCTTGGATTAGGGACTGATTACTACGCATATGTGGATGATTATTTCTTATCTTTAAGTATCGTTTGGTTCATAATTTTTATTGATCCAGCCCTATCATGTGTAGGCCTGGACCCGCATAGATTCCCCTTAATTGAATGTTTGGACTTTCATGTGGGATATGGAATTTGTGTAATTGTTTCTAAACTAACGTGATCTTAAGCCTGAAATCTCGCATAGCATATTTAATTTTCATGTCCTGCATCGGGGGGGGGGACCGTTCTAGGATGCAAACGGTCCGGTTCTAGGGTGCACATGGGTCGGTTCGGTCCAATTCTAGGGTGAAACCAGAACTGAACCGTTCCTAACAATTCCAGGATAATCGGAACCGGACCGTTTGCACCCTAGAACCGGACCGTGAAAACCAGTTTGGTTCTACGGTTCTGGGCTTTTTATAATCCAGTCCAATTGCATGTTTTTTATAATCCAGCCCATGTCCATTCGTGTTGTGATCTGTTTGATTAATGATGTAGATATTATGTAACGTGTGCAAAAAGACATTTACAGAAACAATCAAACAGCGCATTGTAAACCATAAATCATTAGTCAAATAGACAACTAAAATATATTGTAAACTAATAGAATCGACAACTAAAATATATTGTAAACTCAATTCGGTTCCAGGTTCAGTTCGCGGTTCGGTTCTATAGTCCGGTTCCAAGTTCAGTTCTACGGTTCGGTTCGGTTTTACAGGACCCCAAACCGAGAACCGAACTGAACTAATCGGTTCTTTGATTTTCGGAACCGGAACCGGTGCACTTCAAAACCGGACCAAACCGTGCGGTTTGGTCGGTTCCTACCAGTTCCATGTGCACCCCTACGCAATGGTCGTTACTGGGCTGTATCGGCCATTACAGGGCCGAAACAGGATTTTTTTTCTGTTAAAAAAAAAAAAAAATTTAAGAGCCATAATGGCCGTATTGTAACAGTAATGGTGGTGGCCGTTACCGTCACCGTTACCGTTACGGAATAACATGCTCCCATCCCTTTACAATTGTCATTAAGCATCAAAGTTGAACCCAAATTCCCGTGCAAAGAACTTCACAATGGATCATTCAGTATTATAACTCTTTTTTGCTTTATTTATCATATTATCTTAACTTTTAAACAGTCCAAGTAAACGTGAAAACAGAAAAGAATGGAACTCTGATTGTCTATCAGGAGAAAGTGCTTCAAACTATGACACTACTTCCTAAAATAAAAACTTTCTCATCCCATACACAATCCTTGTGTTAACACATCTAAAGATCTAGAAGCAGACAGCCCTGCATACACCACTAAAATTATAAATGCTAAATTAAGATCAAACTGCAACAGCATTCTGGTGGTATATAACGATATTGGATAATTGCAAATACCTCCTTCTCTGCTTTATGACAATTGTAAACACCGCCCCTCTGGTTTGGTTATTGCAAGTACCTCCCCTCTGTGTTACAGATCCATTGCGGATTCCGCCACATTGCCTATTAACAGAATATCTATGACCGATTGACCATTTTACTCCTCTCTCATATGCAACCAGTTGTAAATGCATGGGCCGAGTGTAGTGTATGTTATCCAATCCATTCCGCTTGGTCACTCCACCATGAAAATGGGACGACCCAAAAATCAGCCTGATCCCATCATCAGGTGGCCTGCCACATGAATTGGAGATTTTTGGGCGGTTGTCCATTGATTTCTATGGTGTGGCCCACCCAATGATTGGATTAGCCTAACTTTTTGTGCGTTCAATATTTATGGTGGGGGAACCCTGATGAACAGGTTAGATACCATTTATACTTAATGGTGGGCCCAACACACTAGCAAAACAAACTCCACATCTGAGGTTATTTTTGTCATCTGGTACAGATTCCTCTAACGTCTTTAAGAGGGGAAGTAATTGTAATCCAAACCAGAGGAGAGATGTTCACCATTGCAGGTGTTTACAATTAATTCCAATCACTCAACTAAGAGGATTACAAAGATAATCACTTCAAGATGCATGAAAAGAGCCAAGGTAATGAAACTACAACATACCAACTTAGGAATCAAATTTAAAATGATCATTTCAGAATTCAGCACGGAGCCTGGCAAATTTAAAGCCATATATTGAAAGAACTCCTCAGGTTAAAACTACATAAGCTACTATAGAACAGCAATAACCATTTCAAAAGGAAAAGGGAAAACAAAAAAAAAAAAAAAAAAAAAAAAAAAAAAACAAAAACAAGATATAGATGAATCTGCAGAGAAATAATGAGATCTTCAGCCGATGCTATTCTTGCAGTTTGTTGGCAACTTACGCCATTGATAAGGTTGCTGAGCCTTTGCCAGCCTTGGCTTCCACGACCTCCGTCCCTCCTTCTTGTGTTCTCTTTGTAAGTGCCTTGATCTCCTCATCCGACAAATCATTAGATTTCGGCGTCGCCTATTAAAACAAAAACCAAAATGAAATACAAGATTAATGACAACGAATAGTACTAAGCTAGAAATTGAAAATTTTCTGCTACAGATACAAATATAGAAATCAACTACCTGAGAGAACAGAGGAAGAATAGTGATGCCAGCATGCCCTCCAACCACAGGGACATCAACCTCTGCATTAAAAATAAAATAAAAAATTCACACTCAATGCAATTCGAATTTCCAACAACTTAGACCAAAAAAAAAAAAAAAAAAGTTCAAATAAGGGAAGAAGCATACCAGTGATAGGAACCTTTGCCTTTCCAGCATAGAATGTCTTTGCCCTAACAACATCGAGTGTCGTCACACCGAACAGCTTCTTCTCATTGTATGTCCCTGCCTTCTTGAAAACTTCGGCGGCAATTGGCACTGTTGAATTCACCGGGTTGCTTATCATATTAACAATAGCCTACAAAGCCGCATAGAAATCAAAATCCCCCCGAGGAAAAAGATAAAACAAAAACAAGAGAAACATAGAAGCAACAGCAGCAGTTGAGTATTACATTAGGGCAGTATTTGGCAATCGCAGTGCAGAGGGATTTAACTATTCCAGCATTGATGTTGAAGAGATCATCGCGGGTCATTCCCGGCTTGCGTGGGACCCCAGCAGGAATAATGACGACATCTGATCCCTCGAGAGCTTTCCCTAGCTGATCGTCCCCCATGTAGCCGGCAACCTAAAAAGAGAAAGAAGGAAAATTCAGGAGAAAAAAAAAAGGAATAAAATAATGAAGTAACTAAAGAGAATTGGGAGGGGTATTTTTGACCTCGGATCCGGTGTTGATGTGGCTGACATCGGCGGCAACGCCAGGGGTGCCGGCGATATCGTAGAGCGCGAGGCTGGAGACGAGGGGGTTGAGCTTCATGAGGAGGGCGAGAGGCTGGCCAATGCCGCCGGCTGCGCCCAAGACTGCGACCTTGCGGTCCGGTGTCGAGTCGGAAGAGTAGGAACGGCGAGAGAAATGTGAGAGAGATGGAGATGAGGAAGGACTAGTCCTTGTTTTGAGGGCTGTTTGGATGGATCTGATAATAGAAGATCTCATTTTGGTAGAAAGGAAGGGAGGATTTGGGTTTTAGGGATTTTTGCAGGGGAGAAGGAAGGAAGGTTGAAAGCAGTAGAAGCGAGAGCGATGGCAAGGGAAAGGGGAAGATATTTAATAAAAGCACTGGATGCATGGAAATGTCCGACATTTTTATATTTTCCTTCAACTGCCCTTGTACGAGGGTCTTACTCTTGTAATTATCGAATGCTCGGGCGGGGAAACGCAACTGTCCGAAATCACTGTTCACGTTTATCGACTTCGTGAACCTTCGATCAATACTTTCACCCGTTGAATGAGGATAGTGTTTCTTTTTATTTAACGGTCGTCCATTAGCGTGAGCCATTGATCAAAAGGTTAGGATTGTGATTCTTGTTGGCATTGTTCTTAAAGATGGGCACACATGGATTAATGTGCGGTGAAAGATTTTGTAGGTTTGGATCATCCAGACGAGTTCGATGCAGACTAAAAATCATTATAAGTGTATTTTGATAATGATTTTATATTAAATTAATATACAAATATCATCATCATAATTTGATTGTAAATAAGTTAAATGGAAAAGTTAACCGTTGTTATTGCGTAAATAAGTGATAGTAATTTATTTATATAATTCCAACATTATTTCCCATATGGACTTTTTTGCACAATTACTTTAAGACATCAGCTAAAATGAAGGCTGATCCAAAGCTCAGAACTAAATGCCTTTATGTAAAAACTTATCGAAGTCTTAAAAGTTTTGAGTCCAGTTGATATTTGTATTTTTACTTTATCCATGTTAAGGTAAAATGATAAAAGAAATAAACCTTTTGAGCCTGACGAAGAAAAGGCTTTCCAATGGCGGAAGTTTTACCTGTTTCATAAGGTGTGGGCTGCTTAAGCTTTATATATCCTTCATCTTTTGGCTCATGTCATAAAATGTTTCAACAAATTATGGATGGATGGTGTGGATATATTACATACATAACGATAGGGCCTACAAATTTAAGGCAACTTTTTTAAACTAATTTTCAAGGCAAATTTTTGAAATACTTTTAAACATGCCTAAAGAATAATAATGAGCTATTTACCTAGCATTTACAATGAAAATGAAAAATCAAATAACTTATTATGTTACTTTTTAATTCATGAAACCAGCAGGTCTTAGTGTCAACCCATTAGGACATCCCTGAGGGTGAATGACACAGGGTTAAATAGCATGCTTTCCAAGTGAGCTTCATTCTCCTGTTCTTTACAAAATGTGTGTTTTGGTCTACTGGCCCTGTAAGGTGAGGTGGTTGTATCAAGAGTCCGGATGGATAAGAATAAGGAATTCTAGCCATGAGTCCACTTTTCACTTTTTATATGTGACAAAAATGCTTTTTTACCACAACTACCCCTCATACGGCAGGCTTTTGCCTAGGGAAGTGAATGATCCTTTAAAAGGGGACGTGGGACCCACCTAAAATTGAAATTTGGCCTACTCTTTTGGCAGATTTGATCCGTTCATTTTAATTGAATAGTCATGAACCCACGGTAGAGTCTTTTTAATTATATGTTTTAAGTTATTTGTGTTCTACAACTACATTAATAATTTCTGTTAATTTTCAATTTTTTTCTCATGTCTTGTCCATTTATGATGAGTTTTCCTTCAAACTTGGACTGATGACATGAAATTAAAACCCCACACATGTGGATATGATGAATTTACCTCTAAACAACCCAGTCTGTCTCACATAAGATGTATATAGGTTCAAAACGTAAGGCCCTTCTACATGATGACTATTTAGTCGTTTTTTTATTCCTTCCATGGGTTTTTTTGGAGAGTGGGGAGGATTGTATTTTTTTGCTCCCTTCTTTTTTCCTTCTTCCTTCTTCTTTCCTCCATTTTTCCTTATTTAGTTTCTTGATAGTTATTTTTTAGGATTTTTTTTTTTTTTTCCAATTTAGTATGAACGGTGGGAGTTTATAAAAGGGAATGGGGTATAGAAGAATACTGTAATGAATAACTTTTTATAATAAAAAGATATTATAATGGATAAATTTTGTAATAGAAGAATATTGTAATGAATAAATTTTGTAACGGAATAATATTATATTGGATTAATGTGATTAACGTTAGAATGAATGGCGGCTATAATGGATGAATTTTTGTAATGAAATAATGATAAGATAAAAGTATGTTGTAATGAATGAATGTTATATAGTAGAGCATCAATATTTATTGTGAATTGCCCATATTCACTGTGGATCACCAATATTTTCACTATGAATTGCCAATATTTAGTGTAGACCCCTGATATTAAGAGTGGGCCATTAATATTTACTGTGTACCACAGATATTAATAGTAGACCGTTAATATTCACCATGGACAACTAATATTTCACTGCGATCATAAATATTCACTATGGGCTATAGTTTGATGAAAATGGTCATAACTCCTTTGTTATATGACCGATTTAGGCGATCTTGTGCTTATTAGAAAGGTAATTTAATAAACTTTCAAATAGATTTGGAATCAGCTCATTTAGACACTATTTGATTGCCCGAAAGTGGGTCCAAAGTTCATCGAGATCATTATGTGTCGTCGATATAACGAAAACGGCCATAACTCCTCCATTACGAATCTAATTTGGTTGATCATATTCTCGTTGAAAAAGTAATTTGATGAAATTTCAAATAGTTTTAGAATCATCTCATTTTTACACTATTTGATTAATTAAAAGTGAGCCCAAATATGGGCCTCGGTAATATCAAATATTCACAATGAATAATGAACCTTAGGCCCATTTCTGGGCTAAAATGATATTAAAAAGAAATTATTCTAAAGTCATTTAAAATTTCATCAAATTATCTTTCCAACGAGCACAATATCATCTAAATCGAACATGTAATGAGGGAGTTATGCCCGTTTTCGTCAGATTAATGGGCCACAATAATCTTAATGAACTTTAGGCTTACTTTTGAGCAATCAAATGATGTTCAAATGATCTAATTCTAAATCCATTTCAAAGTTCATCAAATTACCTTTCCAATAAATGCAAGATCATCTAAGTCGAACATATGATAAGAGAGTTATGACCATTTTCATCGGACGTGTACCCCACAGTGAATATTTACGATCACAGTGAAAATATTAGCTGTCCACAGTAAATATTATTGGTTTGCTATTAATATATACAGTTCATAATGAATATCGGTGGTTCACTCTTAACATCAATAGTCCATGGTAAATATTGACTATCTATATTGAATATCAGCGATCTTTAGTGAAAACAGATCCATTGGAATGGGCGATTCACAGTAAATAACGATGATCCACCATATAACATACTTCCATCTTAACATTCTTTCATTATAAAAATTCATCAATTACCTATTCCAACATTGACCACATTCATCCATTATAACATTTTTCCGTTATAAAATTCATGCATTATAACTTTATTCTATTATAAAGTTTATCAATTACATCATCCTTCCATTATAAAAAGTCATCCATTACCATATTATTTTACACCTTATTCCCTTTCGCAAACTCCCACCATTTATACTATTTTTTTTATAAAAAAAAATCTAAAAAACAATTATAAAGAAAACCAAGGAAGAAGGAAATGAGAAATGAACCAAAAAAATAACATCTTCCCCTCCCACGAAAAAAAAAATCAAGGAGAAAAGGAAACTACCTTATGTTTTGAACATATTCATATATTATATGGGGCCCAATGGATCCTTGCTCTTGCTCGAGTGGTAGACTCTCGGGAGTTTCAACACCCGATCTAGGATTCGAGTATCCACAGGTGGTGAAAGCCCACTACGGTGTGAGTGTGTGTGTAAAAAAAAAAAAAAAAAAAAAAAAAAAAAAAAAAACATAAAAAAATATATATATATATGGGGCCCATTGGGCAATATAAAAGCAAACCCATCCCATCCACACGTATAAAGTTTTAATTTCATGTCACCGGTATAAGTTTGAGAGCAAAACTTATCATAGATGGATCACGGAGAAGAAAACAATCGAAAATTTACACAACATTAATGTAGTTGTGAGCTAAAGATAGCTTCAAACATAAAACCGGAAAGACCCTTCTGTTAGTTCAAGACTATCCAATTAAAATGAATAAATTAAATCAACCAAAAAGTGAGCTGAATTTCAATTTTGAATGGAGATACACCCATTTTCAAAATGACTTTCCACTTCTCAAGGCAAGAGCTCACTGCTGTATGAGAGATAGTTGTGATGAAATAAATGGCCATTTACATCATATGAAAAATGAAGATAGTTGCAATGTAATAAATGGGCATTTTCATCATATGAAAAATGAACAAATGGATTAAGTGTTAGAATTATTCTCATATATACTAGGCTCTTGTTACAACCACATCATTTCATGGGGCCACCTAGACCAAAAATCCTACAAATCCGATGGCACGGTGTCGTGGATAAAGCAATTTCTGTGGTACAGGATACACCGTTCATTTACAAAGAAGGGTTTTTCTTTTTTCCTTTTTAAAGGACTTTTTGGAAAACCCATCTTCTGTTTACATGTTAGGAAAACCATCCAAAAGAATAACCTTTACAAGTTAGCTATTTTTTTATTATTTGACTTTATTGTATAAGTTTTGCATGCATGTCCATTATCTTTTTCAAAAATGACAAAACTACCCTAATCATCCGGATATGTGGGGGCGTGACCATTCAAATGACATGGATGGACTTCAAGCGCATGAGATACGCCTTGTCCATCAGGTCTACTACTTCAAGCACATGGATGGACCAAGGCCAAAAAATCGCTATTTCAAAACGGACGCAGATTAGCTACTCAACCTGAAAGTAGCGAGTCTTGCTACTGAAGTGATGTCACTATATTATGTGGGCCCCACCATGATGTATGTGTTGTATCCACACCATCCATCCATTTGGAGAGATCATTTTAGGTAAACAACCAAGGAATGAGAAAGATCCAAAGTTCAAGTGGACCCCACCACAGAAAACAGCGGGAAAAGTGACACCTACTGTTGAAACCTTCCTAAGCCCACTATCATGTTTATTTGAGATCCAACCTATTTATAAGTTAAGAAAGATATGGAACGGGGGAAAACACAAACATCAGCTTGATCGAAAACTTATGTGGCTCAAGGAAGTTTTTAATGGTAGGTGTTCAATCCCTACCGTCAATTTCGAGGACGAAATTTCTTTGTTGGAGGGGAGGATTGTGAGACCCTACCCTAGTTCTCATGTGTGCATGTGTGTGTGTGAGTATGCATCTCGTTCATTTTGGTTCCGCAGTCCTAACAGTCAAATTCCGGCAACCCGCGACCCTCGGATTGTGTTTGCAGTCATCCTTGGGTCCGATCACGTAGACTCAACTCGGATCGACCCTAGACCTATGTCATCTCATTCATATCGTCGTTACGGTTCCAGCGACGCATCTTGTGCATTCATCCGACTTATAGATCAAAAGTTATGAGCATTTCATCATGTGGCCCACTTTTTGCACAAAAAAAAACATATGGACCACTTTCATGATACTTCTCATGCACACCACCCACATACACTACACAATTGCATGGAATTGACACCACCTAAACCTAGTATAAGTATAACAACTTTATTATTGTCACCATATGCCATCATTTGCTGTCTTACAACATATTCATTACCTCCCTACACATCCTCTCTCTCTCTCTCTCTCTCTCTCTCTCTCTCTCTCATTCTCTCATTTCCTCTTCCATTTGCAAAACTCCCAGCTCCTTCTTCCCTCCATTCCAACCCATTCTCCCTAAAATACCTCTTCATCTACCCATTCTTACTTGATCTTAGCCATTGATCCATGTTGTTTGGAGCCTCTAGATAATGGTGATGTAAGTTTCAAGGTTGATCTAGGTGGGTGACTATTAATCTTGCTGATTTATTTTCCACCTTTAATCTTCATATTTCTTCTTGTGTGGATCATATGTGACCCACTAATCTATGATGGGGATCCCATTTGACCCAATGGATGTGGCCCTTGGGCCCATCCTACATGCATATTATAATACATGATGGGGCCATTCTCCATGTACCCCATCATGATGTATTTCATGATCATCTCCATCTCAAGATCATCTAGACCTTAGAGATCATGTTGGGATGGCATCTCAACCATCTATTGTAGATATAAACCATGCATGTGATAGTTTTATAGTTACATGTGTAATTACGGTAGTTGTATGAGTGTGATTAAATCTTGAGAGGCCCCATTAGTGGTGGGGCCCTACCCCCATGGTTGATCCTTCATTTTTCTGATGTTAGCATTCTGATCATGCATGTGTGGCCCACCTTGTGGACCAACCAAAAATCCAGACCATCCATGGAGGTTGGACGTCCATGGTGGTCCATCCTTAGACATGTGGCCCCAAATCCACTTAAATGGGGCACATGCAAGGGGGTTTTTTTTATGATGAGGAAGGTCTTGATATTTTTGGGGCCCACTGGGGTGGTCCACAACATGATTTTTAGGAGTTAAATCCCTTCTTATATGATGTTTATATTCAATTCCTTTCAAGTACAGGTTGTTGTCCAAATCTGTTTGAACAGATTTTGGGCCAACTTGGAGCTAGGATTTGGGGCTTTTGGTGGGGAATTATATATCAAGTGAAATATAATTTTTGAAGATGAATATCCCCCTTATAAGCATGCCAAATTCCAGCCTTAATTGACCTCATTTGGGTCTCCAAAAGGGTGGGCCAATATGTGTACTTGCTGAAATTTCTGCTGTAATTCTAGCAAGGTTGCAATTTGGAAATGTAAAATTATAAAATAGTTTCTGATCAGGTGGGCCACTTTGGTGGACTCCACCTTATACTACATATATGAGAGAAGGTTTAAATTTAATTTTCCCAATTTTTGGACAACCAGGGCCCACCCCATTGGGTGCTCAATCATGGTCTATCCAAAATTTGCACTTAGAAGAATTTCTGGACAGTCTGTAATTCCGAATTTAATTAAAATAGTTCTGGGTATGCAAAAATTATGAAAATTTACAGGAAGGCGGTCCACCTATGGTAGGACCCACCTACCAAATTTTATGACCAATGGACCCCTGTACACACCGTATCAAGGGCTGGACTAGCCCACCACGTTGGGACATTCAGATTAGTCCGATTTTCTGGACAGATTGATTTCTATAAATTAATTAAAATACTTCTAGTTATCCAAAAATCGCAAAATTTTGTGGAGGTGTGACCCACCTATGAAAGGACAACCTTGCAAATTTTCAGGGCCATTGGGCCCCTATACCGACTGTGGTGTGGCCTGTAATTTGGATCAGTTTTGGGCCAAATACCTAGGCCCGTAGGACTAACCACCATGGGACGCCCCTACCTTGGGTTGTTGGGCCTGCATTCCAACGGCATGGCCCACTTGAAGTAAGTGTTGTATATCCCCTTCTTATCTGATGGGGCCCGCTGTGATATGTGTGGGTCATCATGGGTCAGTAACCCATCTAGATTAAATAAATTTCTAGACTCTAGCAGGCCCAGGAAATAGGTAGGCTGGAATTCCAACAAGGGGCCCAAATTTGTTGCATGGTTGATTGTTTTGGAGCTGTTGTGGCCCACCATATTTAAGGGAGTGCTGCACACACTCTTTGCCTTCTTTCCTTAGACATTTTTGGGCTTAATTAGTGCCTCTTAAGGCTCACCTTTGTGGTGATATTGTGGGCTAGCCTTAACCAGATTTTTAGGTAGTTTTATAGGCCCAATGGGTTGGAAACCTCTTCCTTGAGCCCAAGATTATGCAAGGGCTGACTTTATTGAATTGTGAACCCAATGGGCTGTCTATAAGTTAATCATGTGTATTATGGGCCTTGATGCCCTCATGAAGTATTTAATTATGGGCTGACTTGCAAGGCCCACATTGATGCATATTGTGGAGGGTCTTGCTAATTCTTTGGGCTGATATGGCAAGGCCCACACTGTCGGTTTAGGTCCTGCCCATGTGTATTTTTGGGTTTGCGGGCTGTCCTCTAAGTCCACCATAATGCATGAATTGAATGGCTTTTATTTTTGGGCTATTTCCTCAAGGCACATTATGTGATATTATATATATGCATGACCGCCCTTTTGAGTTGGTAATGAGGCCTTGTGGACCAAGTCCTTTTGAATAGGCCCATTGATCTTGGGCCTATACTCTCTCATCTATTGTGATAAGCTTAGGGGCAAGAATATACAAGAAGTTGGGCCCTAGGCCACCTATTAGAATTGACCTTATACTTGAGCTAAAAAATGAGGCCCAACTCACTTGTGTTATATGTAAGAATTACCCATGTAAATGAACTACCGAGCTGCCCATGAAGCCCACCACAACATATGGGTTTATGACCCTTATGGTTGGGCCCAAACCTCACTTGAGGGCCCACTATATGGTCTATGAAATTGGGCTTGGTGTATGGCCCATTAGACCATACATTGCTTAGGCCTTAGACCTTACAGTATATGCGTAGTGGGCTACCTTTTAGGACCCAGTCGAGGTTAGATGTCCTCCTTGGTGGCCTTAAGGTAGGCCCATAGAGGCCCTTATAAGTGGTTGAAGGTCCACCTGGGCCTGGCTAGGACCGTTCCTTGTTAAGATCATGACTCTCTCTTAGCTTGTGGGTCATCCCAAAGTACTGGGCCCCCACTAGAGGATTTTTCTTCTCCTTAGGACACCTGTCTATGTGCTTAGATCTTGACCCTCCTTAGGACGGAGGATTCCATATTTCATAGGTAGCACACTTACATTTTGTGACCCATATGCATCATCTGTATGAATTAATTGCATTGTGTGGTGGTCATTGAGGGATGGAGTTTCTCCCCTTATGCACATTGTTTGCCTGCAGCTAGTGCATGATCTGTGTGTGTGACTCATGCATTAACATAGCATTTCATGACAATACCGCCTTTGCTTCATCAGGGCCTCGCCTTCACAGGGATATTCATGGATGACCATATATATGAGTGGACACCGGAAATATTACTTGAGCATACCGGGTGCATAGGATGCCCATGGGTGAAATTTTCAAAACTTTCATGGTACCAAAGATCTACTCCAACGCCATGACTGAGTGGAAATTGTGAGCACACGATGACCTTATACCGTTAGGCCGCGACTCCCACTGTTTGTATGAAATAATTGGACATTATATAAATATCAAGATATATAGACCCTAAAAAGGTTTCAATGGCAAGTGTTTTCATCTACATTATTTCTTGTGGTGTGACCCACTTGAAATTTGGGTCTCCCTCGTGTTTGGGCTGAGTCTTATTATATGAGCAAGAAAATGAATGGACAAAGCAGAGTAGATAGGCACACATGTCACAATGGGACCTATAGAGCAATTACAGGGAATTAATCCTTCAAACCCCCTTTACAAGCAAGTTAAATCCCTTGGTTAAGTGAAGTAGGGTAAACTTGTGCTACAAATTTGCTGTAGAAGATCTAGTCTCTCTCTAGGTTCTAAATCAGCCGGAGGTGGAAGATGAGCGTGGGTGTTCATGTAAGAGATCCAGGCCACTCATCTAGTAGGGTGTTATAAAGGTGCTATGGACTAAAAGTAATGTTATTCCACTGAGTAAGTTGGCCAAACTTGTAATGAAAAAAATGGGGGGTTAGAGAAAGAAACGGTCCAATTGGGATGACCCTGATCTCCGAAACATGTATTACACGAGTGTATATTTACACTTTTCCAGCTTGGACACATTCGTTTTATTCTTTCCATGTACACTTTTATTGTTGAAAATGGATAATTTGTGTTACTTTTATAGTCTAATCATGAAGGGGTGTGTGGAAATTGCACCGAATTCCTCCGCAACACATGGGTGCATGGGTTTGTTTGAAATGCGGGATTATATAGGTAGTATTGAATTGCCTTGGGCAGAATTAATACAATTATTACACAATGATTATGTGTCTGAACATGCCATGGAATTTTGATCATTTGGGATCCAATTCTACCTTGGGAAAAAAACAATGTATTAAGTGAAACTAGTGTTTGGTGGACCATGGAATTATAATCAATGGACGAGATTTCATAACTGATACCAGTCACCCATATGCATATGCAACTTGAGTATCACGTGTAGGTGCATATGCATGGAAGGCATGGATAAAACACATGCATAATGAAGGGTCCACAGATGTAGTGATTTTGAATTCCATTAAAAATCTTGATGATCTCTTTTTAAGAAATTCCTAGATTAATCCAAACATTCCCATTTGATTCCAAACTTAGGATGAAATTTACATTGGACAAAATACAATTTCATACTACCTAATCTCATGTTGTGGTAATCTATGTTGATCTCCATAGTATTGTTGCCTGGATATCTTCAATTTGTATAAAAACAAGGGTTTTAATGGATCGAACAAATTGCTAGATCAATTAAGTGAACCACGAATTAAATAGATAAGTCTCTGGATAGTTTTGGATAGGTTTGATCAATCAACCTTGGAAGTTCAAGCAATCGATATAATTTGAAAAATTCACGTTAACTCTTTAGAAACTTTTAAGCATGTTCAATTGATCGAACATGGGGACTTGATCAATCAAGGGTTGCTCAATCAATGCTTAGATCGACATCATGCACAATTTTGCATAAGTGCACGACTTATTTTCTATTCTGGGCGTAGTACTATATATATATATATATGTGTGTGTGTGTGTGTGTGTGTGTGTGGGGGGGGGGGTGGGGGGGGGGAGGAAGGTACTATGCGACCTCACGATAAGCTCCCATGAGGTCGAGCTGTGTGGGCTCCACCGTGATGCGTGTCGACCATTAACATCGTGCATTTGATGGGTCCCTTTTAAATTATGGGATATCCCAAAAATCAGCTGTATACGGAACTCAGTGGGCCATACCATCTAAAATCATGTGAAGACATGCCAAAAACATATAAAATTACTTACTGGGGCTCACCTGAGTTTTGAATGCTGCTGAAACTTGGTCTGAACCCTCATCCAAGTGGGACACACATAATGGATGGGCTGGATTTGCAAACCACATCTCGGTGGGCCCAAAAAATGATTATGAATGTTTTAATGATGCATGGCCCCTCTCAACTTCTGTGTGTGGTGTGGCCCACTCAAGTCACGGATTGACTTGATTTTTGAGACCTAGGCCCACGATGGAATGGTGCATCTGACTGATGGGGTAGATGTTCGAAACGCATCACGGTGGGGCCCACACAGCTCGACCTCATGGGACGTTCCCATCAGCTGAGATAGAACGAGCTAAATCATTTCTAGGATTTAGAAGGAAAGAAATTAGGATTTTTGCATATGTAAGTTAATCTATTTGTTGTATTTTTGTTTTCATAGTAAATTACTTGTTGTTTTGAACCGTAGTTTTTTTCTGCAATGATTTTTCTACATAAAATCGTATGTTCTTTGCGTTGTTTTGCTTATGCTTATCTTTCGTTTTTGTGATTCAAATTTAGAATTTACTTCCCTGGCTCTTAACATTGTACTAATTAGCTGATTTTGAGATGTGTGGTAAAAATTATGGAGTTTACCTGATAGGCAGATTGGCTTTCAAACACTCAACAAGGTGGGTCCACATAACTCAGGCATTATATTCATATGCAACAGTTGCTGTGGAGGATTCCGGTTTTGCTCCAATCCCACTGTTGTTATATAAACAACCATGCCTACAACATTCATCAGGTGGGACGCACCTGTATAAAAAAAATGAACGGCCACAAGAAATTGACCGATGGTTCTAAATTCTAATTATGTGTATACATGCATGATCTACCAGAAAAGCCATACACATGTGGCCTGTTTCCAGGTGTAAGATGAACGCTTTTTCAAAGTGTGCTTGCGCCAGTGCAATTAGCATTTACCATATGCATTTAGCTTCTCACGTTTTCACTTCTCAGGTGGGCCAAATTTTACTATAAACAAATGGACGGCTGTGGAAAAACTTGGCCAAGGTTTTTTAACCTGTCGACCTATTTTTTTAATATCATGGCTCACATGTTGAGTGAAGCACTTTCACCTGTGCGCATAAGAACATATACAAGCGAGACCCACCTGGAGTATGGCTTAGATATAAGATAGAATTCAAGAGACACATGTAAGTCTCAAAACATTTAAAAACTTCTCACCTATGTCCACTTTAGGAGGCCCACCATGATGGTTGGCCTAAAAAATAGATCATTCCACTCAGCAGTTGTCCCAAAACCCACACACATGTAGAAGACAAAAATAGAGAAAAAAACTAATGGAAGTTGAGATTTAGCATATTGCAAGTCCTACCAACTAGGAAGGTGGCCACCTGATAACTGGCCCATATCTCCCACGCGTGAGTGTGGCCTTACCTGCCTGGTGTGAGGAGGCATTGCTAGGCTGATCTAATCAGCTCGTAAATGGGTCAGCTACCTTCAGGCCTTGTTAGTGATTAGTTGTCCACAGGCGGGTAGTGAAGTCTCTTACGCTCGTTTGACTGTGCAGTGTCTGTTGAGCGGCAGTCATTCAGCAGTGTAAAGGACCCCGGTGATTTTCTTATGATTGGAAATGTATTTGATATATGGTTTGGATATGAGCACTGTGATCACTCCCCAAGTATAGGGTTGTGATGTAGTAATAACTCGGTAAGATCGAGGTCGAATCCCACGAGGACTGGTCGTCACAAATCAAATCTATGATTCACCTTAACTAATCCAACGATTAATGTAGCGAATTGCTAACACAAATTTATGGAAAATAACGATTGAGAGTAAGGAAGAAAATTCAATCAGAGAGAGCACTAGGACTTTCGAATCCACCCCTAATTATCCCAACCCTTGTTTTGTCTGTTAATTCACTTTAATTTAGATTGATCCAACTTATCTAGAGAAAGCACAATCTGTGTCCTTAAACTCAGCATACAGATTGTCTAATTCCTTCAAGCAATGCCATGAATAACATATCCCATGTCCAAATTGGGCATATGGAATATGCAGTCAAGAAAGCACCCTGCTTTCTTCCTCTATAGGAACCTGCTCATAATCGTATGGACAAGTACCTAGCATAAGCATCCGACCACATCCATGCATGACTCCGATCAAGTTCATAGATGGAGAAGTATAGAATTTAAAGCAATCAAGCACACTAGGGAAAGAAACAAACCAATCTAATTAAAATAAAATCAACATAGAAAAAGAGGTGTTCAAATTAGGGGTTTCATCTCAAACCTCTACCGAGAGATTAGTTACCCATGAAATCCATTAAACAGATGGATAAATAAAATTCATAAAAAACATTAAACCAATTTCTCTCTTTTCTTCTTTCTTTTCTTCTCTCCTTTGCTCTAGATCCGAATTCTCCACTTTTCCAATTTCTAATGCCCTTCCTCATGTTTTGCAACTCTTTTTATAGGCGATGGAGAGGCCGGAGTGGTGAAATTCGGATTTGGGAAGTCGCCGCACGCCATGAAAGAAAATTCCTTTTCGCACGGAGTTCAGGGACCTAAAAACACCATACTTTCCTCGTTCAAATTCCAACAAACACCGTCCCTTAGGACTTTCTTGGGTCCTCTATATGATAGACGGTTCAGATCTGCCATATGATCAAAGATGGTGGCCCACAACCGCCTGGAAAACCAGGTTTCCAAATTTGTGCAACACTTTCGCACCCTTTCGCTGTCGTGATCGGTGGGCCCCATAGAAGTGTCTTCTGGAAAATCCACCCCGTCCATTGGATTCAGGACGAAATTTCAGTCAAGAATAGGTAGTTTTGAACATCCAATGATGCGGCCCAGAGAAGAAAACACAAAAAGATCAGTTTTGGACGTTGCAGAGCAGCCCTTTTGTGGCCTCTGTATCGCACACGTGTGCACGCATGAGTAGAAAGTATTAGCATGGTTTTGTAGTACTCGAGCCCATCTTCAAGATGGACGGACTGGATCATCCGAAAAGACCTCGTGTGGGGCCCACTGCCAACCGTAAAAACGGACAGCGGTCCGTTCGATCTCCTGTTCCACCGTCCAATATGTGTTTGAACAGTTAAAAACCAATATTCGTTGTCTTCTGAAATACTGCCACCTAGGCGTGGGTGAGAGGTACCCAGGGACTCTGATGGACGGTCTCGATCTTCCATTTGATGTACGGTGTGGTCCCACAATGCAAATCAACGTCCGTTACTTGCGTAAACGAAAACGGCAGTTGCCGTTTCGAGAAGGAGACGCGGTCAGCGAAAGCGCTGACCGCTGGCGGGTCCCATACACGGCGGACGTAATTGTGTGCTATGTACACACGCTGTTCACACGAAGTCCAATGTGATTTTTTCGAGAAATCCAAGCCATCCATCCTGTTTCCCATATTATATAAACCGTCCAGGTAAATTTTGAAGAAGTTTCAGAAATCAGGTGGTCCTGAAATCAACGGTTTGTGGCTGATTTGTTAGTTGGAGCACTTCCCGAGATATCTGATGGCTGAAATTTTATATGTACGGTTTATTTATGGCCCCCATCACATGTATGAAGTTTTGAACCGATTGGATGATTGGAACCATGTGATCTTGCATCTTAGACCAATTTCGGGCATCTTTAAACGTGAACGCTTGATTTCCTCGGGTCCCCTGGCATGTAAATTCTTCAATATTAGTCCTCTGAGTCCGTCCCTTGCTCGGTATCTTCGGAGTGTAAAATCCACGCTTTAACATCATTTTTCAATACACGCTCCTGATTTCATCCTATAATAAAAACACAATTAAAATATGGCATTAAGCATTAGCATGTACGTAAAATCAGGTAATAGTCGGGGTCTAATATGCAATATTCGACCCTCATCACAACCTTAACAACCAAAGATTTTGCTAGTCCCGAGCAAAACATGCGAAAAATAATTTCTACAAGACAATTCACAGTCAAACTCAAGTGACGTGTGAACAGATAATTGAGATATGAAAACTCTAAGATTCATGAATGGTGAAAAGATTTTTCTCCTGAAATCAAGCTTACAGTAAACTTCATAATCAAGTTCAAAATATTAAGCCATTAATTAGACAATTTTAAACATTGAGTTCCATGAGTGTATAGTGTAATCTCGGCTTACTACCATTAAAAGATCCAATCGTCAATTTCATGATATCATTAGTAATTCGTGACAACCAAACCTGAAACCAACACTAGCATTTTAGATCATCTTTTCGTTCTATCAGCCTTTGATTTCCTTTATAAACAGTGGTGCCAAGGAGGGGAATCAAATCCGCACCTATAGGGAGCAAACCTATGGTGAAAACTTGTCGCCTAACTCTTTTCTCATGTTAACTATGGGGAATCGAATCTTCATCTATAGGGAGCAAACCTATGGTGAAGATTCTTCTTTATAAACTGATGCTAACAACTTTTTCAGGCTGGTTCCTTTCATGCTTAGTGATTACTATGTTACCATTTAATATCGAACTGAAAACTTAATGTGTAAGTGAGATCTGATATGTGAAATCATGGCTCAATCAATGTTTACAACTTCTAATCATGGATTAACCATTCAAACTTCAGTGTGAAATCTGCCAGACAACCAAATCCAAGAGTCATAAATTTCTCACATTCTGAATCTTGTAATTTCAAAATCACAACTATCCTTCAAAATTACTTTGAATTCAACAGAAATTCCAGAAAAATTTTTAAAAATTTTCACAATTTTGCTCAAGACTAAGAAAATACTGATTAGATAACCTAATCTCCCACCCCCAACCTAAAATCTACATTGTCCTCAATGTAAAAGAAATAAGCACGCAATGCACATGAGACAATGAAAAGAAAAGAGGAGTAGGGAAAGATAGTACCTGGATGGAGAATCAAGAGGCTCTCAAAAATATCAGCGTAAAAGCGAGTCAGAACAAGAGAGAAATCAGTAAAATAAAAGATCCTACCTATACCACTTTCGCAGGTGCTCTCGATTGCATTTAGCATATGCAACAAGCCTTTAAACCCCTAGGTTACCCCTAGTGGACGAGTTGTAGTCTCGTGAGGGTTTGCAAAGAATGTTACCCACAAACATTGAACTAACTAACAAGAAAAAAGAAATCAAATGAAATGTTTGGGTTGCCTCCCAGAGCGCTTAAGTTTAACGTCTTCACCAGACAAGAACGGACCATGAATTCATTAATCTTTAAGACCAGGGGTCCGCCAAAGAACTTACCTCAACACGTGGTTAACCAATCCCAGACATACAAGTGATGCAAGTTTCCATAAACTGTGCTATCCGAAATGAGGTAATTGACACTATCATCAAACAATTTAAGGACTTCCGCCGAACAACTTCTTCCATGTTAAGATCATGCTTCCTTTGTATTTTACGTGACATTTCTACAAAGATGATCCTTACATACAAGGGGGCACACTCCTTGTATTTCTGCTATCTTCCGTTCAATTATCGCCTTATATGTTCGAAGAACATTAAGCAACCTCGTTTTCTTTTTGCCTTCTCGTAATGAGAAACGTGTCTTGTCGGGGAAGAGTCTCGAGAGGGATGAAGAGGTTCCACTTTCGCTCTCCATTTTTCACCCAAGATAGAGTAGAGTCGAGCATTGCATTGACTTCGTGGATGGGACTATCTATGTCGAAATCCATGCCATGTTGTGCTAAGCATGTCTCAAGAGGATCTTCAAAAGATGTACGGAAGGAGTCCTGCACAAGGCTCTCGATCATGTCCACTTCAAAAATGTCGTCCAAATCCGCGGGTTGTTGTCCTGCATTAAAAACATTGAGTTTAATATTTATGTTACCAAAGGACAATTTCATAACTCCATTCCTATAGCTTTATAATAGCATTAGATGTGGCCAAAAATGGACGACCCAAGATGACTGGGATCTGACTATGAGGATTCTGACAGTGCTGAGTATCTATAACTATGAAATCCACTGGAAAATAGAATTTATCAACCTGGATTAGCACATCTTCAATAACACCCTGGGAACCTTGACAGATCTATCAGTTTGTAATGTTACCTTAGTCGGTTTCAATTCACCAAGTCCTAGCTGCTCATAAACCGAATAAGGTAACAAATTAACACTCGCCCCTAAATCGAGTAATGCCTTCCCAATCTTATGATCTCCTATGCCGCAAGAAATGGTGGGAGCTCCTGGATCCCTAAATTTAGGAGGAGTGTTATGTTGGATCATGGAGCTGAGTTGCTCTGCAAGGAAGACTTTCTTATGAACATTCTGCTTACGCTTTTGAGTACATAAATCTTTAAGAAACTTGGCGTAAGGAGGGACTTGCTTGATGGCATCGAGTAACGGAATGTTGACTTGCACTTTTTTAAACACGTCCAGGATTTCATCAAAATTGTTTCTTTTCTTCATTGGTGCCAGACGTTGAGGAAATGGTGCTTTGGGCACGTATGGTGGCACGTTAGTGGTTCCTGGAGAGTCAGAGAGCTTTTGAATTTTGGATGCATTAGTGTGTCTCTCTGCCTCATCTTGATCTTCCGCTTTAGAATTTGATTCATCCCTAGGCATCTCTATTCTGTTATCAATCTGTTTGCCTGACCTAAGGGTAGTGATCGATTTGGCTTGCTCATGATATTGTCCTTGGTTAGAATTAGAGCCAATCTCATACTGTCCCTTTGGATTAGCCACAGGTTGACTAGGGAACTTGCCTTTCTCTCTCTCACTCAATGTGGCAGCTAGTTGACCCATTTGTACTTCCAAATTTTGGCAATGGATTGCGCATTTGCATGTAAGCTTTCTTTGGTTGGCTAGTAAGGTTTGTTGGTGTCTTTTTGGAATTGGAGAGAACTCTGCATAAAAAGATGGAGTGTATCCTCAAGAGATGGTTTCCTTGATTGTGCGAGTGCAGTTGTTGATATTGTGGAAACTGTGAGGTTGCATAGGAGGATTTCCAGATGGTCCTCCTTGTTGTGGTCCTTTTGCCCAAGAGAAATTTGGATGCCTAGCCCAACCTGGGTTGTAAGTTTCACAGAAGGATTATTCCCAGGTCTTTGAAAAGTGTTCATTGCATGTACTTGTTCAGAAAGAAGTTCTGGGGATGCTGCACCAGATGGACAAGACTGCATAGGATGGGCAGGACTAGAACATATGGCACATGCCTCGACTTAAGCTGTTTGTGAAGGTCCATTATTTAATACCAGAGCATCAACTTTCTTTGTCAGGTTATCAAGCTTGGCACACAAATCTGGCATGACTCCTATCTCATATATACCACCTCTCTTCTGTGGTTGGGGACTTCTGTCACCTCTATTTGAATAGTCCCATTGCTGGGAATTTTCACACAAGGTTTCAAAGAAGTTCCATGCTTCGGTATCGCTTTTGGTCATGAAGGACCCTCCACTGGTGGCATCAACCATGCGACGGTTCTGGGGTGTCAGACCATCATAAAAGTATTGCACTTGTTGCCACTTCTCAAAACCGTGGTGTGGACATTTAAGAAGCAAGTCCTTCCATCTTTCCCAACATTCATGAAAGTGCTCTCCTCTTTTTGTGTGAAATTAGTGATTTCTCTGAGAGCATTAGTTTTGTGAACAGTGGAAGAACTTGTTTAAGAACTTTCTAGACAATTGGTCCCATGTAGTGATAGACCCAACTTCTAGAGAATTCAACCATGCTTTCGCCTTATCCTTCAAAGAAAAAGGAAATAGGCGTAGGCGGATCGAATCGTCTCGAGAAGTTTTGGAATTTAAAGGTGGAGCAAATGTCTAGAATTCTTTCACATGATGATATGGGTCCTCCTTGTCCAACCCATAAAAGGAAGGCAACAATCGTATGACCCCAGCCTTGAGTTCAAAGTGTGTTTGCCGTGGTGGTGGGCAACACTATGCATGAAGGCGCATTGAATTGGACAGAGCCGAATAATCTCTAAGAGTTTTAGTTCCATTCTCTTCTCCCTGCCATTTCAACTGGGATGTCTTTCAATCTTCTATGGAATGTTCTTTCTATTTCAGGGATCAAAAGGTGCTAGTTCTTTATCTAGAGATCTACGCCCCAAGCATAAACTAAGTAACAACCTAGGAGAAAGAAAACTAGAACTAGAAATTATGCTATTAAAAAAAAGTTAAAACTATGTGAATAAGAATGGGAAGAAAGAACCGTGAAAGGGAGATGATTGATGGCAGAAAGATTTAAGAAGCTCCTCCTTCACTTAAGTAGCTTCCTTCCTCAATTCCTGTAAATAAAAACAAAAACAAATCAAGTTTCCTAAAATAATGATAGAAAAATCTTAAGCAACGGTTAATTTCTAATAAAAGAAAGTTTCTAAAACTAGAAAATGAAAGTTACCAAATCCAAAGTTAGAAAGTAGAAAATTCCTAAAATTGAAAACCTAAATCTCAAAATAGAAAGTAGAGAGGACTGGAGAATTTAGAAGGATGTTACCAATTGGAGATCTATGTTAGAATCCTGTAAAAGAAAACAAAACAAGTTAGTTTCTAAAATAGAAAATCTAAAATTAGAAATTTTCTAAAGAACTAAAAAAAAAAGAGTTAGTTTCTAAAAAGGAAAAAAAAAAAAATTTCTAAAACTAGAAAATAGAAAGTTACTTAAAAGAAGAATCTAAATCTAAAATTAGAAACTAAAAATTTCTAAAAAATAAAATCCTAATTCTAAAAATAGAAATTAGAAAAAGTAAGAAACTTAGAAGGGATTACCAAATTAGAAGTTTATTTCAGGACCCTACAAAAGAGGAAATAGATTAGTTTCTAAAATAAAGAAAATAACTCTAAGTTAGTAAAATCCTAAGCTATGAATTATGATAAGAGAGAATCTTAAATTCAATTTGGATCGAAACAGTCCCCGGCAACGGCGCCAAAAACTTGTTCACTCCCCAAGTATAGGGTTGTGATGTAGTAATAACTCGGTAAGATCGAGGTCGAATCCCACGAGGACTGGTCGCCACAAATCAAATCTATGATTCACCTTAACTAATCCAACGATTAATGTAGCGAATTGCTAACACAAATTTATGGAAAATAACGATTGAGAGTAAGGAAGAAAATTCAATCAGAGAGAGCACTAGGACTTTCGAATCCACCCCTAATTATCCCAACCCTTGTTTTGTCTGTTAATTCACTTTAATTTAGATTGATCCAACTTATCTAGAGAAAGCACAATCTGTGTCCTTAAACGGGCATACAGATTGTCTAATTCCTTCAAGCAATGCCATGAATAACATATCCCATGTCCAAATTGGGCATATGGAATATGCAGTTCAGTAAAGCACCCTGTTTCTTCCTCTATAGGAACCTGTTCATAATCAGACACAAGTACCTAGCATAAGCATCCAGACCACATCCATGCATAGACTCTGATCAAGTTCATAGATGGAGAAGTATAGAATTTAAAGCAATCAAGCACACTAGGGAAAGAAACAAACCAATCTAATTAAAATAAAATCAACATAGAAAAAGAGGTGTTCAAATTAGGGGTTTCATCTCACCTTTCTAGGAGAGATTAGTTACCCATGAAATCCATTAAACAGATGGATAAATAAAATTCATAAAAAACATCAAACCAATTTCTCTCTTTCTTCTTTCTTCTCTTTCTTCTCTCCATTGCTCTAGATCTGGAATTCTCCACTTTTCCAATTTCTGAATGCCCTTCCTCATGTTTTGCAACTCTTTTTATAGCTGATGGAGAGGCTGGAGTGGTGAAATTTGGATTTGGGAAGTCAAGCCGCACGCGCAGAAGAAAATTCCTTTTCGCACCAAGTTCGGGACCTAAAAACACCATACTTTCCTCGTTCAAATTCTAACAAACACCGTCCCTTAGGACTTTCTTGGGTCCTCTACATGATAGACGGTTCAGATCTGCCATATGATCAAAGATGGTGGCCCACAACCGCCTGGAAAACCAGGTTTCCAAATTTGTGCAACACTTTCGCACCCTTTCGCTGTCGTGATCGGTGGGCCCCATAGAAGTGTCTTCTGGAAAATCCACCCCGTCCATTGGATTCGTGGACGAAATTTCAGTCAAGAATAGGTAGTTTTGAACATCCAATGATGCGGCCCACGTAGAAGAAAACACAAAAAGATCAGTTTTGGACGTTGCAGAGCAGCCCTTTTGTGGCCTCTGTATCGCACACGTGTGCACGCATGAGTAGAAAGTATTAGCATGGTTTTGTAGTACTCGAGCCCATCTTCAAGATGGACGGACTGGATCATCCGAAAAGACCTCGTGTGGGGCCCACTGCCAATCAGAAAAACGGACAAATGGATCCGTTCGATCTCCTGTTCCACCGTCCAATATGTGTTTGAACAGTTAAAAACCAACATTCGTTGTCTTCTGAAATACTGCCACCTAGGCGTGGGTGAGAGGTACCCAGGGACTCTGATGGACGGTCTCGATCTTCCATTTGATGTACGGTGTGGTCCCACTACGCAAATCAGCGTCCGTTGCTTGCGTAAACGAAAACGGCAGTTGCCGTTTCGAGAAGGAGACGCGGTCAGCGAAAGCGCTGACCGCTGGCGGGTCCCATGCACGGCGGACGTAACTGTGTGCTATGTACACACGCTGTTCACACGAAGTCCAATGTGATTTTTTCGAGAAATCCAAGCCGTCCATCCTGTTTCCCATATTATATAAACCGTCCAGGTAAATTTTGAAGAAGTTCCAGAAATCAGGTGGTCCTGAAATCAACGGTTTGTGGCTGATTTGTTAGTTGGAGCACTTCCCGAGATATCTGATGGCTGAAATTTTATATGTACGGTTTATTTATGGCCCCCATCACATGTATGAAGTTTTGAACCGATTGGATGATTGGAACCATGTGATCTTGCATCTTAGACCAATTTCGGGCCTCTTTAAACGTGAACGGCTTGATTTCCTCGGGTCCCTGGCATGTAAATTCTTCAATATTAGTCCTCTGGAGTCCGTCCCTTGCTCTGGTATCTTCGGAGTGTAAAATCCACGCTTTTAACATCATTTTTCAATACACGCTCCTGATTTCATCCTATAATAAAAACACAATTAAAATATGGCATTAAGCATTAGCATGTACGTAAAATCAGGTAATAGTCGGGGTCTAATATGCAATATTCGACCCTCATCACACTGACATTACTTGCATCGCATTAGCATTGGCTGTGTAAGCCCCTTCATGCATTATCTTGGTATGGCGTCCAGTACTCATTGCATCGTAATTATGATAAGCTTTGGTAAAGCTAGTGATATTCTCATTGAACACATTTTTTCTCTTGTACATCTTGTTATTCTTCTATGCACCATTGTCACACACTTTCACCACCATCTAAGCTTCTACAAGCTTATGCACGATTGGTGCGAGTAGGAGACTCTAGGCAGGCGTCTTAGCAGCAGAGTGTGAAGTAGAGTTAGTTTTGAGGACTCCAGTGTTGTTGACCTTTTCTCTTTTTTCCCATTATCTTATGTATGTCCTTTTGGACCTGATGTAAGCTTGTAAAAGTTTAAATTCTTAGTAGATTTTGTGATGTGTGTCTTATTGTTCTCAGGTATACTTGTAGTGATCTTGGGTATGCTCACATTGGAAATGATTATATTATTATAGAAATTCTCCTTGTAGAATTCCAGGATCGGAACCTGCCTCAGGAGCCGAGAATGGGATACTACGGAGGCTGTTGCGGCCAGAACCAGCCATTGGGTTCCTTGTGAGTCCCGTTACCGAGTTAAATGGATAGATAGTGTGGATACGATGAATACGTCATGGTAGGGGCCACATAAGGCGGTGACGTCACTTCTTAGCCAGACTCCCTATTGTCGAGTTCAGTAGCTGGTCCACGTCCAATTCAAAACTCACGCAGGTAGAATAGTTGCGATGGGAATTCCCACCATCAAAATTGTCCAGATTGTGTATAGGATCCACTTGGATGAATGTATTCCGTAGAACATTCCAAGACTATAGAGTTTTTAGGCGTGATTTTACACCATTCCGTATAGTAGGCCCCACGTAAGTCTCGAATTAGACTATTTTTAGGGACTCGGTAGTGACCCCTGACCTCGGTGTTAGCCAGTGCTGTTTGCCCCACCATGACATGTGTTTTATCCACTCTATCCATCCATTTTACCAGCTTATTTTAGAGCATGAGCCCAAAAAATGAGAGACCACACCATAGGAAACAGTGCATGCTAATTGACCTGATATTCAGTTTATTCGTGAAGTTTTTACAGTCCAATGGTCTTTTCTTTTCTTTCAAATTCAAAACAACGCTTCCTAATTAATAATAGCATTTTACCAATACTCAAATATAGAAAACTGTTCAACTGGCAAACACTTCACCAGTTAGCCAAACATGATAGAATGAAACCATTCACCTCTGGCCGCACCCTTTTCCTTTTCTTTCCGATCTTTCCTTTCCTCTCTCTACCTGCGTTGCAAGAGCAATACCCCCTAACACAAATATACCGGTTCATAGAGCATATACATCACTCTAGCAAACAAACAGCCTGGTCAAATTTTCTTCCCAGAGAATCATGTTAATCTCCTTGCTAGATGAGCCTCATAAATACAAGAAACTCCATTTAGATTCACCATCCTCTCAGTCACCACTTTTATTTCTAGCTCCTATACAACAACAACAACAATGACAACAAGGTCAACCACAACAACAAGAAGGTCAACCACAACAACAACAACAATACAAAAACAGCTCTAGAATCCCATCTACCCTCTCTGGCCAGTGACTCTTCACCCACTCCAAGTCTCCAAACTTGAAATGCTACTGAGGATTGGGAGGACGGCTGTTGGCAGCAGAAACTCTCGATCCCCACTCCAACAGTTCTTTGCTTGTGTCGTCCTTGTGCACTATAACCTCAATGAAACACAAGCATTCTTTCTGTGCGCCTGTGGTTGCAGTGAGCGCTTCCACCAATTCCTCTTCGGTACGAACCTGCAGTTGGATACAAATTCAATCCGTCAAAACTATAGTCTCCTTTTGGATTATTGCATTTTGACAAATTGTTAATGCTGACCTTGGCTGTCCAACATTTGCCTTCGCCATTATGAATGGCATCGACAAAGGCAGTGTAGTTCCAGTTCTTGATCACATTGTATGGACCATCATGGATCTCCACTTCAATGGTGTATCCACCGTTGTTGATGAGGAATATGATGCACCTTTGGTTACATCGGATCATTGTTGAGATGTCCTGTGCTGTTACCTGAAGAACGAGGAAGAATTAGTTCTGACAAAAATGAATTTTCAGGGTGAGTTCACCACTTTGAACTTTGATGTGATCCACCAACCATCTGATCTTGTTAAGACAGATCTGTGGACCAACACCTGAACCTAATCAGTTGGGTCCACCAACCTAGTAGACAGTGGTCATGCTAATTGACAAGTATCAAAATGCAATGCTGGACTCATGTTGGACTATTGATTTATTCTGAATGTTGCACTTTGTGCAGAAGTATAGCAAGGATCTGTTCTGAATATTGCACTTAGTGCAAAAGTATGGCAAGGATCTAATAGCTAGGATCCACTATTTGCACTATGATTGATTCTGATGCGCCATGACTGTGTGGCGTGATTTTTCGATGCATGGAGAAACACAATTTATTGGGACAACTAAGAAGGCCACATGTTTGTTGATTTTTCGGAGAATGAAATGACTATGATTCGAAACTGGTGACAGATATCTGATTTACTCTGCAGATTCCAGACAAGTGGGCCATCTTATGGCATAAAGAGGAATAAGGTAGTCATAAAACTGACCTGGAAGCTCCCATCACCTATGCAAGCAATCACACGTTTATCTTTGGCAGCCTGAGCATATCCAAGAGTTGCACCTACTGACCACCCAATAGATCCATACTGCATCTGGAATTCATATCTGCATGATGCCATCATAAGTTACAATGCGGTTGCTCTTTTTATCAGATAAAATGAAACATACGATAAATAAAGGTGACATGGCTCCACGGCCATCAATCATTATCAGGAGAAAGCCTACCCGCAATTCTCTGGCAAACGAAGCTTTTGGCAATTGAACCATGAATCTCCTGTCTCTGCAATAACTGCTGTTTCTCCACTCAACAGATCCTGTTTCATTCATGAGTTTTAGATTATAAAAAGGAATAACAGATGAAATATGTCTAACAAAGAAGAATGAAATAATCAGTCTGTGTGATGCTTTGGGACTCTAGCATCGAGCTTTCCTTGTGTGCATCCCGATGTATTACAATAAGATACATCAGGACTCTAGCCATTGCATTTGGTCCTTTTTCGATAATAGGAGATGCTTATTTGATAGGGCTTCCCTTGGGTAAGGGATGCCAAAATAAAAAATAAAAAAATCTCATGTTGAACATTTCAACTCATGGGCTCTACAAAGGTTATGGTGTCCTTTCATGTTCAAAGCAAAAGAGCCAAATTATCGAAAGGCTGAAATAATCCAGCTGAGAGCTTCTAGTTGTTGTCTTTCCACCATACAAAGTGAGAATTGTCATTGATACAGTTTGGATCATTGAAAGATGATCCTGATCCAAAGGCTAAAGTCTAAATGTATCACCTTGCAGTACATCAGGATGTATTCAAGCAAACCTCCACAGAATCAGGATCTATACATTCTAAGAAATAAGATCACTTCTCAATTTCAAAAACAGGTTTCTTGTAGTTTTACACACCGTAAAAACGAAGAATAAACAAAATCAAAGATAATGTTTCTCACAACTTGCCTGAATGTGCTTGAAGAGGATGTTGACTCTCAAAGGTTCGTTCGGTTCACGCTTGAGGGGAGTACCAGGAGGTACATAAATCCGGCGATAGTTCTCCATGGCAGTGCTATTCTTCTTTAGCCTCTTTGCCAATGCAGTCAGGAAGTCAGTCATGAAAACCCAACCCAAAGAAGGCCCATTTCCAATAGTCACACGGTTGGGCTGCACGATCACTGCCTTCTCCTTTTTGATCAGCAAAGAGTAACCCACAGAGCTGTAGTCATTGAAGATGGGACCAATGAAGAGATATGCATCGGCTGACTCCACAATCTCTCCACAGAAGCTGGTGCTGACAGCACCCCAGTATGTTCCAATGAAGTGCGGATGGTGCTCCGGCACCAACCCCTTGGCTGATGGCATAACAGCTATTGGATACCCACATGCATCAGCTAGCTCTACAACAGCCTTTTGTGCCTTGGCCACCCTTATCCTAGGGCCACCCACAATCACTGGCTTCACAGCCTTGTTCAGGAATGCAGCTGTCGCCTCCACTGCAGCTTCTAGTCCCATTTGATTGCTCAACCTGTAGAGGAAGGCAGATTGGTCATTCCAATAAATCACATGCCTCCCATATATTAGTAGAAATCCAAAAATATGATCATTCCATGAAAAATGAAGAGAAATCTACTGGAGAATTACAGGTTACCAAACACATCTAGCTCTGATCTCTTGGAAAGAGTCAGTAGGCACCCAAGATACAGAACAAATCAAAGCATGAGGTTAATTGCAAAAGCAAACATGAAAGCACTATTACCAAGTTATAAGACATTGCAGCAAAATTACAAGAACCAAAAATGATGCAGTAAGAACTCAAAACCTGCATCCTGTATTTTCTCCATTTGACACCTAACATGCACAATGAGTAACCACGGCACACGCCCTTCAGACAATGACAAAACTACACAATCCAAATGCTCATGTACCTTTACCATCACAACGGCATAGATCAGATTGGATTAGCTTCCAAATTTAACCATAGATAGTTATCCGATTGCACCATACTCAAATGGCTAATATTGGAAGTCAAAAGTTTGCCACAGCATTGGAAAATAAATTCAAAAGTGCCAATGTATTCTCCAAAGTGCCCACGTACTCTCCCTTAGGAGAATTGATGAGGCAATATAGCCAAGAAAAAGCTGAAAGAGACTGCAGGCACATGTTCCAACAGAGATCCATGCCACGTGTCAGGTGTAGCCACCATGAACATGCCCTGTCCCATAAATCAAGTCATTCCATCATTAGATTAGTCATATATGTACACTGAACATGGGATGTGTTGAGGGTCAAATATTATATATTGTTGGTCAACTTTTTCTACACAACCATTTTTCTCAAATACGTGTCTCCCACCTTATTTAGCAGACTTCCCTGTTTTTTGGGCTAGAGCATGTTCATGGTAGGCCTCATCCAATGAAGGACCTAGATTTCATACGTGTATTACGCTGCCATGTGTGTTGCAAATCAGATCTTCAATATCTCCCCTCACAATCACCTTGGCACCTTTTGTAACTTGAATCACCCACTCCACACCATGTGATGCAGGACAACTAGCCACTTGCTCTAAAAGCTCGAACTGATAGAGCATGGCAAATCAATCCCTTTATCTCATAGCCTAGGCCCCACATCGCATGGGTTAGGACCTCAGCCAAACCCTCCTTTGTGGGCCCCACTTCACATGGGTTCCGCTTCACACAGGCCACCCACCCCGAGTGTGTCTCCGCACCCATGGGCAACACGGCATAGACAGGTTGGTTGGCTAAAGTAGCTTCTCCTACCCCTAAGTCAAGTATGGTACGTTGAGTAACTCATTCTTGTTTGCTAACTACACCTGTTGTAAGGTTCTGACGGTCCGGATCACCTCTGCCTCCGATCAAGCCTTCTTTGGTTCATCTTGGACATGAAGGTGTTCGCGACCCGCTCTACATCAGTCCCCTCCACTTCAAAAGAACTCGTCCTTGAGTTCTCGTCATGCTTTAGTTCATGATACTTGGTCAGGTTTGCGACGTTGAAAGTACGCAAAATCTCCATGTCATCTGAAATATCAACAACATAAGCATTGGCATTGATCTTTCAGAGGATCGATACCTGTCCAATCTTCTTGTTCTTCAACTTGTTGTAAGTCCTAGTCGGAAATATCTCATTGAGTAGATGGATCATAGCTTGGTTGCCTACCTCAAAAATCTTTCGTCGCTGATAGATTGTGCTCCCCATAGTGATACCCGGATCAAAAGTTATGGCCAATTTACTTGTGTGCCCCATAACAATACCCGAATCAAAAGTTATGGCCAATTTACGGTTCACCTTTTTTTGGTCCAACCATGCTAGGAATGTATCGGTGCCATGTCCTACATTAGACCCCTCCACTTGGAAAAAACTTGTCTTTGAGTTACTCAAGGAACTTCGATCATGGTATTTAAATAATTTATTACGCCGATATTTTTTAGCATTTTCCTTGTACTTTGTAATAAGCTGTTGAGTTGACATAATACATGTACTCATACTCTCTTTGACTTGACTAGTATGGATCAAATCCTTTACTTGTGCCTACAAAATCTCGCATCCTTTCTGATAATGTGGCCAATTAAGTAGACTTACCTTTGAGACAACATCAATGTGGTTTTGTATATCTCGTATGGGAGGCACTTTATTAGCGAGTTCATCGAGCATAATCACCTTAAACTCTTGCAACACTAGTTTCAAATCCTCTGTGATGTTCCTAGGCTCCATATATTTTTTCTTTTTTAACTAATACATCTACATCTCTCATTTCCTCAGATTGTTTAACAAAATCTTGTTCTTTGTGATGTCCTCCTTGACTAGTATGGATCTCCTTTATATGTGCCTTCTCGCATCTTTTAATGTGGCCAATTAAAGACTTACCTTTGAGACAACATCAATGTGGTTTTGTATATCTCGTATGGGAGGCACTTTATTAGCATTCATCGACGCCTTATCTCTCAACACTAGTTTCAAATCCTCTGTGATGTTCCTAACATATATTTTTTCTTTTTTTTAACTATGATCTACATCTCTCATTTCCTCCAAAATCTTGTTCGGTTATGAGAGATCTCCACTTTAGAAGTCTTGGGTTGGTTTTTTTGTTCCCATAGGGACGGGGATAATCTTTTTACCGTCTTTAATAAATATAAATACATTATCCCGGCCTCTATGCATAACATCAATATTACGACATTTTTAAACTGATGCAGGGGAAGACGTGTTGAGGTCGAGCATCGTCTTCCTCAAAGGGATAACTACTCCGACTCCACGGAGCTTCTCTGGACTCCTCACAGAGATACCTCGAATCCACGAGGAAAATAAGAAAATAGAATAATTTTTAGAAATTCGTAATAAATTGATTGATAATTGTCTAATATGTCCCTGTTACACCATTCATATAGAAAAAAAAAAAATTGTAATTACCAAAAATAGCAAAATTCTAACTCTAATAAATCCCAATTCTAATAAAACTCTTCTAAAACCTAATTTCTAAAAATAAAAATTCCAAATAAAGTTTTGTTAGAAGAGTCCTAGCATGATTACAAGTTATTTCTAAAAAAAAAAAAAAATTAATTAAAACTCTAAAAATAAAAAATATTTAAAAATTGGAATTACTAAAAATAGTAATTTTTCCTCAAAATTTTGTTTTTGAGCTGAAAGTGCGCATTTTTTGACGAAACGGATAGACGCGACCCACTTTGTGGATCAATTCACCTCGGATGGCCCGTTTCAGAAAGATTGATAGGTTATGTGCCCCGTAACGATACCCGAATCAAAAGTTATAATCAATTTACGGTCCACCTTCGTTTGGTCCAACCATGCTAGGAATGTATCGGTGTCACGTCCTACATCACTAAACAACTGCCAGATCAACAAGTTCACCAGACTCGATAAGAGAGAGAAAGTAGGGAATCTTCTTACAACAATGCAAGTTGACTTTGAGTAGAATCAAGATGTACAGTTACAGAATTCTCCTTCTACTGAATGCATGTTATGATCATGACCAAATGCAACTTGTGATATGTGACAGCCACTCTTAAGAGTAGGATCCCATGTCCTACCTCCCCAAACGTGCCAATGTGGGTATGTGCATCCAAGATCCAGAAAATGCACCAGGTGGGCCCCACCATGTATGTGAAAAAATTGGCTCGTCTGGTCATCAGGTAAGCCGCAGCTCATGTGCAGAAGAGTAGGATTGAGATCCTACACTTGAGAGTAGCCATAGTAGAGCAAACAACTCACATGGTCTCCCTACTTTCATCCAATTAAACTTTCAAAAAAAATCTACTTGGCATACATAAAGTCATGGTTCCAAAGTAACAAAATTCAGGAAAAACAAACAACAAAATATCCAAGTCCACAGAATATTGACTTTATCAACAGCATATTACCGACTTCTACAAGAAATAGAGAAGAATAAGAGAGAGCAAGAAAGAAGACAACCAACCTTGGTGGGAGAAAGAAAGGAATGGGATCCTGACTGAAAGTTGGATGAGGGATTGCTGGCAAGTTACAACTGATGCTTATATATACCGGCTTGCTTTCCTTCAGTGCCGTCGAGATAGCAGTGTCAATCAGCTCATGCGCATCTTCCAAATTATTCACCACTGCCTGTTTCGTTACAGATTACATAATTCAAACAATTCCGACCTTTATACAATTTGAGATAAATGAACACAACACAAGCAGGCACTCGTGGACAGATGCCAGCCACGGTTCTAAAATTCGCTGGGTCAACTCAAAACTCGGCCAAGTCAATTCGACTCGGTGAGATTATGAACCAGGTCACTGCAAAACTTGGTCTGGGTTCTGACTTGATCCCAACTCAGGACAACTCGTCAAGTTGACTCGACCACTCAGTCAACTCAACAGGACTCGTAGTAGCCCAAACTGAGCCAATTGGTCAGTCTCTACAAAAGGAAATATGAATCTGACCAGCACACCATTGAGTGATTTGATGATAATGTGAATTTCATATTACCTATATTAACTATGTTAAGTACATACTATAATCCATAATGTTTTTTAAAATTCATATTACTAAACATTCAGTCCACTCAGGTCGATTCTTCGTGTCAACCCGACCTGGTTGAATATCACGTTGGGCCAAGTTTTTGGGTTTTCCAACCATGATGCCACCATGATGTAGAGCGGGTCACGGATAATTTCATGGCCAAGATGGACCAGAGAAGGCCCGATCTGTGTCGGAAGTGATTTGGACCATCAGAAACTTAAAACGGGCATATCTTGCAAATCAGACGAGTTATCTGACATGCCATATATGATTTTGGGGTAGGAGAAGCTACTTTAGCCACCCAACCCTGCTACGCCGGGTTGCCCACGCCAAATTTGCGAGATTCCATTAGATTGACAGTCGATTTTAATTTCGTTTTTACTATTTATAATAAGTTTTACTTTGATTGTAACTCTTCATCCGTTGGACTTGAAGAGTTGTCCAACATGAAAAGTGCTTAGAAAAATTAGAAGAATAGCATAGTTGAGCCAAATAGGACACTTACTATTTTTGGCCGAAAACCATGAGGTTATTTATAGTAAGTCACGATTTATAGGAGTTTTAGTTGTAGTTTGATTCTGAAACTTCTCCCTAGGGTTCATAACATTATTTAAAGGGTCGTAAACTCATTTTTTTTTACTATCAATCAATTTATTTTAAATTTTATAAGAATTATTTTTTATCTCCCGATCAATTCCAGAGAAGCTCCGTGGATTCGGAGTAACTATCCCTTGAGGAAGACAGTGCTCAACCTCAACACACCCTTCCCTCCGTCGTGCAATCCAAACCACCCATCAAGATAACCCTCTCTGTAGTAGATGCCATGATCACAGGATCAGGCCAGACTGCTCATCTTGTGGGCCACATATTAATGATGAATGTGAACCGTTGGTCCAGTTTTTACTGTTCATTTCTTCCATACACAAATCGTCCACCACGGCACCACCCGAGTAGATCAGCCAGAATTTTAGGACAGTGCATGAACATGGTGCGGCCCACCTGATGAGTGGCTTGGACCTCACAAAAGCATGCCATGTTGTCATGTGGTTGAGTCCCTTTGACAGGGGCACATATAATTCTGTTCTACAGTTCACTGAGGGCATTTTCAGTAATTCAGGAAGAGAAGACGGTAGAACAGCAACTTGCCTGATAACAGGTGACGGTCTGGAAGCATCTGAGCTCTTGTGAGAAATCCGGCAATCCGATGGTATGATGGAGGATCCGATTGGTGCCGTGATCATTTGAATTGGGGCCGCCGACGATGCAGATGACTGGTAGATTCTCGCTGTTGGCGCCAGCAATGGCGTTGAGAACGCTGAGGCCACCGACAGTGAACGTAACGACACAGGCGCCAACACCCTTGGCACGAGCATAACCGTCGGCGGCATACCCGGCGTTGAGCTCGTTGCAGCAGCCAACGAGGTTGAGCTCCGGCTCGGCGATGAGGTGGTCGAGGAGCGTCAGGTTAAAATCGCCGGGGACGGAGAAGATGTCGTGGACGCCGAGCTGGACGAGGCGACGGGCCAGGTGGCGGCCGAGCGTGCCGGCCGATTTGCAAGGCTGTAGTGGGGTCGGCAGGGGCGTGCCGAGTGGTTGAGGAGCGGCACCGATACCGTTTTCCATTTTCCTTTCTGCTTTTGAGTTGGAATTTGTGAAGTGTTTGGGGTTTTTGATGGTTGGAATAGGGCTTTATGATGCTGTAGGGAGGGGTTGAGAAGGCGGTTTTAGGAAGCTATGGGCGGTTTTGGATTTGATAATCAGGAGGATTATAAAACCAGATTGGATTCTGGTTTTTGAGACGTTTGGATTATAAAATCGTTTTGGTTAAAGCGTCGAACATGAGTCATGACTACGAATTTTCAATATGTTTGGGAAACGGATTGGCTACTCCCCCTGACATCAGCCTCGTGGCTGATGGTCGGTGCTCTGTGGGCCCCACCATGATGTATGTATTTCATCCATTCCGTTCATCCATTTTTAAAGATCATTTTAGGCCTCTATGCTAAAAATGAGGGGATTTAAATTTCAGGTGGACCATACCACAGGAAAATAATAGTGATTGAATATCCATCATTTAAATCCTCCTAAGGCCCACTGAAGTGTTTATCTGACATCCAATCTGTTGATTAGTCATAAAGGCCCAGATTAAGGGAAAAAACAAAGATCATCTTGATCCAATACTTTTATGGCCCCCAAATTTTTTTTAATGGTCAATGTTCATTCAACACTGTTACCTATAATGTGGTCCACTTGAGATTGGGATATACTTCTTGTTTTTTCTAGTACCATGAAATGATCTAGAAAAATAGATGAATAGCATGGATGAAGCACATAAATCATGGTGGGGCCCACAGAGCATCGACCACCAGCCAATGGCTGGTGGCAGGGGGAGTAGCCAATCCGTTTCCGTTTGAAAGGAGGGGGCGTCGGTCAAGTTCGTGGAACGTTCAACATATGAAATTCGGACAATTCGCCGCTGTTTGATCAGGAAAAGAAATGGTTTGGGCTGGGGCCCACCATCTACTTTTCTTGGTTGGTTTACGGGGCTTGTGGGGTTCATTTTAGTTTCGTTGGCATTGAGGGACGCGGATTTCCTGCGATAGCCTTTCACGGGGAGTTCCTTCTTTGGAATGAAATCCAACCCGTCCATCTATTTTTCGAGCTCATTTTAGGGCACGTGGCTAAAAATTAGGAGGATCCAAAATTCAACCGGGCCGTACAAGATGAAACAGTGGCGTTGAAAACTTACTAGGCTCCACCTTGATGTTTATATGCCATCCAAACCGTTTATAAGTTCATTTCTATTGGGATGATGTGAAAACACCAACAACTTAAACCGGTACAAAACTTTTGTGGCCATGTAAATATTTCAACGGTGGTTACTAAATCCCCACTGTTTCCTCTCGTGTGACGCATTTGAGTTTCGAATCCACCGTATTTTTGGTCACATGCCCTAAAATAAAATAGAAAAACGGATGGACGGATTTGATTTCAAACAAACATTACCATGGCCCCACGTAGAATCTTTGAGCAGGAACTTCATACGTAAAGGCTTTAGCAGAAATCCGACGGTCCGAGGGAACCGGATTTGTTGATGACCCAGCACCACTGACATCGCTGGTGACCGGATTCTGTGGCGCCATCATGATGGGAAGTGGATTGGCTGGTGTACCACACACAGGTGATAAATTGAGGTCAGCAAGTTCTGTGGGTCCCATCATGAGGTGTGTTATATCCAAACCGTCCATACATTCTAGGAGCTCGTCGTAAGGCTGGATCTAAAAATAAAACAGATTTAACGATCAAGTGGACCACACTGAAGAAAGCAGCGGGGGATTGAACATATGCCATTGAAACACTTTTGGAGTTCACTTAAGTTTTGGATCAATATAAAATTTGTTATTCCTATTCATCCAGTCTTTGTGACGTCATTAACAGATTGGATGGAAAATAAACTTTATGGTGGACAGCGAAAATTATTATCCTGGCTGCTATTTGTGGTGTGGTCCAGTTAATCTTTGGATATTATTTAATTATCTGGATAGTACTCTAAAATGATCTTGAAAAATGGATGAATGGTGTGGATATAATAAATACATCGTTATGGAGCCATGTAACTTTAATCTCCTTTGAACCGTTTGTACAACCAGGAGCTCGAGAAGCGTCAGCCCACGTCTTCCAACATCTATTTAACGAGATCATATTAGTTAATGAGCCCAAAAATAAGTAATATCCAAAACTCAAGAGGACTGCAGCACAAATTGCGGTGAAATCATCATGATTCTCAAGGTTAAACTATTTGTAGGGCCACTCCATCTAATATATACATAAGGTTATTCATAAGGTCACACGTACCTAAATGAAGAGAAACAACAAATATCATATTGATACAAAACTAATGTGACCTCAAAATGGTTTTAATGGTAGACATTCAATTCCCATTATGTTTTGCATTGTAGTCCACTTGATATTTGGATCTGTCTTATTTTTCATCTCAAGCATTATGTCTAGCTAGCCAAATAAATTGATATAGCTTAGATGTAAGACATACCTCATAATGGGACCCATGGAACTTGGTGACATCAGCACACCAGCCATATTAGTGGTGCGTGGTACACCAGCTAAATCCGATTCCCACGCCCCCATCAATCTATTTTGCCCACTCATTTCAAGTTATGTGCTAAAGCTAAGTATAGGCTATTTAGCTGAAGCTGAATTTTATATTCTCTTTTAAAGTCCATTTGACATTATGAATAGGTTAGGATGTCAAATAAATATTAGGGTGTGCCTTAAAAGGTTTCAACTGTGAACATCACCAACCCATGGTTTCATGTATTATGTTTCATAAGCTTTTTAGGGCATGTTTGGCCAGGCAGCTTGGATGGGATTGGAAGGGATTGGAAGATAGATCTCATGATTGGCTAGGCGTGCCAAACAGACACGGGATCCTGATCCTGAGATATAGCAATCTCATGGATCTTAAGACAATCCACTGACATCACCATCATTACCTTTAAATCTCATCCAATCCACCTTAATCCCTTCAAAATTGCCTGGGACGTGTTTGGTTCGAGGGATTGAAAGGGATTGGAAGGTTTAATCCCAGGATTGGCCGCGCGTGCCAAACAGACCAGATATAGCAATCCCAAGATATGGTAATCCCATAGATCTTGCACCAATCCACTGACATGATTGTCATTACCTTAATCCATGCAATCCACTATAATACCATCCAACCCCATCCAATCTGCCCGGCCAAACAGACCCTTATATGCTTCAATTTTAGGCTATGCCTAAAAATGAGCAATAGCATGGATTAAACACATACATCATAGTGGGCCCCATCGAGTCAAGTCACCGGGGATATGTTAGTGGGCCCGACTTTGGTGGAACCCTGACTAAGGCACCCACGGTGATGTATTTTCCTTAACATCCTCGTTCTTCTGTTTTGAAAGCTCACTTTAGGGCATGGCCTCAAAATTAAAGTTGATCCAAATCTTAGATGGACCACACCATAGGAAATAGTGGTGATTGGATACCCACCATTTAAAATTTCTTGGGCCAAGGTCACAAAGACCTTGACAAAGAGACCAAACAAATATAAGATTGATGCGAAAATTTGGTGACCCACGAAAAGTTTTTAATGGTCAATCACCACTATTTCTATGGTGTGGTCCACCTCATATTTGGATTTACTTCATTTTCTAGATCATGCTTTAAAATGAGTTGTCCAAACGGATGGACAACATGAATGTAATGCTCATACATCACAATGGACCCCATGGTCAGGGATCCACTAAAGTCGTGCCCTGGTTGGTGTTGGGCCACCGACTAATCTGGTTCTTTGTCTGAGATGACCAATGTGGACGCAAATTAGATAGCAGGTCCCCCTATCTTTTATGGCGGTGTGGTGATATGGTGAGATGTGATTGGTGATTTCATGACCCAAATTTCGGATACTTGGCATATACTTCGGACCCGAGATCCACATCATGAATTCTACGCTAAGTGTGCTTCAACTATTTGATATACTTACACAAATTCACATAACTAATAGTACTAATATAGATCTAAATTTCATTCATAATCAGCCACGTCTAAGAAATCAACTATTAATCTCAATCATTAGTTATTAATATAGCTAAGGATCCTCTCATTCGAGGTCTTATGCAATAAAATAAATTTTGTCCAACAACTTAAAAGAAATAATTATTGATTCAAGAACATTAAATAGAATTAAAATGATAATCATTTAGGGCAACAACCTTTTGTTCTGTCAAGTAGAGTCAAGTGTCTCTTAGGTCATTTTCTGGCTCAATCACGTACTTATGTTCTTGAGCCACTAGCTTACCCCCATAACATCTGTACGATTTTACATCAATACGAGGTAAGCTGGTCAGGCTTAATGAGAAGTCCCGACATGATTCTTCACATCAAATTAGAATAAAATAACAATAATCATACACAATATAAGTTCAGAAAGAAAATGCAAATGTTATGTAATACATGAATACATAAATGAATCAAGTGAAAATTCATCCACTTGTTTGAGTTGGAAACTTGTTAACCCGCATTTGCCCTTCGGCAGGCTTTTACCATTTTGTAGGCATAGACAAGGCCTACAAATCCTTGAGTAGGCTTCCACTAGTATTGTGGACTTCTAATAATGATTCTACCATGTATACCATTAAAGGAGGTCCCTCAAGAATTTATCACGTGTTGTGCATACAAATAATAGATGCCAAGCATATCAAGTAGTCATGAATTGTGTATTGTCTAGATCATTCTGATTTTCATATTTAAATCAACATAGTCTCATACTATCCAGTAATATTAATATATCATTCAATTCATCTTCAATTAGTAATTCGGCATATAAGTTGCATCAATACAGTAAATCAAATAATTGATTATACTAACACATTAATCAAATCATATAATTATTATTATATTAATACAGAAATCACACTGTCATCCAAATCAAATAAAAGTACATGGCCATTACATCAGAGTAAGTATACAATATATCAAATAATCTATCTATTTTAGTGTAATGGAGGAAAAACACATCGGGATCACTCACCTCGATGCAGTTGAAACTATTCTGTAAACCAATTATTTAATTTGAATTAGAATTTTCTAAATCATAAAAATTAAAATTATTTTTAAATTTAACTAGTTCACATGGTGGGGCCCACATTTGATTGATCTAAATCCATTTAAATAATAAGATGTCTCATTTAAATGAATTCATAAATTAGAAATAATATTGTAAACATTAAGGTGCTGTTAGAATTAGCTTCCTAGAATTTCTACAGATTCGGGTTATTTTTAATAACAGTTATAAAAGTTGATTTTTCTGAAAGTTCGGGCGGTATTCTATCATATTCTTAAAATTTATACCAAAACTCCGACTTTGAGAAAAATTATAATTTAGCCCTAAAATTTTAAATTTTTACACATTTTTTAAAATGATTTACACGAATTTTTTAAGGATTTATCTACTTTAAGAATTTAATGTTCAAATCGCATTTGATAGACGAATCAAGGCCAAGCATTGATCGTCACTTGATTAATTTCAAGGGACAACGATGATTATCTTGATCCAACTATTCATACCTTAATTAATTACAATTCCTAATAATCACATTGATTAGTCAATGCAGTCCACTAGATGGTTAGATCGATCATTAAATTTATATGTCATCATCATTTGATATCCGGATTTTGATAGTCGGTTCAAGTTGAGTTAGATCTTAACCATCCAATAGTTTCACATAATAAATCAACATACAATTCATTGTATACCATTTTTTTTATATTGATGCGACCCATCTAATGGTCGGATCGGTTCGGAATTTAGGATTTTAATTTATTTTGTTCTTAAGAATCTGATAAACGATAATGATTTAATCACACATTTCATATTAGGTCATATAATTCTCTATGCCAAGTTGTAGCTTATGAGAATTACTCTTTTGGTATTAATTTAATTTTCTTAAATTAAGGAAGAACCTTGGTAAATCTATGATCAGTAAGGTCTATTGAGATGTCGAATATGTGTGATTCTTAAAATTATTACATGATTGAGTCTTATAAAACCCGTGAACTGTACAGATCACATCAATCGTTATCCATCATGGAAAAATCCCACCTTATGTATAACAACCATAAAGACATGTGTATCAGTGTACCTTTCTACATAGATGAGTTAGATGTACACAATGAATGCTTAATTGATTCATTCCATCTAATGTGTAAATCAATGCAGAATTAAACTACTAAAGAAAGAAAATAAAGAAAAATAATTATACTAACCTGAATAGATGAATTTCAAAAATACCTCTCACTTTCTCTCTCGATTTTTTTTTCTATAAATTTCTTTCCTTATTTCTTTGAGTTTTAGTATGACTGTCACTGTCCGCACTCCCACTTTAAGAGAGATGGTTCATCAAGAGATTATAGGATACAAGGGAGAGTTTGGATAAAGAGAGACAAGATGAGATCGACGAATTTCTCTCACTCAAAATTCAATTTAAAATTTTTTAAATTAAATTAATTTTTTTATAAAAAAAATACAGCATTATAGGAGGGCTATACATTTTTAGAGATGGACCCATGACTTTTTAATGATTTCAGCCAAGTATGTAAGGAGCGGATTCGATGAGACATGACCTCACTCAACACGATAAGGCCTTTACATGAAAACATAAATTGGGCGTGATTATGTTACGATGACAAAGGCCATGTACTTACTCCACCAAATCACTTTCAAACATCCTTTGCATGCGCCTTATTTCATGCATTGGCACGAGGCTCAATCATATGTAGCCACGGGCTTCACTTGGATCATCTGTAACATCATATGACTCACCAATCACATATCACTGTGTCATCGCACCACTGCAGGTGGTGGTTAATCCCTCATTGCTAATCTACATTCGTGAAGTGTATATGCAAATCATCAATAGGGGCTTGCAAGTGTACAAGAGACTGCCAAATGTGAAAGATTGGATCGATTGATGTTGTTCTGATGCCATGTCACAATTTGAGGCTGATCTGATAATCACATTGACCACAAGTACAAATTACATGAATGGTTAATCGAACTCAATCCAACGATCTAAATTCTATGTACACTTGTGGGTCCACGGTACAAATAGCATCAAGAACTTCGAGATTTTAGTTCTTATTTCATTGATTCCGTTCTTCAACAAATGATTCACAGGGAAGAGAGATACTTCTAGCCATTATTTCATTGATGTATTTGTTTATCCATGTTGTTCATCCCTTTTCTCATATTATGCTAAAGGTATGAGCCTTTAAAATGAGGCAGAACCAACGCTCAAGTGGACCACACTAAATATTAAATGTACAAAGCACTAAATGCAAGAGTAATATGTGGTGTAGTATAGCGTTAGATCTGTTTCATTTTTGGGCTCACACATTAAAATGATTTGAGAAAAGAGACGGAGGGCTAAACAAATACATTATGGTAGGTTCCCATGGATCTGCCCGTTCGGGGCTAGATACGGGCAGGGTAGAGGGCAATCCACGTCCAAGAGACTCAGGCCCATTCAAACCTCACGTGAGAGAGAGACTTGAAAGCCTCTATCCCATGATATGAGTCACCTAAATTTTGAAATACTATGATGTTCGGATGGATGAATTAGATGGAACATAATCAGCACAGTGGGTGCTACGCAAAAACTAATGGTGAGCATCACATATCAACATTTTTTCTTAGAGCGTGGCCTACCTGAGCTCCAGATGGTGATGGTCTTTAGTTTTGAAGGTGAACATGAGGCAGTGTGCCTAATGGATGGGGTGGATCTCATGAGAGCTCCACCCACATGGCTCTAGGTGCGCAGGGTATTCATGGCAAGGTATGCTGACATGGCTCTTAAAACATATCAAAGCAAAACAATTGTCTTGGGCATCCTCCATCCACTGCGAGGTCCGTCAGAAGAAAAGGGTTGAATAATTGAAGAATGTCCTCACATGTACAAATTCGTTGTTGGGGGACATTCGTGACATGTGTTCCTAAAAAGGGTGAGCCTAAATCCAAGAAGTTGTCAGCTAAAGACGTCAACGTATATATATATATATATATATATATATATATATTATATATATATATATATATTTAATGAAAGAAATCGAAACAATGCATCCAAACAAAAGATTCGCTATATGATAAATAGTGTTGTAAATGTGCAAATCTTTAAATTTGGTATTGGGAGAAATATTTGTACACTACGTATTATATGTTAATTAGGGGTGTCAATGGGCTGGGCTCGGGCCTGCAAAATCAGAATTTAAATATGAAACAATTTAAAATCCAGCTCAAGACCATCCCCAAGCCTGGCTCGTTGACATCCCTAATATCAATGTGGGTCGAGTTGACATGCGTGTTGCCATTTGGTACATAAATGTGCTAAGTAGAGCCAGCCATTGAGTGAGCTGAGTCGAACCGAGTTAGAGATGACATGACTCGATCCAGTTTTGAAATTAACCTGCCCCGAACTCAACTCAACTTGGTACCGAGTCCGTCATGCCTGACCCAATCCAAGTCCAGGTCTGGCCTGGACTAATCCAGACTGCCTCCGACCTGGTCACAAGTAACAAGTCGACACCGAGTTGGGTCGAGTGCAGCAGGTATCCACGGGCCGGAATCACAACTCAAAACCTATGTGCACATATTAGAATTGCTGCCTCTCCATCAACTACATGGCATCTTAGATCTAAAATGTTAAATATGGGGTACACACACATGAGTTGGGTTTTGAATCGAGATGAGTTAGTATTGAGTTGGATTTCGGGTCGAGTCAAGTTACTGGGTGACACAAACTCGACTCGGTTCGAGTTTGGATTGGATAAAATCTACTCGGTTCGGATCAAGTCAGGTCTGAACTAGTCGGATGAGTCGAGTCGTCCCGTACCTAGCTCTAGTGTTAAATTCGACATGTGTGCCATCAATTACCCTTACAGTCTCTCATGTTTATAAGTCAGGAGCCAATCCAAGACCTTAATATTGAAATGCACACTTTTTTACGTGTGGGCTGAAATATAAGAATTTAAGCATAAATGTTATAATTTGCTTGTGCATGTTTAGACATGTAGAATTCATGGGAATTTTTTTTCTTGACAAGACCACTAGGGTTATTTAGAAAGATAAAAAACAATTATTTCACCAAATAGTTATCATAAATTTTCATAATATCGTTTTTCTCACATAAGATACAAGTTGACTATTGTCTACTAAAATTGATAGTTTCAACTTAATTTATAAAAGACTTTAATTTAGAAGTTACCTTCTATAACAAATATAGAAATGATTATTATGTCTCAGCAGCGGTTCGGTCTGCTCGACCTTGGCATTAATGCTAAAGCTCTTGCTTGGAGCGACCAAACCTTACCATCCAGCCTTACGTGTTCCTCTCCAAATGCCTATAAAAGGAAAAAAGGAGACATAAATGAAGGAGGACACTTAGAGAGTCTGAGACAGAGGCTCCTGCTCTCTTAATCTCTTCCATTCTCTCAATCTCTTCTAGTGTTTCGATCTCTTCTATTCTATTTCAATTTCAAAGCCAACGTTTTATTCTTTTCCAGTCTATATATTCCAACCCCACTGCTTTAAACAGATGAGGTATTATGCTATGCTCTAACATCATGTAAAGTATACTCTACATTTGCTTGCTTCTCTTCAAGATCTTCTATATCAGAATACGTCACTCAAAGGAGTAACAAAAAAAATTTGTGTTCTTTTCCTTTTTCACGCTTATATCAGAAAATTCTTTTTCTACTGTTATTATTGATGGGTTTTTTCGACCCATCTTCGACCGGTCGAGAGCCCTGCTCGACTGGTCGAAGGCTGGTGGTCGACCAGTTGAAGGTTCGAGTCGAGGACTTCAACTCAAAGTCCAGCGAGTATTTTTGCTGATTTTTACTGTAGCTACGACTGGTCGAAGGGATTCTCGACTAGTTGAAGGGGTCCTACGACTAGTCGAAGACTAGGTTCGACTAGTTGAAGGTTACGCAGTTTGTTCTGTGATTTTGCGCGAAACTACGGATTTGAGTCCTTTCGCAACAGGGATGCAGAAAGGAGTTTCCTAAACTATAAAATGGGTTGCCTAGGGTTTTTCTAGGTACAGCAAGAGGGTTTCCTAAAGCTTTACAAGGAATTTGCTAAAGGGTTTAGGGCTATTAAAGGTGAGAGAGAGGGAGAAAGAGAGAGAGAGGAAGCTTATAGAAGGGAACTTCTGCTCGTGGAGGTTTTCTACTTTGCAATTTACATCTCAGCGCTTCTATGTCCTCATAATTGGTTAGATCTCTCCGTTTTCTCTATTTCTCTTATTGTTTATCCACTCCTGTGTGAGTGGAGAAGATTGTAACTTCTACTTCATAGTGGATTGTTGATTTGGACGAGGTCCCATGGTTTTTACCTCTTTGAGCGTTTTCCACGTAAAAATCTCTTGTGTGGTGTGTGATTGATGCTTTGATTTATTTTATTGCTTTATTATCCATAATTCTGGTTTGTTTCGGGAGGCTAGATCCTAAGGTTTGTGGAAGGCATCCCAACAATTATTTCATTTTTTACTTATCTTTTATAGTTTAAACATAAAGTTTAATATTTTACTGGAAGTTATCTAAATCCTCTTTAAAAGCATACGCCTGGCAAAGTGGAGACCATGTTTTACATGGGGTGGTAAAAGGGTGTCTAACATCTTCTTTTTCTATAACGGAGACCCTTACATAAAATCTATGGCGCAGATCAAAGCAGGAGTCACTCGAGTTGGGAGTTCTTCAATTTTTCCGATATCAAGGCAATTCCGTTTATTCTAACTTACCATGGATTTTAGAGCCTCTATTTTGACTAGTGGCAACTCCAAAATAGTGCTTGGTCGAGCTGTTATATCAACTTGTGAAAGGTGGTGTACAACCTAGAACTATATTGAGTTATTGCAAGCTAAATTCAAACCCGCTGGTGATCAGCGTCTGAGGATATGAGCATGTTGCATGAGGGGTTATGAACAGTATAAGTATAATTATTAGTTTTTCTTTTTAACCCCCCGCGAAGTTTAAGTGTGGAGGTCTTGACTATGAGTTATACTACATTTGAATAAACTTCATATCTGGGCCTTCATACGCTGTTGTTCGTATCAACTAAGCACCTAAAATCATTAACCTATCTTCTTAATCCCTCTGCGAAGTTCGGGTATGGAGGTTTTAGCTATGGGTTTATTGAATCTGGATAGACTTCAGATCTAGGCTTCACATGCTATCGTCCATATCAACTGAATGCATTATTCTACGTTTACAAAAGACATATGCTTTGTGACTTGCTGGGTATCCGGATCCTGTCACATCAGAAATCTGAGTAAATTCTAGTCTTATATCTATTGTCACACATAAATATGTATACATATATCCATCGTTTGACTAATGCCAACATCAGACTGTCTGACCCGGATGCCTAGTGGGTAACCTGGGGTAAAGTTTCACTGAGCATTCACAAGGACCCTCTCATCTAACAACTTCAAAGATTTTCTCATTAACGTCGAGGTCTGCCCTACTTAAGAGGATAGGTCGTGTGAAAAATAACCCATTAAAAGAACTTGATGAAGTTAAGACTGGTTGAAATTGGGAATATTCGGCCATCCATTTTACACAAAAATGGTGTCTGATCTCCTATTTTCTTACTCACATCTCATTTAAACTCAGATCGTATTCTACTCCACACATTTCCAACACATCCGCCACATTAACTCTCTTTTTATTTTTTTATTTTTTATTTTCTTCGCATATGTATTTCTTTTATTATATTTCATCTACCTACCTAGGATCATAAACCTATAAAGTAAAAATAATAACTCTTCATTTTTATTTGAACTCTTTATTTTTATTTGTCTATCCCCTCATGGGTTATGTAAAGAATGTATTAAGTTTTATTAAATTCCCTAAAAGCCAAATTCTCTATAAAGTAGAGATTGCATGTATGTGGGTAGAAAAAATATGTTAATCCCTTCTTCTTCTGTCATTGAGGCCCTTACATAGAATCTATGGTTGTAGATCAACTGTAAGAGTCACTTGAATTGGGAAATTTTGCGGTTTCCCAATTCGTAAGCAATTTTACAGTTTTTAGGCGGCCGTAGATTCAAAAGCTTCATTTAGCTAGTGGCGACTCCAAAAATCAAAATACATTTTGCGTCTAAGTCACACCCCACGTATGCAGCAACCAAGACCAATAGAGTAAAAAGTTGATGGTCGCACGAACTCCCTCATGACGACGTTCAGAAGTAGTTTAGTGGTAGCAATTGAAATTGTAGTTAGACAGGGACGATGTGGAAGGGAATTGACAAGTTCAATTATAATTAGCCGTTGTGATTTAAATTGTAATAATACCCTTAGGGCCTATTTGATTCAGTGTATTATGTGGTATTAAAGGGGATTGAATTAAAAATACCACCGAACTATCCCACCATTCTGTTTGTTTCTTCCCTGGGTTATAAGCTTGGCATGCATTAGGAAATGAACCTCAATACCATCGAATTAGGAGGGGTAACAAGAAACCCTCCAAATCCTGCTGGATTCAAGGTAACCCCCCCTTTTTTTTCGCAAATCCAGTGAATGTGGGTATCTTGAGGTCGACAAGATCTATGGGTCCCACCATGATGTATGAGCTACATCCACACCATCCATCCATTTTTAAAGATCCTTTTAAGGCATGGGCTAAAAATCAGCAGATCCAAAGCTCAAATGGACCACACCACGATCAGAAGTGGAGATTAAACGCCTACAATTGAAAACTTCCTAGGGGCCATGGAAGTTTTATATAAAGCTGATATTTGTGTTTTCTCTTCATCAGGGTCTGTTTGACCTTTTGAATAGGTTTGATGGAAAATAAACATCAAGGTGGGCCCGAGGAAGGCTTCAATGATGGGCGTCACTGTACATACTGATTTTTGTGGTGTAGTCCATTTAACCTCTGGATCTGTCTTATAGTTGGGCCCATCTCATGAAATGTTGTCATAAAATGGATGGATGATGCGGATATAACACATACATCATGGTGGGGTCTGCATAACTTAGTGATGCCAATGCTTTATAGAGGTTGAATATCCGCACCTTTTATCATTCAATCCAACACATTTTAATGTTAAACCAGGGATCTATGTTTTTAATGCTTCTATTCCAAACACGAAGTAGGATGGCCTCAAAGCCATGGAATTCCATGACAAACCTCACACAATATAATCATTACATCGTTCCAATTCCATCCCAGCTAATCCCATCTAAACTCATGCACCAAGCACCCCCTTAGTTCAAATTAAAAAATAAAATAGAAATGTCTCTTACCAACAAACAAATGTCTCTTTAAGAGACATCAAATTACTCAACATGTGAGTCCCGTTTCACTTTCAATCATAAATTTTGTGTGCCGATGAGGAACCTATATATAATATAAAGTCAACAACATAGATGGTTCCAAGCATTAACCCTATTTCCCATGCAATGCATTATGTTAGTCATAACTCATGTGTATACCTAATGCATATAAAAGAAAATGTGTAATATATGTCAGTCTGGTTTGGGTTGGGTTAGGTTGAGTGAGGACTCAACCCACTCATCCCAAGCCTAACCCAACAAAGAATCGGGTTAAGGATTTTCAACCTAAGTCCAACCCAACGGTCCCAACTTAAATCCAAAGTTCAGGCTCATCCTATTGTTTTTTTTTTTTTTTTTTAATTTTTTAATATTGGCTTTTCAAAACTCCCTCATGTATGCATATGCAATGTGTCGAGCTGAGTTGCGTCGTGGGCATGGGCGTGTGTCATGTGGGCGCGAATGTGTCCATTACCGTAGGTACGAAGGGTTGCATCCCTTCTTTTACTTTAAAAAGATGTCTATGCGCGCGCAAGTCCAAAGGGTTGCACCCCTTCACTTTTTCTTTTGGGAAGTTGAGTCTATTCGGGCGTGATAGTGGCAGTAGTTGGGCTTAAACCCACCAGACACAAATCTTTGAAAGGGTGCCCCCACATGCTTAAGGGTGTCCATTCAAGTTAATAAGTAGACTTCTCCTCGTCCTTTATATATATATATATATATATATATATATATATATATATAGAGAGAGAGAGAGAGAGAGAGAGCGAGCGCACTGCGAATTAAGTGTACGTACTACGTACGAACTTTTTTGATGACCCATCATACGTGATGTTGATTCAAAATCTGAACCGTTCATGTGAAGCAAAGACCTAGTGAAACCCCCAGACCAAGTTTTACTTTTATCTAAAACTTTTATCCATACCGTCCATAGCAAAGAGAAATTCAAATCAAGGAAAGAAGTCATTTACATTTTTCACGATCCACCAACGTTTTCGATCAAAGTAAAAATTCATACTATGGGGTTTCATGAGGTTCTCTTCATGTGAACCGTTCAGATTTGCAAGATTCATCACGTATGATGGGTCATCAAAAAAGTTTGTATGTACTACGTAAGAACTGGTTCGCAGTGAGCGTTTATATATATATATATATATATATATATATATATATATATATATATATATATATTATATATATTAATGTTAATAAATCTTTCCACGAATTGATGAAAAGAAGTTGTTTGTTTGGGTAGGCCCCATTGTAGCATTACTGTGAAATCCACCCAATCATTAGGTGAGTCATTGCATGCTACAACCGGTGCAAAAACACGGGCCCTATCCCTGATTCACGTGAACCACACAATTGGAACAAGTGTAGATAGAAAGCTCACCTTCGAAACTCTCTCTTGGTGTGGCCCACTTGAATTATTTATGAGACTTATTTTTGGGTACGATGCCTAACATTTGGTGTGGCAGCTAATGGTTGGAGTAGATTTTACATTCTCATCATGGTAGGCCTCGTAAAAATTAAGGTTGGATGTCTCTTCCAACTATTTCAATTGGTATGACCCACTTAAATCATTGATTAGCTCGACTCTTTTTTTTTTTTTTGGCTTTGAGCCCAACACATGGCGTTACACATCTAATGATCGGAGTAGATCTATTGAACACATCACGGTGGGCCATTTCAAAAATTGAAAGGGGTTTACGCCCATCAAACCATTATTGTTTCCATAAAATTGTTAATTTCTCTCGATGATGATAACAGTGAGAAGTAGATTAGGTGTTACCCGAGCAACACATGCCGCTAGTGTTTCTCAGACCATATGGCCCACCATGATATATATGCTGTATATGTAGGCCGCCCATCAGTTTTTACATGTCATTTTAGTGCAACTTACTAAAAATATAGCAAATTCAAATCTCAAGTGGACCACACCACACCACAGGAAACAATGGATATTGAATGCCCACAATTGAAACATTCCTAAGCTTACAATGATGTTTATTTTCCATCCAACATGTTCATGAGGTCATACATGTACTGATTTATAATTTTCATCCATGTGGTTCATGAGGTCATTCCTATTGGGATGAACTAAAATTATAACAAAAAAAAACAAAAAAAAAAAACAAAAAAAAAAAAAAAAAAAAAAAAAACAAGATCCAAAACTTTTGTTGCCGCATGGATATTTCAATGGTGGAAGTTCAATCCTCACCTTTTCTTGTCGTGTGGCCCACTAGAGTTTTGGATCTATATCATTGTTGGGTCAATACCCTAATACGATCTAGCAAAACTGATGGGCGGGATAGATTTATAACAAACATCACGGTGGCCCCACCTAGCTTCTAGTTGCAACCGGATGCTTTGGGTTTCATTTCCAATAATACATGGGAGAGAGCATTAATAAAGGAGGGAGGGATTAAATGGAGAGAGAGAGAGAGAGAGAGAGAGAGAGAGAGAGAGAGAGAGAGAGAGAGAGAGGGAGAGAGAGAGAGAGAGAGAGAGAGAGAGAGAGAGAGAGAGAGAGAGAGAGAGAGAGAGAGAGGAAATTGAGGAAGCTTGTTTTAAAAGAAAATGGAATATTTAGGGAAGTTGTACACTTATGATTTACCGTGGTGATCCATCATGTGTAACAAATTCGGTCAGTTATACATTTAGGGCCCCTTATAAGCATATAAGCATGTGAATTATATAAAATATTATTTTTCTGTAATTAATAATAAGATATTCTCCTACAAGAAAATTGGGTGGTTAGAAATTCATTCTAACATTCCATATTCAACTTACATGTGTAGCAAAAGTAATTAGAATCATTTACTAATTTTCTTCCAATAAAATTAAATTAGTATGTCTTATTTGATGAACGGATTGGATGTGTGATACTTATTCTTACTGTACCTATATGAAACTTGATGCCATGTGCTCTCGCAAGAGGAAGCATTACATGGGAATAAAAAAAGGTTTTTTTATATTTAATGCTCAGCTAGTTGGACCAATTTAAATGGTCGAACTAGTTGTGTGTGAGCATTTTTCTATATATATAATAAAAAGATTTGATTTTGCTTTCACACTTCTTTTGTACTTGGGACAGGGTCAAGGAAAGAAAATTTAATTTCAAGTCAAGTGATTCAAACACAAGAACTTTTGCCTGGTTCCAAGCATTCCTTTAACCAAGTTGCACATGCATTTGTGCAAGTTCACACTTCAGTGTTACCCACCCCCACTTGGGATCAGTACAAAGACCTCAGTGTTGAAACAAGGTATCTTGCACTTAGTCTAACACTTTAGCTATGGATGAGGATGTTTAAACAATCCATATTTATTTATATATAAATCATATATATGGACAGGTCAACTAAACGCCCCCACTTGACTAAATGATCCATCTTGTTTTGTTTTGTTTTTTTTTTTTTTTTTTTTTTTAAAAAAAAAAATCCTTGACATGAGCCCTGACCCAAAACCTGATCCAATCGACTAACCACTCTTTTAATTAGACGGGTTGGCTAGCCCCATGGGTTTTCCCGACCCATTGCCAACTCTAGTTGCTCATGTTTATCACACTCCAGCGGGGACATTGGGAGAAACGTAGAAGATGTGGCTTTCCACACGCCTATGATGACACACGGGAGACATACAAGATCTGTGTCGACTATTCCAAGTCCTCTACCATGTACTTAAAAGATCTTAAATCCCTCAATTTGAGGAAGGTGGGATGATCAAATTGACTTGGCCTTCAGGCAATTCACCTGTCCAGCCCTCCTAAATTCACTCCTCACCACATGGGTCAAAGCGAGAAATGAAAATCACTCATCAAGTGGGCCACACCATACACTAGAGTCTGGTTGGACATCCTCATCGGCTATTAGGGCATATAGCCCACGTGACATTCGGCGTGGTCCTAACTTTCGGCCCCACAGGCCATTCACGAGCTAGACTTGGAAAGCCCGCAAAAATAGTGGTGGGTGTAAAAAAATGGGTTTTATTGACAATACTCACATCCAACCGATTGGATGACAAGCTGCGGTTCACCTAGTGAATAAGTTCCAATATATCATGTGGGTGCAACATCTAACCCGTCCAAAAGGTTGGATCCAACGTGAGGATCGTCTTTTGTAAAATAAGCCTATCTATTCATCAGGAAAGGTGCACTTATGGTTTGTTATTTACTGGCAGCTATACATTATTTCCATGGTGTTGCGCAACCCAATGAATGTATGGGGCTGGATTTACATAAGGTAATTCTCATTGTGGGGCCAACCTATCAGACAGGATGGATGTCATGCTTACATGATAGGTTGAAAGTTATCCGCTGATGGACGGCAACTTATCATCCAACCGTTGGATGGACCATTCCTGGCCTTATTTATCCCCAATTTTCCGTGGTCATGATTTCCTGCAGAATACCACTAAGGAACATCTGCCATAATTTCTTGCACCATGTCTAGGGGTGTACACGAACCGAGCTAGCTCGGTTGGCACGCTAGACTCGCTAATTTTTGGAGCTTGAAAGTGAGTTCGAGTTTGCCCCACCTTGACTCGGCTCGGATCAAATCCAGCTCGAACTCGGCTCAACTCGGTTTGACTCAGCTCGATTTGATGCAGGGTATATATACCTTAAAAAAAAAAAAAACCCTCCCACCCTCCCTAACCTTCCTCCCTTTCTCTCACCCTAACTGGCTAACCCTCCCTTCCTGCCTCTCTCTCTCTACTCTCTCCCTCCTCCCTTACCTGCACAACCACCATCCAATCTCTCTACTCTCTCCCTCCTCGCTTACCTGCAAGGCCGCCGTTAGACCATTTCCTTAAACCCCAAGTCCCTAACTCCCCTGTCCGGTCACCACATCTACTATCCAACGACAACTCTCCTGCCTAGTTGCCCTTGCAACTCGCCAGTCCGATTCCGACCGCCGGTAAGCTGCAAGCTCGGTCGCCCCTTCTCCTACCGCAACTCATCAGTCCGAGTCCGACCGCCGATAAGCCACAAGCCCCTACCCCTGTATGAACCGGAATCTGTACTGTTGATTTTGGCATATTTGCATGCTAACTCAGGTTGAACTCAGCTCGAAAGCTCGAAACTGGATCGAACTCAGCTTGAACTGGTCCAATTGTTGACCGAGCCGAGCCGAGCTGGAGATGTTGTCTTGGTCACTGAGCCGAGTCGAGCCGAGCCGAGGCCAGCTTGACTCGATTAGGCTCGATGTACACCCCTATCTGTGAGGAATCCAAAGAAGTTCCGTGGATTCAGAATAGTTATTCTCTTGAGGAAGACGGTGCTCGACCTCATCACATTCATCCTTGCATCAATTCCCTAGAGTAATGCCTGGCTTTCATGCAAGAAAACCCTTCTCTAAAACTTCCCGCAGACTCGTTCTCCAAAATGGCAAAAGATCAGGCTCAAACAGCATAATGCTCTGACACCATAATGTGAAAGAGAATCAATGTGTATTTTATCTGTTAGGAAAGAAGTGTGTGTGTGTGTGTGTGTGTGTGTGTGTGTGTATATATATATATATATATATATATATATATTATATATATATCTTGGACTTGTATTTGTGATCAAATGAAAAAAAAAAACCCGGAAGCTAAATTACAACTGTGAAATATACACTAAGCTAGCTATAAAATCAGTTACAGATCGACCACGTTTCCTAATATTCTAATAGATGTGAACCCACATGATGTAAGAAATAATTTTGACATCTGTTTTTTCCAGTGTAAACTACATGAGCTTTCTATTTTTGAAGCCCTTGCTTGAGTTGTTAGCATTATCCAATGAGAATAACTTTTATAAGGAATGGGAATGAGCATATTTTTGTTGGAATATGGTTAGAGTATGCATATAGGATTAAGTATGAGAGCGGTATAGATAGCTTTACCTATGTTTAGCCAATACAACTGTATTTGCATTTGTCATGAGATGGTTAAGACCATTGAATCAAAGTAACTTTTAATGGGAGCAACAATCAAGGCAGGCCCCATAGGATGGACGGTTGGATCCTAATAAGACATTTTCTAGTAAAATAAATATCAGTTGCTGCATGGTCTGTGCATGTGGAATAATAGCCTACTGCATGTTGGCCGTTTAGACTCCCTAGCTAGCCGTTTGTAATTGTTGGGTTAGCCACATGCATATGGATAAAATTTATATGCATGAGGAGTTAAACCTCATTTCAAGGGTTAGTTTTTTTAGCCTCTATAAAAACTACACAGGTCTCATTCGGACCACTAGTACTCATCCCAGCTGCCCAACCCATGCCATTTCTTTATTGCACTATGACTTGCATTTGTCATGCACTTGTTCGTGAAGGATCAACCCATCTACGCATGTGCGAAGTGCGCCACTAGCACCTCTATTACCTCATACACCCATGCCATTGCATCGTGATCGAGCCTGCATGCCGGTGTACACAAACCATGATACTCTACGAATTAACAAAAGAAATATAATGGTACTCCACACTTCCCATATAAAGTCAAGTTTTTCTTACCTCTTTTTCAATGTTGAACTATTACGAAAAACATCAAAACATGAATATATATATATATATATATATATATATATATATATATATATATATATATATATATATATATATATATATATTCTAGGATGATCAGATCTGGCAGTTTATCAGCGATGGGCAATTAAAGTGCATCCCCACGTCATTGACAATCCAAAACAACGATTACGCATTCTCTAATATAATGCAACTTGGCTTATCCATTTTTGTAGCCCGTTGGTTAAGATCATCCCAAGTGACTTCTAATATGGATGGGCAAGCGATGGTGTCCCCACATGATGGGCAATCCGTATCGATGACAGGACCTCTATCCTAATCAATATTTACCATCCATTATCATAGCCATTGATCAAAGGGTTAGAGTCATCTGCTCAAAGTAGCTTCTAAAACACGGTCAAAGCAAGGATGCAGGATGGATGGTCTAGATCCATGGTTGAATACTTTCAAATATATAATCAATTGGGACTAACCATCTTTGGCCAATGATCGATATAGTTATGGTCCAATTAATGTGATTATCGGGAGTCATGGTTGATTAAAAGTGGGCCTCACATGATAGAGAGATGTTGCAACCAATCAAATTAAAGACTTTTTAAAAGAAAATTACAATGTGAATCAAACAAATTCAGATCCTTGTTGCAATGAGAACCATGCTTGTAGCAATCGGAAGATCCGGACTCGAATCAAACCGATTTCAGACTTCCCGTAAAAGTCTTTTAAAAAATTTAGGCCGCGTTTGGTAGTCACCTAAAAATGATTCCATCTCATCTTAGTTATAAGTAATTATGTACTATAAAAGGTGTACTCATTAAGCATTAGAGATAATTAGAGTTAACTAAAATGAGATCGCCTACCAAACAGCGCCTAACAAGTCAACCAAATAGAACTAAAACTTTCGGTGCTCCTAGTTGCATTGGGACACTTAGACAATCCAATCGTTCGATCTAGACCGTCCATTAGGTCCAACACAGTTTTCAAAGGAAAACCATGTGCACATCACAGCAATGTGACCATTGTAACTATTTGATTAGCCTTTAACATAAATGGTCCAAATCACTTACACAAAAATAGGTCCAATCGACAATTTTATCAATCTATTTGTTGGGGACCATCACAGATTGCTTATGATTCTAAATAGTCACGTTTGTTAGGCAATCCTAATCATTACACGCATGGCTCGGGAAAAAGGATGGCCACTAGGAATGGATTGGCTCATCTGATCACCGTAATTGTCTTCATAGTCCATAAAACATGTCCTGGACTTGATAGACAGTTCAGATCAATCGATTGGAGTGTCCAAGTAGCCGGATGCAAGTAGGAGCACTATAACTTGTAGTGCGCTGAGAGCACTGGAGCATCTCTCCCACGTTTTACTTCATTCCTTATCCTTACCGGATAGCAACAAAACAACCGCTCAAATTTACGGCCCAGCATCCCATAGAACCGCGTGTGCAATAAAGTTCATGTAGATGCCACACATGTTCCAGAATGGCATGATAGGTCGATCTAAGCCATCCATCAGAACGACACTCATATATTGATGCATTTGGCCAAGAATCAGGTTGATTCACTGGTCAAGTGGGCCACGTTTTACAAAACAAATGTACGGCTATAAAAACTTGGGTGAAGTTTTCTAACCCATCCACCTGTTTCCAAAATTGAGGCCCACATGCAGGTTCGATCCGATATAATTTTTGTAAAAACATGAAAAAGGTCGGACTCGATGTGTCATGCCAGCACATCTGTGCCGTACACACGAGCTTTATTGCACACACATGCAGGTTCCGCAAAGATCCAGAAACTAAAAGCACTTTTGAAAGTCTTGTTGCCTTTCTAAATGAGAATCGATCAGCTACGGGCAATAGTACCACAACTTGTGGTACTCGACCATCTTTCCAGCTAACAAGGTACTTGTTTAGGAAATCAGCACCATAAAAAGGATAGGCTTTCGCCGTGAAATCACCCTCCTTAATAATCAGGTTGATCAGCTAACTAGGTCAGTCACATCTACATGTTGAGTCCGGTTGTCGGTTGTCCATTCATTCCAACAGGGTGGCCCGCCTGATGAGTGGGCCAAACTGATTTTCATGCCAAGTGATCTTTATGGTGGATCCTGCCGTTTTAATGGTACTAGTGTGCAGCGGAAGGAGCATGTTGGCCGAAAAGATGGGATCGTACCTTAGCTGCAGATGATCTGCTCTCCTGGGTTGACAGCTCCGTTCAGCTGATGGGCCACACATGTATAAAAGGAATGGATGGTCTAAAATGATTCACCAAACACGCAACAAGTGCACGTCGGTCGCGAGATGAGCGGTGAGCAAACCAACGTGATTTTTGGTAAGGGAATCTACGAGGCCTACCCTCCGGAACGTGCGCACATGTGCAGAGGAGTATACTTTCCATTCCAGAGCACCTGCCAGACAAGCTGTCCGATCTGGTACATGTCTCGGCACGCTTCCTAAGAACCATACGAAAGTCGCAGACTAATCCCACGCGTGGAAACTTGTAACAAGTGAGCCTGATCCAAGCTGTTCTTCGGGTGGGTCCCTCTTTGTACATAAAGGGCGTGTTTGATTTTCAAAAGCTTGGGTAAATATCAGGAAATGGATAATTATTACGACTTTATGCGTTAAAAAATCCGAAGAAACTTTTGCATTGGGAAATGGTTTAAAATAGCTATTTAAAGTTTCTGAACCTGAAGTATTTTATATGATATATCAATTCCGTCCATATCCACGATATTCTGACGCATGACCCCAAAAATGAGGATGAATTCAGGTGGTCCACACCAAAAGAAACAGTGGCATAACAAAGTTTTTAACGGTATTTGATTCCTATTTTCATATGGTATGGTCCGCTTAAGTTTTGGATATGATTCATTTTTTTCTTATACTATAAATTCAAAAGGCATATTGGATGGATGAACGGTGTGGATAGGCGAAATGCATCATAGTGGGACATGATGTATTTTGTAATATTTTTTATTTGCGTGTTAAAAAAGTGTCAAAAAAAGTAAGTAGTCAAATCACGTGCGTTGTAAATAGGGAGAAATAATTATTACTCTTTTCCCTCGCATATACCAGTGCACCGGAAAATCAAACAGACATAAGGGGCCCGTGTGGCCGGGCGGATGGGAAGGGACTGGAAGTTAAATCCCAGGAATGGCCGGGCATGCCAAACAGACTGCTGATCTGGATTGAATGGTATTAGGTGGGATTGTCTTGAGATAAATGGGATTGCTATATCCCTGAATTACTATATCCAGTCTGTTTGGCACGCCCGGCCAATCCCGGGATTTAACATCCAATCCCTTCCAATCCGACCGGCCAAACAGGCCCTCCACTGACAACACCATCGTTACCTTTAAATCTCAACCAATCCACCCTAATTCGTTCAAGGGATTAGAAGGGATGGGAAGGTTTAATTCCGGGATTGGCCGGGCGTGTCAAACAGACTCGATATAGCAATCCCATGGATCTTAGACAATCCATGGACAACACCATCGTTACCTTGAAATCTATGCCATCCACCCTAATGCCATTCAATCCCTTCCAATCCATTCGGCCAAACGGGCCCTAATCAAGCTTGTCCGCTCGCTATCCGGGCCACGGACGACGCTTCACAGCTAACAAGCACATGGGACACATCTTTAAGTATTCCTGACCTAGTGTTTGGACTGGGGGACGAGAGGTAGAGATCGAAGTCATTCGCAGCAAAGATGGATGGATCTTTCAGGTAGGGCTTGTACACCACACGATCAGGTGTCCCTTACTCCCACCTTTTCCACCCGCACTTACCCTAATCACGAATTCTCCTTCTCAATCAACCAAGAAAAAAACTACTCAATTTATTAAATTAAACGAAAGAAGAGGAAGAAAAAAGAATCATGATTTTACAGACAGCAGCAACAGATGCAGTAAATCCAGATAGGGAAAACGAAAACCCTCATCACGTCCACACTTCAAACCCTCCCATGAAACCGTTAAAAACTCATACACAAAAAACAAAGAAAATTAAAATAAAAACCCTAAATCTAATTATATATGTGAAAATAAAAAAGAGAGGAAAATCAACAAGGTATCTTTGAAGTAAACCACTCCATGACGTGAAGAGGGGCTTTGATGAGCTCCAGCGCTATCTCCACCAATACCGTCACGCACAGGCAACACGGACATATGCACGACAACAGCAACCTGGTCAAATTCACCCCAAAAACAAAATCAAAATTACAATCATATCCCTTTTAACAGCAATTGAGAGAGAGAAAGACGAACCCGACGATCCAAACGATGATGCCAACGATGGAAACGAGGAGAGCGAGAAAAGCGAAGGGAAGGCCCAACAAAAAACCCAGAGGCCTGCACTCGCAATCGCACATCTTCTTCTTCTTCTTCTTCTTCTTTCGCTTTTCTTCCTTTCCTTCTTTCGGGCGATCTCTTCGCTTTCGTGAGACTTGGTTTTTCTTCCTTTCTTGTTTCTTATTTCTTAATGGAGGATAGCACCGGAGGAGGATTTATTTGGTTCGCCGTCTCCGCATCTTTCAATTGTATACACGCATTCCAAATCCTGACAAGTGGGGTCCATAATCGGTCCATTTTCAGTGAAATCTGATTGAAGCATCTTAGCCTTTCGATTTTATTTTAAATTTTTTTTTTCTGGTGGATAGACGGTCTAGAAGAGAATTACAACTATGGTGCACGTTCATCTGAAAATGGTCTTCCTATCAGTTACTATAATCTTCCAATCTAAAATATTTCCGGGAAATTCTCGATCTACACTGGTATTCAATAGTTCAATGGTCTGGATTAAAAAATCATGGGCCAAGATTCACAGAATTGAGAACGCATGTATACTATGAAACTATGGGGATACCTATCATACATTTTCTTAAACAAGAGGACTCGACGATTATGGCAAACGGTGGTGACTCGTCTAAGGTAAGCTGACGTCATTTTATGTTAATCTAAACCGTTGAAATCGTGATCCCAGGTGTTTATATGATATATGCGTACAAAATACACAAAAATCGCGCTGATGAGATATGGCAACCGGTTGGATGGATGGGGAAGCATGGCCTTATCGAGTAGATATATTCCATCCACAACGGAGAAACGATTTTTACGGTCCAGATTGACATTAATAATCTACCAATTGGGAAATGGTGGAGGACGCGTAAGCTAATCCATGAGGGAGCGAATTAGGTGCGGCCCCCGCCTCACCCAAGACGGTGCGGCCCTTACTGTGGGGCACAATTTGATACATGTATTTTATATCCATGCCGTCCATCTATTTTTTCGGATCATTATAGAGTATGAACCCAAAACTGAAGCAGATTAAATTCTCAATTGGACCATACCATAGGAAACAGTGGTGATTGTTAACGGGCAATAAAAGTTTTGGATCGAGCTGATATTCGTTTTTTCCGTTCATCCAGGTTTATGTGACCTTATCAATTGGTTGTCTGGAAAATAAACATTAAAGTGGGGGATAAGAAGTTTTTAATGGTAGGGCGTTCAATTACTACTGTTTTCTATAGTATGGTCCACTTTATATTTGGATCTTATTCATCTTGGGGCGTCCTAAAATGTTCCCAAAAAACGGATGGACGGAGTGGATATATAAAAAATACATCAAGGTGGGCCTTAGGGTAGGAGCCGCACCGTCTAGGGTGAGCCGGGGCCGCTCCTAATCCGCTCCCAAGCCAGACGCAAAGAGACACGTTTTCGGCGTTAAAGGAAAAGGAGAATGACAAGTGCGAAGGACGGGTTTGGTGACTCGCTTGGCCACCCAAAATGGTAATCCGTCTGGCAATGACGTTTTGCAGGGCCCACCAAACGACCAGCGGTGTGATGTGTGGACTGTGGCCCTTCCATAGTGGCTCCTTGATCAGGTGATCTACGATTAAGCGTGGCCGATCGAGTAAACTGCCTTATCACCTAAACTGCAGCCTCCGTGCACGCAACGGAAATAGAGGAAAGATAAGAATATTCGCCTGAAACTTTGCAGTCAAAGCCTCCATCCAGAGGCGTTCATCGAGATGGATCATGGATCATACGCGATAATACATCAACTGGGGGGTGGATTGCCTGCCACCCCTGACGGCAGGAAGAAGCTAGGTGGGTCCCACCGTGATGATTGTGAGAATTCCATTCGTCCATCTGATTTTGCTAGCTGGTATTAGGACGTGGGTCCAAAACTAAGGCATATCCAAAACTCAAATGAACCACGTGACAGGAAACGGTAGGAATTGAATGCTCACCATTGAAACGTGAGTGGGCCATGGGGTCACATAAGTTCCGTATTTGACTAATATTTTATGTTTTCTGTTTTATAAACCGTTTGATTGGCATATAAAAAAAATCTCTTAATAAAAGTTGGTTAGCCATGCTTACCATTGTACTTCTCCCCTGGGATCTCTACGTAATAAATTTTATATCAAGCTTAATAACTGTGGACCACATATTAAGCATCACACCCTAAATCTATTTGCAATGACTATAATTATAATATAATATAATTTTTTGAATCACTTAATCTAAATAACTCAACAATCAGATCAAAATTAATGGTCATATATGATCCATCTAAAAAGAGTCTTACATCTAGAGGTGTACACGAGTCGAGTCGAGCTTTGCCCAGCTCGTGCTCAACTCGGATAACTCGAGTCTCAGCTCGTGTTTGGCTTGGCTCGGCCTTCGAGCTTGGAACTGCAGCTCGTGCTTGACTCACCAAGTAGATCGGTCCAGTCCAAGCCGAGTTCGAGTTGAGTTTTCGGATGTGTTTCGCTACTCGGACAGACGCTACTCGCAAGCAAAAATTGGAGAGAGTGGAGAAGATGACTCACTTTAGAAAAGGAGATCGTCCAGACAGATGTTGGAAGAAAGAATGTCGTCGGACGGCGGAGAATGATGAGCGTATTGGGCGAAAGGGAGGGAAAAATGGATTAGGGTCGGGCAATTTGGGTGAAAGGGAGGAAGAAATGAGTTAGGGTTGCGGGGTTGGGAGAGTAGGGTCGGGTGAATGAGGGTTTTTTTTTTTTAAAAAACTCTTATATATTCACTTAAAACTCGATCTAAGTCAAGTCTGAGCTGAGTTGAGCTCAATACTGAGTCGAGCTAGGTCTAGCTCGAACTCAACTTAAAATATTCCGAGCTCTCAAAAAAAGGCTCCACTCGTACGAACAAAGTTTCGATTCAAGTTAAGTCAAATTTTTTCTAGCCGAGTTGAGCGAGTTACCGATCTAACTCAGCTTGTGTACAGCTCTACTTACATCCACTTTTTCCAGTGGTATGACCCACTTGAGCTATGATCTCTCTGTTTTAGGCTTTTGTCCACCATGAGTTGGAAAACGTACGGACAAAATGAATTTCACACGAACATTATAATGGGCGCATCTAGTTTTGGGTGGCTGCGGTGGTTGGAGTCCGGCTATCCGCGTCCCATCGATTGGACAATCAGATGAACGTGGTCAGAATTTAGGACAGAGAAATAGATTTCTATGTTTGACCGACAATGTTCCCCCTATTTCAATTCTGACTGCGGGCATAGCCTCATTAATCCCGGCCGATTAGAGCCACCAAAATAGAAATCAAATTACATATTAGGTAACGGGGTAAACTTTACTAGGCTAACTATAAGTTGTGTCTATCTACCCAATCCATCTATTTTATCAACTTCTAGGGTACCATGAAAAGGTTAAGTGGACTAAACCACTTGATACTCTGAATTGAACAGCGCCATTGAAATCTTAATGTGGCAAACAAAGGTTTTGGATCAACCTTACATTTGTGTTTTCCCTTCATCTGTATGCTTATGTGACATTACAAAAAGGCTGGATGACAAATAAATATCACTAGGCTTAGTAAGGGTTTTACTATGGATATCATTATCCTCATTGTTTCTTGTGATGAGGTCCACTTAACCTTGGGATATGCTTCAATTTTAGGCTTAACCCCTGAATGAGCCGAAAAAATAAAAATAAAATGGAAGGCATGGATAACCCGCATATATTTATGGTGGCCTTAACATAGTTTACTCGATACCACGAAGCTGAGTTACTCATCACTACGGAATCCGATTTTACAAAAATAGGGCCGTACTAGAGGGAAGCGGATTGGCTGGTGTAACACACACCACCAATATTACTGGTGTGTTGATGTCACCAAGTTATGTGGATCCCATCGTGAGATATGTGTTATATTCAAACTGGCATAGCAAGACTTGGGGCGAAAGATAAGACTGATCCAAATATTGAGTGGACCACGCTGCAAAACGTAGTGAGAGATTTTTATTATTATTTATTTTTATTTTTCAGTTAGCTTGTTAGTGAGAGATTGAACGTCTATCATTGAAACCATTTTGGAGGTCACATAAGTTGTTTTGGATCAATATTATATTATTATATATATTAGCACACACACTCACATTGCAGTGGAATTTCACCACCTATGGGTACTCAAACCCTTAACCCAGTGTTGAAACTCCTTAGAGTCTACCACCGGATCAATATTATATTTGTTTTTCCTCTTCATCCAGGTATGTGTGATATTATGGACAGATTGGATGTAAAATAAAGGTTATGTTGGGCCCTACAAACGTTTTAACGGTGAGAATCATTATACTACTGCTATTTGTTGTGTGGTCCACTTAAGCTTTGGAAATAACTCATTTTTTGGATTCGCAATCCAAAATGATCTCGCCAAATGGATGAACGGAGTGGATATAATAAATACATCATTGTGTGGCCCATGTAACTTTGATCTCTTTTGAACAATTCTTAGCTCAAGCAGTGTCAGCCGTCATCTTTCGAATGACACGAAACTACACCAGCTATATTGGTGGTGTGTGGTGTTGTAAAAAACATTGATTAAAAATATTTTAAATAAATATAATTATATTAAAGTATAAGTGTTTTTTGAAAAAAAAAAAAAATTGTGTTTTGTTGTTTTGGGAATAGTCCCAAGTTGGAAAAGAGATAAGAAAAAATTGAGTTTATATGTGAGGTGTGGAGTACCATTATATTTCTTTGGTTGATCCATGGAGTATTGGGGCTTGCGTGTTCCAGTGCTCACGCACACTCGGGCACTGTCTTGGACTCGGTGCAAGGACATGGGTATGTGAAACAGTGTGGCTGCAAAGGCGCACTTCGCACGTGGCTTTAGAGGCACTAGTGGTGCACTTTGCACTTTGCACTTCGCAAACGAGTGCGACAGAAAATATGGGTTAGATAGTTGGTATGAGAGCTAGTGGTCTAAATGAGACCTGTGTGGCTTTTATAGAGGCTAGAAACTAGCCGTTGGAGTGAGGTGTAACTCCTCGTGCAATATAAATTCGGACTATGCAGTAATTGCCGCATGTTGCTAACCCAACAGCTATAAAACAACTAGTCAGTGAGTATAAATGACTAGCATGCAACAACAGTTATCGCACATGCACAACAGTCAGAGACTGCCAATAACAGCTAGTTTCTCACCAATAGATAAAAAATAGTCACATTGGTTAATGACCTTGGACCAAAACAGTTAGCCACCCTAGCTTTATATAAACAATGCACGGATGGTTCAACAGACCATCATAAACACTCGAATCACACTCACACCAAAGAAAAAAGAGCAATAAGTGTGCTCTAAGCAATCAGCAAGGTTCATACGAACCTTAGGCAGGAGACCTTGAGAAATAGACCAATGCAGTGGTCTAAAATTTTCTAATTCTCTTTCCGATTCTGGGATTTTTTTTTCTTTTTATTTATCTGTCAAAAATTTGTGTATATAGTTCCATTTTTCACTCTTTGTATTTACTAAACCTTGATCCACACTCAGACTCGTCGTATCCTAGAAGCTGTTTGCCTGGAATCCATCAGCATTCTCAATATGGACAAATAACACGTTAAGGACAGCATAATCTTATGTGCTTCAGCCTATCTTGATTTTTTTGGTTTAATCATTTTATAGATATTATAAATCTGTAATATTTTTTTAACATGTGGTACATCACGCATTCCGCTTCCGCCACCACTGTGGGGCCCACCTTGATGTATGTGTCGTGGATCTATTTTACCAGCTGAATTTATGTAATGGTTTAAAAAATGAGGCATATCCAAATCTAAGTGGACCAGATTGAATGTCCACAATTAAAAACTTATTGGGAACTTGCTAAAGCTGCTTATATACATTGATACACTATCCTAATCACAGCGGAAGATATTGTGTTTGAATCTTGAGAGAATTAACATGCCTCCCTAATATGATCTTGGACTGTGCTATTTATGGTATGTTATTAATGTTTTTATTTTTATCTATCATTACAATGAGCTTTAATAAGTTTTTAATTGTGGAATATTCCTTTATCTATCATTACAATGGGCACTAATAAGTTTTTAATTGTGGCGTTCCATCACTATTGTTTTTCTATGGTGTGGTCCACCTTAGCCCTAATATGAGCCTGTAAAGGATTAAACGTTTACTGTTGAAGTATTCATGGGTCATAGAAGTTTTGTATCAAGCTAATATTTTCATTCTTTCAGCTAATTTCGGTGGAAATAACCTGTCAAATTAGATGATGGAATAACTTTCTCACAAATAGAGGTGTACACGAGTCAAGCCGAGCCGAGCTTTGCCCAGCTCATGCTTGACCTCGGATTGCTCAAGTCTCAGCTCATGCTCGGCTCGGATTGGCCTTCGAGCTCAAAACAGCAGCTCGTGCTCGGCTTGGCCAAGTTTGAGCAGCGTTAAAGTTGAGTTTTCGAGTAGAGTTCGAGTCTTCGAGCCAGTGGTCGCTGGTCGGACTTAATATACATTCAACAGGTCTGTCCAGCTAGTGGTCGCTAGTCGGATGAGTTCCGCTACTCGGACGGTCGGAAAAAATGGAGAGAGTGGAGGTCGGAGGATAGGACTCATCTTCGAAAGAAATGCTGCCAGACAGACTCTGGACGGCTGGACAGACGTTGGACGAATGAAATGCCGACAGACAGACACTGGATGAATGAAATGTAGCAGGACAGACGGCCGATTTGGACGATTTGGAAGGACAAATGGGGCGATTTGAGGCGATTCGGGCGAAAGGGAGGGAGAACAGGTAGGGCTTGTTGGTTTAGGTGTACGGGTAGGGTCGGATGACTGGGTAGGATTTTTTAAAAAAACTTTATATATAACTTAAAATCGAGTCAAGTCGAGTCGAGCTTAATACCGAGTCAAGCTATGTCCAGCTCGAACTCGACTCGAAATGTTCCGAGCGCCCAAAATATGGCTCAAGTCGGTTCGAACAGCGTTTCTATCCGAGTCGAATCGAGCTTTTTCACGCCGAGTCGAGTGAGTTGCCTAGCTTAGGCTACTCATATACAGCTCTACTCACAAACATCACGGTAGATGACACCTAGCTTTCAATGGCAGTAACTTGTTGCAGCCGGTTGCAGGTAATCTGTATCCTTTAGGGTGTGGATTGGGCTCTCACTAGGACCTAACAAAATACATGGAGCCCGCCATGATTATATGTTTTATCCATGCTTTCCATTCATTTTGATAGATCATTTTAAACATGAGCTAAAAATGAGGCAGATTGAAAGCTTAAGTAGACAACACCGTACAAGCAGTGGTAGGGATTGAATTCCTGCGGTTGAAAACTTCATGAAGCAATATATTTCCTATTCAATCCGTTCACACCGCGCATAAACTTATATACAGGGAAAACATAAATATCAACACAAAACTTTTTTGCCTCCAAGGAGCTTTTCATCCCTGCTTCCTGTGGTGTGGTGTGGTTCACTTGAGCTTTTCAATCTAACTCCTTTTCAAGTTTAAAATAGACTAAAAGAATGGATAAAATTAACATACACATGATGGTGAGCCTCACAAAGCCCTCATGGGATGGATGGTCATCTCTAGCTAGGTCTAGTGGGGGTGATACCCAATTCACGCCCCTTATTTTGCACCGCTTCCTATGATGTGGCTCACCTTACTCTTGAATGTGACTGCATTTAGGATCCATGGTTAAAATGTAACAGCTCACTTGATTCACGGGAAGAATCTGATATACGTTGGTCCCACTGGCCATCAATTGATGCAAGTCAGCCTTCCACGTGCTGAGTGCGGAATAGGTGATGAGGGCAACAGTTGAGTGGGTGAAGCCCTGACAATGGGGCCACCTCAACATGTGTAGTATATACACGCCGTCCATCCATGTACTACTTCCTGTCATGTGTCCCACTTGAGCGCTCATTTTTTTCTCATGCTCTGTAATAAGTTATAAAAACGGATTAACAGGGTGAATTTCTCACAAAGATCACAATGGGTCCCACCTAGCTTCGGACAACGGGATCCGGTGTCACTGGCAATCTACGTCCATAAAATAATGTCTAAATCTCTAAATTCCCATTGTGTGGCTTACATGAGCTTTGGAAATGTCCTTCAACGAATCTATGTATAGCGCATCAGATGAGTGGATTGGATGGAATGGAATATACATACACAACACAAAATTCAGATGATTCTAATGCGGACCGTTGCTATGTCTCTCTTTTTAACCGTTTATTTGTAGCCACAAGCCTAAAGATGATGGCTGGCCCACCGATGAGGCTTTCAAATGATGTGTAGCCATGAACCTAAAGATCATGACCTCCACTACTGATTTCACAGAAATGGCCGTGAATAATTCAACCTCCACTTGTGACTCATATACGTTAAGCCCACACGTCGAGTATGACCATTTCTGTCATCAGCCGTCTGATCACCAAAAACAATGTGCGCTACTTGTAAAAAGATGTTAACGTGGATTGCGTCCTATACCCGCCCGTCGGAAGCGGAAGCTGCATCAGCTATATAATACGTGTCGTGCGAGACGAGCGCCGACGCTCTTCGAGCTCTGAGTTGTACACTTTTACGGATGGTTGAAAAGAGATCAAAGTTACCTGCCCCAAAATGATGTATTTATTATATCCAAACCGTTCATTCATTTTTCGAGATTATTTTAGAGCCTTATCTAAAAATTGAATCATATCCAAAGCTCAAATGGACCACGCCAAAAATAGCAGCGGGATAATGATTTTCAGCCTTAAAAATTTCATAGGGCCCACGTAACATTTATTTTCCATCCAATCTGTTTATAAGGTCACAAATACCTGAATGAAGAGGAAAAACAAATTTCATATTGTTCTGAAAACTTTCGTGACCCCTAAAAGGGTTTCAATGGTAGAAGTTCAATCCCTCACTGCATGATATCTATATCTTCCTTATTTTTAGTCTCAAGCCTTAAGACGGGAACGTAAAATTGATGGACGGTTTAGATATAACACATACCTCATGATGTGGCCCACATAATATGCTGACGCCAATACAACGGCGTATGGTACACCAGCCAATCCGCTTCCCCGCCCGTCTCCATCTGGGAACGGTAAGAAGCTTTGAGTGGTCATACGTCACCGTCACGTATGGGTCTTATCTATACCGTCCATATATATATATATATATTCAAAAAATTAGCTTGAATATATTTTTTGCCGTCACGGTAAGAAGTTTCGGATCAAGCCGATATTTGTGTTTTCACTTCATCCACGTCTACATTACCTTATGAATAGGTTTTATGGGAAAAAAAACATCACGTGGGCCCTTAGAAATGTTTCAACAGTGGGTGTCATATCAGTGCAGGTTCCTTTGGTGTGGTCCACTCAAGCCTTGGACCTGCCTCATTTTTTGGTTCACATGTTAAAATTTTCTGAAAAAATTGTTGGACGGCTGGATAAAACAGTTACATCACGGTGGGCTCCACAGAGCCCAACGCAATCCGCGTCCGCTGAAGTGATGCGGCAAAACGGCATTGGTTAGATACCACGGCATGTTCCCTAGGTTTAAATGCTACTCCGTTAGATCTGCTAACGGATCTTTCTCCGTTTCCGCCGTGCACCCGCTCGGCCATGAAACTGGATTGTCATACTGAGAAAATTCAGTTGGCCCACTGTAAATTTACGTGATTTATCCACACCTTCCATCTGTCTTTCCATCTAATTTTAGGAGTTGAACCTAAAATTGAAGCTTGTAAAAATCTCAAGTGGACCATACAACAGGAAACAGTGGAAATAATGATTTCCACCGTTGAAACCTTTCCAGGCCCCACAGTGATGTTTATTTTTCATCCAAACTGTTCAAAGGATTAAAAAACATGGATGAAGGTTAAAAGTATTTATATATATAATCTTGATCCAAAACTTCTGTGGCCCTCAAGAATTTTTCAACGGTATAAATTCAATTCACACTGTTTCCTTCGGTGTGGTCGATTTTAGCCTTTGATATGCTTAGGTTTTGAGCTGAGGCCCTAATATTATCTTATAAAATGGATGGACAAACTGGATAAAATACATAAATCACGGTGGACCCCACGAGGTTTACTTAGTATGATGGCTCCTCAACCTGCGCCAGAATCCAATCTCCGTCAACCTACTTTTGGCAGAAATTCCGTGAGAAAGGATGCTGGGTGGGGCCCACCACCATATTTTTTGAAAATATATTCCATTCATCTGTTTTGCAAGCTAATTTTAGGATAGGTGGCAAAAAATGAGGTGGATCCAAGACTTGACTGGGCCACACGAGAGGAAACAGTAGGGTTTCAATGAGAACCGTTAAAATATTTTATGCTAATAAAAGCTTTTTTTTAGAATAAATTTTCTATATTTTCTCTTCATCCCTATGTTAATGACCTTATAAACGGTTTTGATGGCATATAAACATCAAGGCGGAGCCCAGGAAGGTTTCAACGGTAGGTATTTCTTTCTCTAATTTTTCCTCTCATGTGGCCCACTTTAATTTTGGATCCACCTCATTTTTGGTCGATTTTCCTAAAATGAGCTTGACAAACGGATGAACGAAGTATATTTCCCAAAAACATGGTGGTGGGCCCCACCCAGCATCCTTGCGCAGGCACTTCCTGCGAAAGGCATTCACGTGAAATCAAATCTGCCCTTGCGCTTGCAATTTGCAAGGTTGGTTGAAAATCTAGGTAGAGCCAACCATGATGTTTTTGAGAAATCTACCCCGTCCATCCATTTTTCCTTATCATTTCAGGGCATAAACCCAAAACTGAGGCAGATCCAAATCTCAAGTGGACCACACCACAGGAAGCAGCGCTGATAATGATTATCACCGTTAAATATTTTTTAGGGCCCATCGTGATATTTATTTGACATCCAACCTGTACATTAGGTCATGCAGACCTAGATGATGGAAAAAAAGCAAATATCAGCTTGATCTAAAAATTTGGTAGCCCCAGGAAGTTTTTATTGGTGAGAGTTCAATCAGCACTGTGTGGCCCACTTGAGAATTTGATCTACCTCAGTTTTGGGGTCATATCATAAAATTATTTTTAAAAATGTATAGACGGCGTAGATTTATCATTAACATATTGGTGGGACCCACCTAACATCCTAGCAAAAGAATTTGATGTAAAAGGCTTTCTCCGCATCCTTCGGAGAGGGGGTGAAGAGGCGTGCGAAAAAGAATTTGATGTAAACATACGGCTTTATATATTATCATTTTAGATTACATCCAAGGCTCAAGTAGGCCACACCACAGGAAGCAGCAGTGATAATGATTCTCACCGTTGAAACACGTCTAGTGCGCACACAGATCCCATAAGAACTCCTGACCCCACTGCCATTGAAAAGAGACAATGGCCCCCGCCTAAAAATTGACAGAACGTGCTGCGTCCAGCTTGTGGGCCCCACTATTTCAACGGAAGGGAATTTAGCAAGAGGAATTATAGATGTAATCCCAACATATTGCAAGAGGATGTCGTATCCAGTCCTTTTCAACGTCCTAAACCGCTTAGGATGTGGACAGTACATATGGGTGTCCCGAAAGAACTCTCAGATTGAAATATTTTGTCAGTTGGATGATTCAAGGATAACGTCCATAATCAAAGGAAAGGGTGAAATATTCAAATCTAAGTGTTCTTATTTTGGCCATCCAAAATCAAGATGAGGCCCATCAGATAAAAAGTCTTGATCAATGAAATATGACACGAGATCTAAAGGCACAAGTCCACACGTATCCTATTACTTCCGGCCAAGATACCTGGTCACATCCTGCAGTGATGCCACACGTATCCTATCCAAAATTGCTAGATCAGGGGACTTGAATGTGTACCATTGCTTGCTTCTTTTAACCATTGGTCCATCACCAATTGGATGGCTAAGATTATCCATGATTGCAACCTCTAGATTATGGCATCTCTACAGTATGGCCGTCAATCCAAATCATGAAGGCATTACATCGAAGGGCAGAAGTCGTGTCTATCACATTGTGAATCCTCCTTACAGCACATATGGCAAACGTGTGTGATGATTTGGGCTGTTGATTGGATGATATACTATATCCAAAAAGGAAAGAGATTGTTTGATAACCCATAATATCAGTGGACTGCAAATGAAGGGTAGGCAGCAACAGTCTAAAATCAACCACCAAAAATCGCAACAGCTGGATGGTCAAAGTTGCCCAATTGCAGAGAATTTATTATTATTATTATTTAAATCTATACCCCAGCTACGCTATGTCCCACCAGATCAACGTTACAGAGCACCACACAAGTTCGCCATGTATATGGTGAGGGAGCTGCATGGAATTTGTGTGACGAGAGATGCGTAATAGCATTTCTCTGAACAGAAAAGAGGAAACCAGTCAGGTAAGGACTGCACTAGCATTTTTAAAACTTCAAAAGGAAATTATCTGATACAGAACCCGACGCTTTGCGTAGCATACATGAGTGTTCAATTCTAACAAGTGGGACCTGTGGTTCTGTTGCATCCCATCATGATGAGCCATGGCCCAAACATCTTAGCCACTGATCTTTGGACTTCTATTGAATGTGAAGCTGTTGCTGTATCTCTCTTCCTAATCGTTTGTTCGTCATCCATGTGTCATCCATATATTGAAAGGTTACAATTCTCCTACTCCTATGGAGGAGATTTTGGGAAATGGTCCATCCAAGGTGGGATGCAACAGAGCAGTCGTCTGGATTACTAAAGCATGGCCCCACCTGTCAGAACTGAAAAACCATGCATACTGTCAAGCCATCGGGTCGCTTGTCCTATAATTCCTCTCTAAAACAAGGTTCCAACTTCAAAATTTATCAATATCTTTTATGAAAAAAATTGGGTGGGGCTTTTAAAACATGCTTCATTCTCCCATAACTACAGCTCAAGGTAGACAGTTTTTCCAGCCGTGTTCGGTAATTGGTTAGGATTAGACCTGCTTACATCTATGGTTTCCATTAATGTTCACTGGTACAAAAAAAAAAAAAAAAAAAAAAAAAAAAAAAAAAAAAACACTATATAGAATAAATTAAAAGTATGCTCAAATCACCCTCAACATAGAGGAGCCGTCCACATCAGGGGAACAAATTCAATGGATGAATTCAAGAACGTCCATGAAAAATAATCAAGCAAGTTAAGAAAACCCTCTTACACTGAAAATATCAAGTCCTCCACATACCAGTCGCTTCTGTACGATCAATTTTGACCGTCTTGTCCCTGGTTCGTCAGTTGCATTGGTGGAAGTCCCGAAACATATGGGTACCAATGAAGAAAAGTTAACATCATACATACCAGTGGCAGTAGGCTTACCGGAAGGAGGTTCCCATCGTTAGAGATGTGAACATATTTTGATTCTCTTGCCCTAACTTTTGGCCTATGTGGATGATGAAATCGTGCAACATATTAAGTGAGTGATTGACGTAGTATCTAACAGTAATGACAAGCTTAATGCACAGACACCATGTCATTACCAATGAACATACTCAGACTAACCAGACTAATTGCGGGTACCGCACTGATACAAGAATGAAAAACAAAGGGCAATGATGTCTAAATATTTCCTAGAAAAGGGTCAGTATTGTTGTGGGAGTGCCCTGCTGATATTTTCAGTCTAAGAGGAGTTTTCCTAATATTTAATTAGTTCTTAGGGGCATTCTTCAAATTGTCCATACATTCAACAAGCATCAGAAACACATAAACTTCCAAAATGGGCAAACAAATTGACTAGTCATACAAAGCAACTGCTGCCTGTGTTACCAAGATCTGTGTAGACTGTACAAAAGAAAATGAAGTGGCCACATTGGCCAAAATATTTAAGAGATTGCACTAACCCCACCCACAGACACACATGGAAAATACAAGCCACAAATCAGGTGTGCCCAACTGTGTAGATGGCACGGCAAAAGAGGCTGGAAAGTCTACCCATAAGATGGTTAATTGAATGGGGAGTGATGGCAATTTTTCTGAACTATCCTCCATATGTTTCTATACAAGTGGCTCACCTGTTGAGCTGATCGGCCAGAATTTTGAAACAGGTCATCAGCACGTAGGGCCCACTCAATGCATGGTCCAACATCCCGCACAAGTTCAAATGTGAAGATGCATATGGGTTTAGCAAAGCTCCCTTTAATAATTACTTCTTTGAGGCTCAGCTCTTCTGTGTACAAGTAATAAAAAAGTTACCGAGGATGACGATCCAAACTAGAGTTCTCTTTCTCCATTGAAACGATGCAAGCAAGCCTGTCATAGACCTATCACAAAAGTTCCACATTTTTCAAGACCTCGTCTGAAGCATTAAAATGCAAGCAAGGACAGAAATTGATGTCGTAGTCAATCCTAAATCATACCTCCGAAAGCTTACTCATATCCCCCTTATCTGCAGAAGATCCATCATACCTAGATATGAAATGAAATATGATGATCAAAATCAACACTAAACTGCATGTTAATTTCAAATGCAACTATAATAGACATTTTTCATACCAGTCACGAGGAATTCCAGCAACATCTCGTGCTGAATAATTGAATGGGCCCTTCAACTCCACATTAAGCTCCTTTAACAAGTCTATGGACAATGGCAAATGTAATCGAAACACATCAAATAAATGTAGATAAGCAAAGTTCGTATTGCATCAAGGTTATATTTACCTTTAAAAGTGGTACAAGGTACACGGCCCATTTTCTGGCAGACTGAGAGGAACCAAAACACACCAACTGCCACATGAGCAACTTCCTCATCGGCAATCATAGCAACAATGTCTGATGTCCTGTGATCTCCAAAGCCAATCAATTTTTGGACGAGCCTAGGCCCTGCATCAAGCCCTCTGGCCTCCTAAAATCTCATGGAAAACAAACACCATCATGATAAATTGAAATAAAAAGGTAAATTCACCAAAATCCAACATGAATGCAACTGGGTCAGAATCTAAGCAGATTGTATGGGACCGAACTGAGTTAAACCATGTCTTTCTTTTTCTCTGAAACAGTGGTTCATTGGAGAGATTGGTATCTGAAGCCTTTTATACAAATCAAGTCACTGACAAGTTGCTTCAATGATAGAGCTAAAGCATTCAAGGGAAAAAGAAGACCGTATGGACAGACATGCTTTAAAGACCAAAATCAAATAACTTTTACAGGGATCATCGTCATCATCTAAAACTTATCCCAACTAACTGGGGTCAGCCACACAAATCATTTTCCGTCATTCCACTCTTTTGAGGACCATATCCTCAATTAAACCATAGGTCATCAAGTCTTTTCTTACAATTTCCACCCAAGCCCTTTTGGGCCTTCCCTTGTCCTTTTAAAACCTTCAACTTGAACCAACTAGCTCCCAACCAGTGTAGTTCTTGGTCTCTAATGCACATGGCCAAACCATCTAAGCCTACTTTCTCTCATCTTATTACCTATTGGTGCTACTCCAACATTTTGTTCAATTCATAAAGTTCTAATTCTATTGTCTTTCCACTCATCTATCTCAACATCCTCATATCAACTACACTTATCCTATGAACATGTTGTTCCTCGACTGTTCAATATTGTCCCATAAAGCATAGCTGGTCTTATAACCATCCAATAAATTTATACCTTCAGTTTCATTAGTATGTGGTAATCACATAAAACTCTAGAAGCACATCTCCACTTCATCCACCCAATTCTAATACTACGGGCAATATCCTTTTCAGTCCCGCTGCTCTCTCAAATTATTGACCCAAGATATAAAAAATTGGTTATTTTTGGTACTTGGTCAGCAATCTTAACTTTCACATTGATAACACATTTTTTTGTCAGATTGAAGTTTACATTAAACGAATAGATATTTGAAACAGGGAACAAATGAAATCAAATTTAGGAATCTATGGAGATCAACTCAAATAATGGTTACCAATACTCAAGAAACATTTGGTGAGTAAATACGAATGACTTGAACAACCATTTAAATCATTCCTCAAATTGATCACTGAAACTATTAATATATAGAAGCCATCCACTATCAATATACAGTGTCAATTAGGGTAATGACTGGGTTTGAGAACTGCACTATATTTTATAATGCAAAGCTCTTTTTCATGCACAACGGCTCCACATGTGATGCACAAGAACCATTAGACCTGGAGGGGCATTAGGATTGAAATACCCTGGCAAAATGATCCTTTCAGTCCAATCAGAGGGACTGCAAAATGGAAAACATGTATGCCAACCAAGACTGTCAAGAAGGTGGACCCTATTCTGGATGGATCATGCGCTGCTAATATACTGATCAGAAGATCTTAACCATCAGATTTTACCCATGAACCTGCACTTGGCTGGGCAAAAATTGGACGGGTGGGATGATCTGATCAGCGTAAATTCAGGCTATGCTGATGCATGCATGTCATGTGAACAGTGGATGAGTTGCTACAACTTGTGAGTGTTGACAGTTGCACATTTTATTATAGGCTGTCTCTGCCTGAAGCAGGAAACTACCTGAACCAAAGGAATCACTGCTAAACGTGCAGCAACGCTCCCAGACGATCTTTCGCACTCCCTCCAGAGCAAATTATGGGCAGGCATATCACCATAGCTATTGATGGAAAAAAAAAAAAGAAGAAGAAAAAGAAAAGAAGAAAGAAAGAAAGAAATTTTAGTCTAACCAACGTTAAACAGTATGAAGTTTTTCCGAAATTCCACCAAAATGCAACTTTGCTTCTCTTTTTTTTCATCAGATATAATCCTACCGTTCCAAGAAAAACGACAAGATCATATGCAATATAAATACCAATAAACCCTTCTCATCAAAACATTTCTACGATAAATTTAATCCATTACAACAATTAAAAAACTATAATTCAAAGGTCAAATATCAAAAATATTCACTAAGTAATTAGACTAAACAATAACAAAATAAACTTAGAAACAGTTTTTCAGACTTGTGACAAGAAAAAGAAAACGTTTCTTACTTGAACCCAAGCTCAGCTAGTCTTTGTGAGCACCAACCAAAATGGCGGCTCTCATCATCAGCAACATGGGCGAAATCAGAAAAGAATTCATCCCCAAGAGCTTCCCTGAATGGAGAAAACCGGACTACTGTATCCCATGCCAAATCTATAGCATTCAGCTCCACATGTGCAAGATTATGAAGCATATATGCATTGAGTGGGAAACCCGAGTTTTTGGGAGCAGGTATTTCTTTTGGAGAAACCTGAATTGCATAAAAGGGTCCACAAGTTAAAAACCAAGTATCTGACTGGTCAAAAAGGATGCTTCAAAAGAATGCATGCTTGAAAGTAATGGAAATGAATTATAAATTTATAAAACTAGTACAACTTTTTTTAAGATGAATGAAAGTAGACTTAGATGGTTTGATCATGTGCAACGGAGAACAAGAACTGTGCCTATTAGGAGTGAGTTGGTGGACGTTGCAGGCTCTAAAAGGGTAACGGGAAGGCCTAAAAGGATGTGGATGGAGGTAGTAAGAAAAGATTTAATGACCAATGGCCTAACCAAAGGTCTAGCCCTTATAGAGCGGAAAGGCAGAACAGAATTCAAGTAACCATCCACAATTAATTGGGATAAGGCCTAGATAATGATGATGATGATTTTTTTAAAAAAGGAACAACTTTGTTCTATAGAATTATCAAATGTTAAGAAAAAGGTGCTTTTATCAAAATGGGTGGGTGTAAATAATGGAGATCTTAACAGAAATTACAAATGGTGATCTTCCATTTGAAGGGGAAAGTTGATGTCCCGCAACCCACACCTCACCATAGTGCTGCAAGACATCCACTACAAACATGGTATACATGGACATGAATCCATACCATGTAATGAGACCAATGTGCATGGAGGTAAGGCTGAAAATAACACTTATCAGATGATGCAAACAGTAGTCTGATATGTGGCAATCAGATTGACAGACAAGCGAAATGAGACTCAACTGTCTAGATTGGCATGCATGTATACACCATGTTGCATCGGCAACAGGGGCCGTGACTCAAAATGGTCTAGATTGGAGTGCATGTATACAATGCGTTCAGTGTGTCACGGGCAAAGTGCTTCCTCAAGTGTAGAATGTGCCACACTCGTATTCAGAGTCTCATCTAGGACAAGTAAGCCTAACACCCAAGTGTAGCCCAGCTACTTTGAAAAGAAGAGAGAGCACAAAAGAGAGACTTGAAGGAAGAAGCCTTATATTGCACTATCAAGCGAGAGTTTTCAGCTTTCTTGGGTTGGTTACAAATGAAGACCCCTCTTTACATGAACCTCAGAGCCTTCTAGCTATTTTACATAAACGGCTATAACAACGGCCAAGAATACTCTAGAAACTTTCTAGACTATTCTACACTACTCTCTCTACAGGACATCACTAGACAAGTCTAGAACATTCCAGAAATCTCTATACTAGTCTACACCATTCTAGCCCTCACTAGAATTCTCTACACACTGTTTACAATTCCTCTAACGTGTAAAATGAGTGGAAAATGGCAAAGTCCCTTGTGTAGCTCTTTGGAGATGTCTGGTCCGTGACAATTGGATGAGTTGCGTGATGGAACGAGATCACGTGCATTGATATTTTATACTGAAATTTTTAAAAAGGGAAAAGATCAGAATTCTGAGAAATGTAGATTATCGAGGGAAAGTAGAAAAGGACGAACCAAAGGAGGTTTGGGAGGGCGGGCGGGTCGATCCGGCGGTTGCGAAACGCCGACGGGGAGATTATCGAGGCGATATCTGGTGTAGGCGAGATGGGAGAGCCTGGATTTGGTGAGAGGATCGCTGGTGGAGAGAATTAGGGTTCCCCATTCTGCAAGAGAAGGGATGGTGTCCCTTGGATTATCGCCACAATTTGCGGATGAGGGTGGTTCTGGGCCGTTAGATCCCCATCCCCTGTTTTCGTTGAGAGAGCTCTCTCTCCACGTTTGGAGGCCTGGCCACCGGCATCGTACCGAGGGAGAAGAGGAAAAGCGCTTTTTGGCTATTAAGCAGGAAGGGTGCAGAGTGCCCCCGGCGCACCGTAGCGGCGACAGAGAGAGCATGGGTTTAAGCAGCATTGCTGGGTTTCCTCTGTTTCGGGTCTTTTGGTCCGCTCGATTTTTTACGGGGTTTTCGGCCTTTCTTCCTGGGGTTACATGTGTAATTTACATGTTGGCGTTGCAACAATAAAATCGGATACGTGGAGCGTGATTCATGATCCATACCGTTCGTTGGGGGGATGCCACAATGGATAGACAATATTAACCGTTTGATCCGTAACTAAAATGGACGATCAGAGAAGTATTTGGACAGTTTTGGCTAGTGTTAAAATCGATAGGGAAAACGTCCCAGATGGGTTAACTGCAAAATCTGTATATGCTGTCCCTCCACCTTGGTACACCACATGATGAATGGTCCAATCCACTCCAGTAGGACACGTGGCACACCATCACCGTTCATCACCGTCCACAATTTCGTATGAACTAGAGTAACCTGACTATCAAACTGGTACTCTTTTGCTGAATCTCTGTCGTCTATGGCGTGATATTACCCCACCATTAATCATGGGGCTAAACTTTTTAAAAATGGGATGTGCGGTCCTTCCACCGAGGATATATTTCTCCTTTTCAACTCTTTCATACGGGTAGCCCACTCCAACTATCCCTTCATACGCTCTTGTTTACCCGTAGAACATTTAACGATAGCATTTGGAACAAAGGCTGTGGTCAATGTTAAGACAGTAGTTAGCAAAATGATATATGGCTGTTCGCCCATAGTTCAGCTAGGCGATGTACCCGGGATTTGCGAACGTTTCAAATAAACTGGTTCCGATTCAAATTGATATCAGTGACTCTAGCCTTGAGATAGAGCAGTGCCAGGCGAATTGTGGAGGTTAGAGACATCTGTCCAGTTATTATTATTATTTTTTCCCTTAGGAAATGACTTTTAAAAGTGCAATAATTATGTGATTTAGTGAAAATAAGTCAAAAAATAAAAGGAAAAAGATAAAACTTATCACTAGAATGGGATCACCAACTTAATTGAGAGTAAATGATGTTTCGTAGAACAGTGCACTGATAAGCAAGGACTGATCAATATCGAACTTACAACCCTATGTTTACCCAACATATGCGCATAGACAGATGATTTATAGAGCTATCGTCTTCCTTCAAATCTGACACGTAAGCGCAAATGAATGAGAATTACAACTATTGGTTATCACTAAGTATATCCAACGTTATCACTAAGTATATCCAACGTGATCATAGGGACGGACTGGACTACTCCTAGTGACTAAGGATTCCACGGCTGTTGAGCGGTGGAAGAATATAAGCTAAATAACGGTGGAAGGATATAAGCTAAATAATCCAGAGGAACAACATTGCGGTGAACTAATTATTTGTGTTGAGTTCGGTTGATTAATTGTGAAGGCTTCTCTTTATGCATTCTTCTGCTACATTGCACTCTCACATGCTATCAACTGTAAAATAGCAATTACACAATGCATGCCTTTTATTGAATGCTTTCTTATCTCATTAATAACTTTTTGCGCATTCTCGTGCCGATGTAGTTTTAACAATAACAAGCCTTTATCTCTAAATCATGTACTCGGCACATTTCTACGGAGATTTGATCAGTCATGAATTATCTTCCATATATTCAGCTCATCACACACGAAAATATCACGTGCCATGTAGCTATATCTGCACCATTTATCTAAAACTATTAGATCTTATCCAACAATGACAAGACAATGGTACAAGAAACGTTTCCAACAATGACAAGACAATGGTACGAGAAACGTTCGTGTTTAATTTGGTCCCAATTGTTAATAAGATGGTCAAAATTTGGCCAAAAAAGGAACGAAAAATTGGTTCCAATTCAATAAAAACCAATGAAAAATAAAAGCCATATATGCTGTATATGTGTGGGTGCACGTGTGTTTATATTATATGTAAATGACTTTAGAGTGTTTTTTTAAAAAAAATCAATTAAATATGTTTAAATTTCTAAATGTATAAGCAATTATACATACGTAGGGAGGAGGGAATATGGAAATTTAATAAACCTTTTATTAAATTTGCCCAAGAAAATTATCAATAAAAAATGTGTTGATAATAATATATCCTAGGTTTTATTTTTTTTGAAAAGGTTACCTAGACGAAACCAGTCATAGATTTTGGGGTTATATTTTTTCACCTGCGTTTTTCATGGACTCTTTATCGTAATATTTCTTTCCAACACTCTTTTCTCAAATGACAAAAAATACCTATATTTATTTCTAACCATATTTGTTCCAATATCCGGCCCACCTGATTAGCTGACCAGGGCATTGACACGATTGATACACTCATTTTAAAGGGTTAACCCTCTTAATCCTTGACACGTGAAAACAGAGAGAGGTAGAACCAGACAGAGAAGTAGCTTCTCGTCTCTCCAGCTTAGAGGACCCACATCGGTCCAAAAAAATTTAGATAACCCCAAGCTCTGTCGATGCGAAAAAGGTGCTGCCATGTGCCTACTTCCACGTGTGAAGTATCTGCGGCCCTTCCAACTTGTTTTTTTTTTTTTTTTTCTTCTTTCTTTCTTTCCTTGAACTGGAATAGTGGAATTACTTCGATGGGGAATTATAGCCTCTCCCTGCATCGAGGTCTTCATATACCACTTCGTACACCTAAAGGCCCATGGCTCAGGGATCCCAACCATTCATCTGAAGGAACACACAACTGAAGGGTGGCATCTGCAAAATTTCCTAGATCGGAAAATTCCAACCCTTGAATCAGGTGCCTCAAAATTAAACAGCTAAGGAAACAAACACATCAATGGTCCAAAAATAACATCCATAATTCAGATGTATAGGATCATCTGATCCAAAATATTCCGGTAACCTCATCCACGGTGGGACCAATGTTATCGACGGTCTGGGTCACCACATGGGTCCCACTTGGATGCATCCGGTTCTAATTCATCAGGACCTTCCAATTCCTCTGCCAGCAACGAATATGATGTACACTGCTACTTGGGCGGCAGGAGTGATTGCCAAAAAGAAAAAGAAAAACACACATGCTGTTCAGATCACATTCCCTAGAATTACATACAGATCGGCAAAATAGGAAAAGCAAAACAAAGACAGCAATCAAAATGGGCCTCACCCATTGATGGCTTCCGTTACAACTACAGTGTTCCATGCGGGCCGCACAAACCCAGTCACCGTCAAAGCTATCTACTAATTGGATTTTGGCATGCATTTGCACTGCAGGGCCTCTAAACAGGGATTGAATCACCACCGCACACCCTTCCTGATCAGGCAGGTCCATGTAAGAATCACCAGAGGGTTCAAACCATGGGCTATATCTCCTACCATCCATCAGAAATCTGTTCATAACAAAGAAAATAGACCTCGTTATCACACACCATCACAAGGAAATCACAGCAACTGGCACAGTTAGGCAAGCAAATGGCAAAATAGAAATGTTAGGTTATTGCGGTGCTACACTGACTGCTGCTCTAGAAGTTTTGCCACCATGATTTTACATCTTACACTGCAGATATAGAAGCTGCCCCCACCCTTCACTTACATCTTACCAACTCATCAAAGAAATCTCACGACTGAAATTCTAACGCTGACCACATGACTTACGACGGGGTCTGATCTGCTGGCTGAGGGCTGCATAGCACTTTGCAAACACACTCGCAATAGTATTTTGCTACAACAGTGCCTAAAATATCAAAACATTTGGGAGAGGGCCATTCAAAATAAAGAAGCACGCTTACCTTTTGACAATAAAAACTGGCTAAAAAAAGGTGAGCTGAGTGAATATCAGTAACTAGCCATTTCCAGCAATTGGGTTGGATGCAGACAATGTAATTTCCAAACACACCATCACCTAGGCTATGTTCTTGCTCATGGGGAGTGTGGTGTCAGTAACATGCAATGCAATAGTGCAATAACATTTTAAACTAAAGCAAGTGCATCCTTTACTTTGTGTGCTGTGGTGTTGGATGAATGTGTATCCTTGGCTAGAATGTGGATGGGAATTGCAGAATAAAAAACTAATGGGCGGTGGGCCTGTTTGGTAGATGCCTAAAAATGAGTTCATCTCATTTTAGTTAATCATAATTGTGAATTAGAGACCATATGACTTGTTGGTAGGATTAAAGTAATCTTGAAACCCACTAATCACAATCTCTAACACATAATTATGATTAATGAATCTACCAAACAGGCCCTAAGGCCATTTTCACCAGAATGGACTGAAGAAGCACTTTGCAGCCAATTGGCACATGTAAGCAAAGATCCAGGCAATTCATCAGGTAGGTCCTCCATGAAATGCCCTGGCCCAAAAATAGGTGCCTTTCACTTGTCAGGTGGGCCACACATATACGTCAGATATAGACCACAATTCTTTTTTTTTCTTTTATCAGAAACATGTGCCCCACTGGATCAGTGGACTGGCCTCATTTTTTTAGCTGGGCCAGGGCATGTTCAATGCCCCGAGCTGATGAATGGCCTAGATCTCAATCAGATATGGCCGGTTGGCACATGTGATGAAAATCACCTCTTCAATCATCCTTGTGCAGATCACCCCAGCATTTCTTACATATAGACGTACAAGAACAATGTACAGGTAGAAGCTGACCAGGTGACGAGATGAACGAGTCTGATTGCATGGTAAAAGAAGTCCTACATCAGCATGTGGGCCAAATGGTAGAGCTGCGCACTTTGTCTCATGAAAGGCCCTGATCCCATGAAATATATCACATACAAGATAGAAGGTTACCTCATACCGAGTTTTGAGGGTCGGAACAACAGACACAAATGTATAGATACATTCATAAACAGTAGCAGAAAATGCCCCGTTATGGCACAGTGAGAATGAGGTTTTTTATTTCTTTTTCTTTTTCCTTTTTACTACCTACTTTTTCAGGGATTTGCAAAGAGAGTCGGAATGCAATTTTTGTCAACCGAACTCCTAGTACAACAAGATGTCTGGTGACTATGGTTTTTTCAGTATTTTCAAGGAAATTGATCCAGCAGGATATTACGTTCAAATGCACACTAACACAATTATATCAAATAAAAAAGTTTGATGGTGTGCCTAATGCCTATAAACACATTCATTCATGCAACTGATGTAGGATTTGGAAAAGATCACCCCAAAATTTACATACAAGTTGCTTCATGAGGCTCAGCTCACGTACTTGCAAGAGCCACGATCCAAGGAGACAACACACAATAAACCACTACTAGCCACCTCGGTCCTTATCAAAGTGGGAGAAGAGGATATGGGAGGAGTACATAAAAGGATCTGTAGATATTACCAAAATCAGTGCATAAAACACATTTCATGATCTTTGTATTTATTATTTATTGACAAGCTTTGATAATCTTCTCATATAGCATAACAGATTTGATTACTTAGATAGAAAAGCTTCAACAATATCAAAATATTGACCTTCTCCAGTAACCATCTACTAGAACATATAAAAGCTACGATGATCTTTCTGGTTTCTCCCTGCCTTTTGGTGTTTGGATGATAGTAACCCTTCTAAAGGATGGGCATTAGGGGTGGCAGTGGGCTGGCCTAGGGCCAGACTGAAGTTGGCCCTCACCCAGCCCTAGAGCCCGAAGCCCCAGGGCTTATAGGAAGGGTCAAGGCCGGCCCTATAAGTTAAAGATAAGTTGCATGCTACATGTACAACTGGTGAGTGCATGTTTATGAACCATGGATGCTCTTCAGAGAATCAAAGTTTTTCTATGGCAAACCTGTGTCAAATATTCATCAACCAAGTACATGTCCCAACTGAGTCTCCACCACGTGCATGGAATTAAATACATGCATCAACATACAGTTCGCAATATAAAGTAAGGTCCACCACACTACCAGAGAATCAAAGTTTCTTCATATTATTATATACACCAGTATACAGATTCTATAGGCTACTGACACCCATGTAGTATATAGTGTACACCCAGGAAATGGGCCGGGCTATTCATCAGTGGCCCTAAGCCAGCCCGGCCTGAACACCGGGACTAGATTTCAAGCCCTAGCCCAGCCCTCGGGCCAAGTTTGGTGGCCCAACCCCTGGCCCTTCAGGGCTGGGTTACTCAGGTTGGGCCAGGCAGCCTGGCCCATTGCCACCCCTAGTGGGGTGGGTGATTTGCCATTCCAGTTTTGCTGATATTATTATTACCAGAGCATCAGTCTTTTCCACTGCAAAACTATTTGCAGCTGCTCAGTGGGCACCAAGCATAAGTGTCCTGCACATGGCGACATGCACTGATGCACACATGCACGAGATTAGGGCCCTTCATTAGGGGACATGCTGTTAATGTTTCTTAGTTCATAACCTGGTTGTCCCACTCATCAAGTGAGCCACATGTATGAAAAAAATGGATAACCAGCAGCCTACATCCAATGTACTTATGTGGCTCCTCTGGTGAGTGGCAGACCTGAGAATGAGGTAGCACATATTCAACAGGGCACCCTGCCTGCAAAACTTGTAGTGTAAAATGACTTGACAAGTCATGGCAGCATTAATTGGATGAGAAGTGATTCCAAGGTGGGACTCAAATGAAACTCAAGCAAGCTAATTACTCCCCCCCAAAACAAGTGTCTATTCAACAACCTCACTAAAGGACTGAACAAATCGGTACTAGGGTGATTTTCCTAGCCAAGTGAAAGAGAAAAACTATCCTGCTCCGCAGTGAATAGTTGTACTTAGGTGTTACTATGACAATACTATGTAAAAAATTATAATTAAAAAAAAAATTAAATTAATCAAACGTTACACAAACTAAAGAACGGAGATGCATTTTATAGTTTACTGCATATGTGGGAATATCTGTTGTTGTATACTACAAAATCTGCGACTTACAATACTTATGCAAAGTATAGTTTAATGCAATATATATTGTACACCATATTTCTATAGACCCATAGCAGTGTTTCACTTTCTTTTCACTATGAAATAGGTACCTGGTTTCTGGACACATGGCTAATGCATATAATCCAAACAGACATCAGTATGCTCTAACTTAGACGACCATACCCAAAAAGGCATACCATTCAGGGGAAAAAAATCCTAACCACTCCATTCGACTCTTTGAGAAAAGACAATGGATGGTGATAAGAATGGCCAACGAATGAAGTTACTTCGAAAACCATCTTTTTCCTACCAAATAAAAAAATCCCCCAATTCAAGGAGAATATGGTCCAATTCATGCAAGTTTTGAGATACAGCCCATCCAATGTAAGACCCACCAAATGTTGTCAAAATCAAATTGCAAATCGTAAAGGGGTCGAATCATATCAAATGGCAAAGTTTATCATAAATCGTAAGATTTTTCCAATTTTCTAAAAATTTGAAAAGAGCTGCAAATATAAATAAAACAGAAAAATAAATTAAAATAAAATTTCAACAATCATCCCCTCCCTGCCTCCCTCCCTCCTTTCAAAACACAAAAATTGGATTTTTCAAGGCCTTCTGCATGTTTTAAAACCAACCGGATTTTTTAAAAAATTTAAAATTTAAAAATAAAAAATAAAATAAAAAATAAAAAATAAAGAAGAAGAAAGAAAGAAAGAAAGAAAAGAAAAACATGTATAAAAAATGAAAAATTGATTTACACAGTCCACAATAATTGTATAATTTGATATGGTAATTCTATGTGATTCATGCAGATTTTTAATTTGGGGCAGCTAAATTTTCATCATACATGTATGCTATAGGATTCTATTTGAATTGTAAATTGTATGATTTTGACAACATTGGGCCTACCGATGATTAGTTCAGATCTTGTACAAGTTCATCAAATGTCCAAAAAGTCACTACACGTTGAGCGAAAAAAAAATAAAAAATGTTCACAAACTTTCAAGGTTTTCTTATATGCATATAGCATATATCATATAGCACACTATTAAGCTAAGGGGGAATTATCAGGTTCTGATGCATCAGGATGTGAATATCATCCCGACGAGCACCAATGCTTCTGTTATCCAGATCATTTATCTGGTGAGCTTCACTGTGAATGGGGATACCTCAGAAAACTTTAGATAGGAAGTTTCTAGCCATCCAATCTTTTCACCTTTTCCACACCAATGCTGTATTCTTTACGGTCCTCTGACCAAAGGTTACAATCTTCAATTTGTATGCTTTCTGGGTCACCCTGCATCCACAGTGAGGCCATCATATCAACTGTCTGGGTCACTGAAATACGGCCCCACATGTACGGAATGGGCCCATCTACAAAGATCTGGACCCAACAATTTCTCACAATTAAAATACCATATGTAAAATAAGTTCAACCAGACAACAGAAACCCTTCTGTTATCTGATCTCAAGCTGGATTCATCACTATGGCATTGGAGGGTTCAAATATGCATTGATTTCCTGGTCTGACTCAGCATTTTAAAACCAGGACCGGACCACTACAAGAAACTCGGATCAAGAAAAGTCTGCCAGTCAATGGTAAAACCCATGACCTCAAATACTCGAAAATTTATGTGAGTAAATCATCATCTTAATGATTTTATTAGGTAAGGAGATTTTCAGTCCAAGATGGGTCAGCACATGACTGCCTGTTTGGACCAAGATGGGTCAGCACATGACTGCCTGTTTGGACCAAACAGCCATAAAAAGGGTCATGGTTTCAAGCTAGCCAAATGGTTTAAAACATTGGTTCAAATAAAGTTAACTGAGAAGCTAGCCAAAAGGTTGGCATCACATACTTTTGTCTCTCTTTTTGCAGTAGTGAAGTTTGTATCTTCTTAATTTGCTCTCCATTTCACCCGTGCAGATAAGTACGGTGCAGTGATGGAAACAGGAAAAAATTTATTTCCTCGTTCAATGATCACACTTCACAGAATCGGGGGATTCACGATAGAAGGGATTAATAGACTATATTGGGCAAATAGTGGATATTTCCTAAGATCAACAGAGGCAACAGGTAATGATCAAATAAAGTTCCAATGGAGGTTACATGACTCTGGGTGATCGAGCTTCTAGCAATTTTGGAAGGCTGGGATTTTTCAAAAAAAGTTTCCAACTAAATGGAAATAGTTATTTAAAAACTACATTTAGAAGAATATGTTGAACTAGGAAAACACATTAAGATGTGCAAAGATAGTAAAAAGAATCTTCCACTTGAGGTCAGAGGTAGACAGAGTGTGTTTCAACATTGAGGTCACGAGTTCAAGCACCCATGTTACCTTTCGGAAAAAAAATAAAAATTCTTCCACTTTAAGAAAGTCACATAGATTGAGATGATCATAAAGATGAAATCATGCCTTCCCATTCAGTGCCTGTCTTTTTTTTTTTTTCTTTTTTCCTTTTTTCAAGGCTCATTCATTGCCAGTCTTAAAACTTAAGGATGACTGTGACAACTACTATCTGTACTCTGTAGACACACATATACATAAAGCTGATGATAATTTACCAAACTCCCTGCCCATTCATTGCCAGAGATACAGATACATACATACATATACATAGATTTTTTATATATACATACATGCATACATATATACTCCCTCCATGCGTAAGTGGGCACATGTGTGTATTGATCAATATCTCAAAACCATATGACAAGGACTCAAAAAGAAAAACAAGAAACAAATTGAAACTTCCACTACAAGAGAATCTATTCCTACCTGAAGTTATTCAAGTCCTTGGTGAATGCGCTGCATCAGATCCAGATGCAGAGGAACTTCCGCTGTCAGAATCTGTGCATCAAAATTTTTACATATAAGCACTCAATTTGATTATGAACAAAGACCAAACATTTATAATAATAATAATAATCATGATAATAATAATAATAAGAGAGAGAGAGAGAGAGTATTTCAATGCAGTACAAATTGAATGGCAATTATTATCAAGGTGTTCCATAATGGTAATGGTGGCCGTAATGGCCACCGCTGTTACTGTCAAGATACGGGCCATAACAGCTGTTACAACCTTCTTTTTTTTGTTTTAAAAAAAAAAAATGTTTTTGGACTGTCATGGGACCATTACAGGGCCATTACGGCTGGTTTTTTCTGTAACGGCTGTTTCAGCCCCGTAATGTGTAACGGTTTATCGTCAGTAAAGCCAAGCGTCTCCTAATTGAATGGCTGATTAATGTTGTAGGTTTTAATCAAGTAGATTTTCTTTTTCTTGGGGTGTAATTTTTAGTTTTGCCTTCTCGGCAAATCTTTTTGCCCCTGTAACTGTTTCCTTCTTGTTCTTCCCCCCTCCCTTCTTCTTCTCAACATATATTCAGTGATCTTTCAAAAAAAAATGTGTAACAGTTTCGACCGTTACCATTACGTAACCAATTTTGAATACCTTGATTATTATTCTAGTAAAGTTGAAGTAACCAAATTTTCATTTCCTTCTTTAGCATGGAGATTGAAGGCCTATCTCCAAATTGCCGTTATGAGTTACGAGATTTTCAAGTGGGATCTGAAAGAGGTAATTAGATTGGCTACTTCCTCATTATGAATTCTAGGAAACATCATCAACAAATCTGAGGTTTGCTCAAATGCATCCCAACATATTGGAAATCATTACATCAGGAATTTAACATTTCAATCTGGGTCATCTTGCAGTGATCTGAACCATTCATATGCAAGTCTCACTTTGTATGGTGGAAAGACGTAAAATAAAAGCTCTCAATTGAATTATTTCAACCCTTTGATAATTTAATTCTTGTGCTGTGAACATGAACAGTCACTATAAACTTTATACAAATTATGGGTTGGAATATTCAATCTGAGAGTTCTTTTGGGCATCCTCCATCCAAGGGGAGGCCTATCAAGTAAATGGTCTTTCGCATTGAAAAAGGCTCAAATCCAACTGCTAGAGTCCCAAAGTATCTTGTTATAATATGTTGGGATGTATTTGAGCAAACATCAAAAAATAAAACTATTTATGGAATAGTATACCACAGCCATCAACTCAATTTAAAAGGTCAAAAAATTACCACTTGAAGATCCAGATTCACTGCTAGAGCTGCCTGAACTACTCGATCTATTAGCATTGTCCCCTTTCTTTTCTCCTTGCACAGGTGATGAAGACAGGACATTCTTTTCATCTACTGCAAACCAAGTATTTCAATTAACAACATCGTCTGGAGTAACGCAGGAAAACTGAACCAAAAGATGAAACATGAAATGCCCAATCCAATAAAAACTGTGTTGCTTATTTGACCATCAACGATATAGGTGGCCCCCACATTCATCTGATCCAGACGATTACATGGTGGGACCCATCCTGACCTTGTCATGCCCCAAAAATATTAAATATCTCTCATTAGAACTCGTACCTATACAATCAGAAGATCTATTTCCCTGGATGAATACAGATGGTTCTAACCACCCATCAATTCACAGCCCACCAACAAGATAGTTGAGATCATCAAGGAAGAAGATCTTCACAAGATGGATCATCCTGTAAAGGGGCTCACCAGATGAACGGTTGAATCACTAACCGGTGGGTCCAGCCAGTACACTTGCTGGTCCAGACTAAAACCTTGTTTGGTCGGTGGACGATCAGATGACACTGCAAACTGAAATGCAGGCAACCTTCAGTGTCTACAGAATTCATACCTGTTCTACTTTCCTTTGGGGCCTCAACAGCTTCGGGGACTGGATCCTGTAAAAATCAAAACAAAATATTATTAGCTAATCAACCTCTTCATAAATAAAATTAAAGAAAAAGGAAGTAGAAGAACAGCAGGGATGGAAAGCAGAAAAATACAATCTGGTCACTCACCACTTCTCCGACACTGTTGGGTGCAGTTTCCTCTCTTGCCAGAACCACAATCTCATTCTTCTTCTTGTTCTTGCTCAAGCTCTTCTTATAATTGGTCACGAACCTGTCAAGCTCCCACAGAGTCTCTGCATCAAAGCTATCAATGTCCACCTCAATCTCATCATCGTGTTGGCTGAGGTCTGAATTCCTCTTCTTGATGATCTGCACGATATTATCCAGCTTCTCCGGTGGCAAATTCACAAGGTTTGTGCTCAGCTTCTGCTTCTCCTCATATGTCATGTCACGCTTGTTGGGGTCCTTGGCTTTTGGCTTCTTTGGTACAGCCACCCTCCCAGTCGGCGTATAACTCACCGACACCACCAGTTTCGATTCAACAGGGAGCGTAGTCGACTCCGACCGATCGAGAGTCCGCTTCAATTCGGGCGGAGGAGATTTTCTCATCTTTTGGGCGGCAGAGTGATCCATATCTTCTGCATCAAACCTGCGGGCGACGGAGCAACCTGCGTCCTCTACATCAAACCTCCTTGGGTGGAGATTATGCTCAGACTCTATAACGGCCCACCGATCTTCAAACATCTTGAGCAGCTGCTCCGCCATGATATGGACGTCCTGGTTTTTGGGGTTATACATCATGGCATTCCGGAACGTCAGTCTGACATCCTCCGCAAACTCCCTTGGAGACTTGTACCAGTTCTTGCTGAGACGGGCATTCACAGTGCCAAGGTCCATCGGGCGCTTGATGATGCTATAATAGTCATGCAAGCCGAGACCTTTGACATCCACCGGCGAATTGAAGACCCAGCCGTGCTTGTGCTTCATCAGCTTCGACAGCAAAGCGCTGCCGTCCTTGAAGACCCTGTCAGTTGCAGCCGCCCTGTAATTATCGCCCCCATGCTTCTTGCCGCCGTTGGATTTCGGCCTCTTGTCTGGGGGTGGGAACCTTTCCTTCCCGAGGAGGAAGTCCGAATTGCGGTAGTGCTGGTTGGCCTTCGGGGTCCGCTTCTCCTTGTCTACGACAATATCGCTGGTGGCGCCACACTGACTGTTGGAGAAGACAGAGACGCTGAGCTGGTGAGGCGGGCGAGGGCCGCCCGACGCGACCTCGGAATGCACCTGATTGACGGCATTGACATTGTGGTTGTTGTTGTTGGCGGAGAACTGGGAGTGCGTGTAGCCGGTCAGGTGGGCCTCACGGGCCTCAAGCTTCCGGACGAGCGAACGGACCTGATCGAGCTCACGAGCAAGCCTGCGGCGGAGATCGCGCAGGTCCTGCCTGGAACGGGAGGAGAGGCTGATGGTGACACGGCGGGCCGAGTCGAAGCCGTTGTGGTGGGCCGAGGGAGGTGGGTCCCGGGTGACGTGGCGGCTCGAGGAATCGTCAGACGCGGCAGAGTGGAGGGTCTGTTGGTGAGACGAGTTGGCGTCTTCGGTGGGAGTTAGGGTTTGAGGGGAGGGTGGCTGGTGGCGTTGTGTAGTGGGCCTTGGGCCTTTGTTGGACTTTCTTGTGTAGACAACCTTGCTTTCGGCCCATCTGTGCTTGTCGCGAGGGCCGTCCGTACCTCCACCGATTAACGGCTCGGATGCCATGCATACATGGAGAGGGAGACGCCGTAGGTGTAATTTCTTGATTATTTTTTTTCCTTCTGATTTAGGGTTTTTGAAAGGATGATAAACGGGTGCTGAAATTGAAAGCCGATAGCCCTAATTTTAGGATTAGGGTTTCCCTCTTCTTCGTCTTCCTCGTCTAATCACTCGGTCGTGTATCGCTTCTGCCTTTGAGTGATGTTCGGATACGGCGCTGGGTCGGCGATTTTTAGAATCTTTTGCAGTGCGGCGAGTCGGATTGAACCGGTAACGAGCTGTCAGTATCCAGAGGGAGAGAAGAAAGCTGTAGAGAACAGGGCCTCCACCTTCAAGCGCACCACACGTGACTACGTGGAATGACACGTGTGTGGTTCGGCACGTTCACCAGGTGGTCCCCTTGAATATCGACTTTCAGCTAACACTTTCTAATATGCTGTCCATTTATTATAACATCTGTGGCCCCCTTGATGAGTGGATACTCCAGGGTTTGCGCTGAGGAACGCAGCACCATGGAAGAGAGCGACCATACGCATGCTACTTTTGGCGCGTTTGTTTCTGGAGCTTGAAGATCCACGGGAGCGGATTCGGTCAGTTCCGGGTAACACACAGTTCGGTCAGCAGTGACCGTGGCCCACGTTGATGTGTTTGTAATACCACGTGGTTCGGCTAATGACGCCACGCCAGCCAGCTAGCTGGTGTCAAATCTTTGTAGGCCTGACGATGATGTTATGGACGCTGGATCGGGCTTCACCATGATGCTGTGATCCGGATGGGATTTGCTCACTTGCCTCGTAAATGTAGTTGAGTGGGTATTACATTATCACGGTCGACGCTAACTACTTTCTGTGAAAAAAAAACGTTTGGGACTGAGAACAATATTATTAGTCTCAAGATAATTTTTGAGGTTGCGCTTATAAATTTTAGGAGACCATAGTTATAGAGATGGAAGGTGTTAGACACCCACTCTATACTTAAAAGTCTACAATCTTTACTTTATAAGATTAATTCTAATGGATATGATTAGAAATGCAATGATGACCATGACCAATCACTCTGAATTTCTGATGGATAGGTTAAACTGACTATTGGATTCTCTTTTCTCACTCTCACTCTCCTTAACAGAGGGATGGAAGGGAATTTTTTGGATGCTTGAGTGTTTTCTTAATGCTCAAATGAGAAAGAAATGGGCCATTTATAGCTTCAAAACTCGATTTTTTATTCTTGTAATTTCCGCTAAGTCCAGGAGGGCAAAATATCGTTGAATGGTTTGGATTTGAGATTGTCACATGACAACATCATCTCATGTGTTAGATGACGTGGTAAAATGATAAATTTGGATATAGAGATGTGCATCAGAGTAAATACACACAAGTCATAAACTTAGGGGCCGTAAAAGAGAGATTCCACATGCTTGAGGGGGTGACAACCCAAGGGAGGAATGCCACGCGGCTGGCGGCAACCAGGGTGCCGCCAGTCCACACATGAATTTCTTGCTTTGGCAAGTAGTCTCTTATACTCTTGTGGAGGTTCTCTTGTGAATGATGATGTATTGTTGTTATGCATTGTACTTTGATTGATCTTGATTTTAGGCTTTGATTCGGAATTGGTTTTGGGTTGGGCTTAACTAGGTGATTTAATTGGGTTGTTAGACTAGGTAAGCTGACCGGATGACTTGACTCGGTAAGTAAACTTGTCAAGTTGACTCAAGGCTCTAGGGTTTTAGGGTCCTAGCATTTAGGATTACATTGACTGGATTGATTGAGTTGAGTTGGGTTGGGTTGAATATAAGGTTTAGGATCAGGGTTCCCAGAGTTTCAGCTTCTAAGATCAAGGTTTAGGTTGACCATTCATTGGTTCAAACTCAATTAGCTTATCGACCTGAGGTGGGGTGTCTATAGATATATGTGTTTTATCCTCGCTGTCCAATTTTGCTAGCTTAGTTTAAGGCATGAGCCCAAAAATAAGGCAGACCCAAATCATAGGTGGACCATACTACAAGAAAACAATGTTGATTGAATGTCCACCATTAAAAACTCCCTAAGGGGTCATTTGGCACCATGGATTTGGGAGAATTTAAGGGGATTTCAGATCCTCTATCTGTTTGGCACCAAAAGGGGTGTTTGGCGCATGGTATTAGATGGTATTCTGTGGGATGGAATTGCATTCGGGCCTATGCAAATTTCATCCGACGTTTGGGGAGGATGGGAAGGGTTAGGATTATGTGGGATGGAATTGCATTTGGTCCCATGCGGGATTTTGATGGATTTTAAAATCTACTACACAGTGGGCCCCATATTGATACATGCGTTTATCCATGTTGTCCTTCCATCTATGCCTTTTACGTGTGACATTATGGTTATATACGTGAAAAAAGTGACCAACATCCATTGTGAATTTGGTTCTCTGATTACAATTCTGTGGTAAACCAAATGGAATTTTTCTTAATATAGTATTTTTCTCATAGCAAGAATTTTATCCCAAATATGGGATTAGATAACCAAAATACCATTATAATTTCATACATATGCAATCATTGTGCAACAATGGTGTGAATCTTGTCTAATACAATGTCATACCATTTAACACCGTGGACCAAAATAGGTGAAATTAGGGATTTCAAATTCTTACATCTTAAAATCCTCCCATAAGTCATATGTGTAACATGTGTGTCATAATTTATTGTGCACGTGCCCCACTAATGATATCCTAAAGCAATCAAATTATCAACTGCATTACTAAAATTACTTCAATAGGATGATTTGTGCAACCCAAACATTGTCCGTGTAAATCAATAGATAAAAATCATTGGTTAGTCACTTGAACGTGATCCAATGCTCGTGGCCCATCCGAGACTTGGAATTTTATTATTTTATAGAAGAATTTCTTTCTTTTCCTTAGGTTTGATTATGTTAGCCCTTATTTTAAGATGGGCATCATTAGAATGCTCCAGCTTGATGAGGAGAGATTTTATAATAAGGCCCATAGGGCCTAAGCCAACATAATATCATTATAAAAGGATTAGAGTGCTTAGGGTTTCTATGCCCTATCATCTCACATTTCCATATCTCCCTCATCTTCTCACAACCACTTTATCTCCTCCTTTTCTTCACTCTCTCTACCCTTGCTTCTTATCATCAACTCCTAAAAATGGCACAATGTAGCCGTCAACATGGTTCAAATCTGGTACACATGTTATTTAATTTTAGACATATTTGCAAGTGAATGGGCTAGGGCTTACCTGGCTCAAAGGTGAGTGAAATCATGATGATTCTCACTTTACTAAGAATCGATCACATACAACAGGTTGTATGCCTAACTTAGCACAACTCATCTTTCCTGCTAACTTGTCATTTATGTAGAAAATTGGATCCATGTAAGGGCTACACCGCTAAAGATCATTTAACTCGAGAATCAAAGCGATCCACTCATCAAGTGGACACATAACTGACAGAGATCATTGAATGGCTTTTGCAGAGGAGATGACTAGAATTGGGTGTTGGGAAATAAGGTGGAAACCGAAATAAAATAAAACAGAGAAGAAAGTTCAAACAAGGCTCAAAACATGGATTAGATACGCTTTCCTTAAATTGTTATTTGCCTCCTCTCATTGGTGTGAGATTGTTCTCGAGCTACTAGCAAAACACTTTCAAGATATGACAAGCCTTGATGGCTCTGCATGCAACAATCATGAAGAGATCACAATAGAAACTAGGTGTGCATTTTTTTTTATTTTTTATTTTTACCAGATTGTGTTTTGTGAACAAGCAATCTACTTCCCATGCTTACAAAGAGAAAATGATAGATATTCTAACAGAGGATTCTTGTCTCCGAAAAGCAGTGCATGATATGATTAATCCTTGATTTACATGGGGTTTTATAGAGAAAGAAAGGTTGTGCATTTTTACAAAGAAACATTTCTGTAACCGTTCAAAATGGTTATGTCAATTAATTTCTAATGAATCGATGCGACTTTATTTAAATCGGCTGAACTAGCCATTTCTCATTGCCGAATCATCTAACGGTCAGATTCTACCAGTCGAAACTTCACCAGCCAATCGACGCAATGACCATTTTCTATCAGTCGATCTTGCGATGGACTTATATTTGTTATGGCCAAATTAGCAACGGCTTAGCCTAGTCGCACCAGATTGCGTTGATCCACTATAAGTCATGTGGGAGCGCTACTCACGACATGATGCGCATGTGCGAAGTGCGCCACTAGCGCCTTTACAGCCTCATTGCCCACATCGTGAGTGCATGTATGCGAGCACCAGCACTAGTGTGCGCGCGTTTCAATGCAAAGCACTAGAAAATGTAAGCTAGCCTTCTCTCTACAATCTTGTAACGCCCTAGATTTCGAGGGTTGAGCAAGACTTAACTCCCGAGATCCAACACATCACTTATGCAATATGTATAATGATGTTCAAATTTTTGCCCAATTAAAGAGTTAAGCATGAGTGAGATTATACTAAGCAGCATATCATACTCCGGATCTAACTAAATGAAGTAAGTGGAAGACTGAAACGTATATATCCAAATATATGTGTATTTTACCAACTCCAGAGTATGAGTATGTAACCAGGCTGAACATATACAAGTATTGTTTCAAAATATACAAAATAGGGAAATGTAAAGTGTAAGACCCGTATCTTAGACCGTACCGTTTCGTCGGTTTCCGCGGTCCTTCCGATCAAATTCCGGCAATCCTCGACTCGTATCCGATGTTTGCGCGCGATCCTAAGCCGAGTCCCGCATACCGAAGTCGGCTCGAATCGAAACATGTACCTTGGCGACCACACCGTCGCCGCGGTTCTAACGCCGCAACTCGCGCACTGATCCGATACTCAGGGTAGAAGATGTAGACCCACGTTCAATTCGAAGAAACGCCGCGCGTTGCAAACTTTGAGAGAATCTCTACAAAATGTCTCATCAATCAATCAATCACTTATGTCAAGTACAAGTCAAGTCACTCCATCCCCAAGTACAACAACCCATACCATCCTTACCCTTTTCTTACACAAACTACCCAAAGTCAACTCTTACATCCCTTCACCTATCACTTTCTTACAAGCCCATCACTCAACCCATCACTCCATCACCTCTTATCATTCCCATCACCTCACTCTCTTATTTCTTAAATTTTCCAAGCAACCCAAACTCCATACGTCCAAGCTCTCTCCCTCTCCCAAACACCAAGTGTGGCCCACCCTCTCATCTCTCATCCCCACCATCAAAAGTCCATCATCTACCGTTGAAAGTCAAGCAAAGGAGCTACAGAGGCTAAGGGAGCAAGGTGAAGGCCTAGAGGTGGGTGATCCACCGTTATTTCTTATTTTAGGGCCCACTTGTTGGTGGGACCCATTTTGATGTATGTGTTGTATCAATGGAGGGCCCATAGTGGCGAGGTCCCTCATCTCCATCTCTCTCTCTCTCTCTCTCTCTCTCTCTCTCTCTCTTTCTCTCTCTCACTCTTATATTGATGATGGCCCACCCAACGATATAAATATTGTACCCATGATGTCCATTTAGTGGACCACTCTACAGCCCACTGGTGAAGCCCACCTTGTCGTCCTAACGTGGATGAGGGAAAATACAAACATCAGCTGATCCAAATCTTGGTGGGCCGTCACGTGTATCCCCCTGATGTGTGGGCCACGTTCATGTGGGACCCACCACATTGCATGTGTTTATCCATGTCGTCCAGTGTCCAGGACGCTGGACGGGTGTGGGTAGCATGGAGTGCATGCACTGACATGGGTGTGCACTGGCAAGCTGACAAAAAAAATAGAGTTTTTGGGTAGGCCGCTCACACAGGCACCACCTTAATGTATGTTTTTAATCTAAGCCGTCCACCCCTTTCCTTAGTTCATTTTAGGCGTTGAGCCGAAAGTAAAACCCAATCCGAGGTTCTGGCGGGCCATAGTTTAGCAAACGGTGGTTTGTATCGTTGAAACCCACCCCTGATGGTTTTATACAATGAAATACCTTGAATATTAGACTTGTTTGGTCTATCTCGGGCTGGGGAATACAAGGGGCGGGGCAGATTTCCTCAACGTGAGCCCCACCTGTGAAAAACCCTGGGAAAATAAAAAAACAAAAAAAAAAAACAAAGAATGAAGATTGGGACCCACTTCTTTGATAGAAGACATAGGCAATACGCCTACTTGCACGCTGCTCGACGGATGGACCTATTGGCTTCAAGGCCCAGTATGGGCCCCAAATGATGCGTTTCGAACATCAACACCGTGCATTTGGTGGGCCTTCCTCCTAGCTACGGCCCACCTAAAAATCAGCCGTATACGGAACTCAGGTAGGCCATATCATCTAAAATCATGTGAAGACATGCCTAAAACATATAAAAACACTTGGTAGGGCCTACCTGAAATTTGGATGCGACTGAAACTTGGTTTGAACCCTCAGCCAGGTGGGACACACAAAATGGGTGGACTGGATTTGCGAACCACATCACGGTGGGCTCCCTGTCCACGTGACCCAATCAACAGATTGGGTGACAAATAAACATCACCGTGGGCCCCAAGTCCACCCCCAGGTCCATGTGACCTTATAAACAGGTTGTATGGAAAATAAGCATTACGGTGGGCCCTCCCAGACCGTTTGACCCTATGAATAGGTTAGGTGGCAAATGAACATTCCAGTGGGCCCCATGGCCGTGTGGCCCTATCAACAGGTTGTTTGGAAAATAAATATTACAGTGCCCCACCCCCAAGGTCCACGTGACCTTATGAACAGATTGGATGAAAATAAACATTATGGTGGGCCCTGGCCCACGTGTTCTTATGAACAGTTTGAATGGCAAATAAACATTACAGTGGGCCCTAGGCCATGTGACCCTAGGAACAGCTTGGGTGAAAAATAAATATTATGGTGGGCCCCTATGACCATGTCAATGGACTGGATGGAAAATAAATATTATGGTAGGCCCCACATGGGACCCACCGATGTATGTAATGTATCCACACCCTCCAGAGTGTGGGCCCCGCTATGAGTACTCCCTTCAACCATTATGGGACCTACCATGATGCATAAGTTTCATCCTAACCGCCCAACTATTTTGAGATTATTTTAAGGCCATTGTTGAGGCCCATCTTAATGTATTTGTGGCCCACCCACTAAGGCCCACTTTGATATATATGAGACCATGGTTTAAGGCCCATTTGATGTATTGAAGGCCCATGGGTCGAGGCCCAATGGGATGTACATGAGGCCCATTATAACGTGATTCTACCATGGTTTATGTGTTGACTATTATAGTGGGTTATGCCTTGGGAGCAATGATGGTTTGACGCCCACATTGTAGGGATAATGTTGGTTAAATGTACGCATTGTCACTCTCCCTAAGGCCCACTGATAGGCCCATACTTGTAGTGAGTAGGCCGTCTAGGTCCATATCCGTTATGCACAAGCCCATCACCCTATGACATGTTTAGTATAGACTCATGATTCATGATCATACACATCATATGTATGTCTGATATGACAAGTGACTGATCATAGCATACGCCTTTGGGCAGATTGTTTATGGGCTCCCTGATAGGAGGAGTTACTCTACATGAGCGCGCGGCGCGCGCAGGATTGTTGCATGTTTGGTAGGGTGATTCATGTACTTGCATTTGTGTGATCATGATTACTGTATACCCTAGCGACATTAAGGTCATAGCCTCCACAAACACATCGTGGGTGGTTGGATTGGATACCGAAAATGTTTGATTCTAGCATATGGGCGCCATAGATATCCTTGGGTGAAAATTCCTAAACCCGATGGTACCAGAGGATGACTCCAACGTCAAGACCGAGTGGATAGACGAGCGTGCGAGGGCTGTATACCAGTAGGCCGCGTCTCCCACTGTGTCGTGGTCAGTTAGAAAGGGGTGTGACCTTACCCGCCTAAGTGAGGAGGCAATTTCTAGGTTGAGTTTGACTAGCTTGCGGAATCGGTCCGCTATCGACGAGCCGGGCCCGAAATTGGCAGGCGGATAGTAAGGTCTCTTCAACTCTCCCAGTTGTGCTTTTAGATAGGGGCGGTAAGCTGGCGTAGAGTGTACTAAACCCCAGTGATTATCCAGACTGAGAACCGTACTGATTTGATGCTCTAGTGAGGAGCTGCATTGATATGTGGAGGTGGATTTGCATACTTGACTTGCATTATGCATTGCATGGCCTTGACATGGCCGATAGTATTCATATCTTGCACCACATAGCCTTGGTACGGCTGACTGCATTCATGTACTCATCAGCATATTTCTGCATTACTTTGACCTTGCATTCTTAGCATGCTCATATTGCGCACATACTTACACCACCCTCTAAGCTTTTTATAAGCTTATGCACGATTGATGCGTGCAGGTGACGCCAGGATGCAGCCGTAGTCTCGCCGCAGTTGGAGCGTGCAGTCGAGCTTCTGAAGTTTTTGTTATTGTCACTATCTCGTATTTCCCTTTCCTACGCATTGTACTTAAAGTTTTTTATCATAGTAGATTTTGTGATGGTGTTCTTGTGGTTATTGTTCGTGGGTTATGCTTTTGTTATGCTCATTACGAATCAAATCATGTATGAAATCCTCCTTGTAGCACCCCAGGATCGGAACCTGGTATTTGGATGTCAAGAGCCAAGAATGGGGTACTATGGAGGCTGTCGATGCCGAATTCGGCAATCGAAAATTTTATGAGCCCGGTTTACAAGTTCGGGGCGTGACATAAAGTGTTTGACTAAGCCAATGATCCCAGTGTCCCTGCGGATCAGCACGAAGTCTACATTGACCCGCCTGATAATTGAAAATAGGAGAATTCCTCCTCCTCATCCATATAGTCCTACTCCATAGCACAAACATCATCTGCACCTGCATATAAACCATAGTCTGGTTGGTGTTTTAAAACTCCATCCCAGGGTGGGAGTGAGTGATCAACTCAGTGGTACTATAAGGCAAATGTTAACATGTTATCAAGTCAATCAAGCAGTAATGATAAAGCAATACAATAATCACTTCCTAACTACTTTTGTTAATGCAGGAATGGTGTGCAAGTAATGATGTACGCCCTCGCACAAAGCTCCCTCACAAGCGACTCCGTCAACCTGATTCGCGCATGACAACCTTCCTCAAGTGCCCTTCCTCGCCAAACACACCTCCTAACTAATGCAATGCGATGTATAGTCGTGTTAGTCGAGTACTTAGTTAAGGTTATTATACAACAGGTTTGGGAAGCTAAGGTACCTCCCTTTATATCATTGGCCCAAACCGAATGATCCATCTAGGGTCGTCAATCCTAGTTAAGCATATATGATAGGCAAGTTGTAAGGCATCACCCCTAATGAAAAGTAGTCGATAGGCAAATTCAAAAGTTTGTACTCAAGGTCACTACGTGAGGCTCGTCACCTCAGCGTAGGCCGACAACTCGAATATGGTATCCCATACCACCATGCCCGGCTCACGAATTTGGGTTGCTCACTAGTCACTACGGGGAGGCTCGTCACCTCAGCGTAGGTCGACAGCTCGACCACTGTAACACCTCATACTTTTCAGTACTCGGGTGTTACCGTGTAACCTAATTTAGTGTAAATACAGGCCTAACTTAAGTAAACATTCACATTTATTCTAGTCTAAATCCCACCATTGAAAATAGTCTCAATTCATACATCAAGCTTTCTATCCGTCGACTTCCAAGACGGATCATCTGGTTTCATATCCAACTCCCAAGTCACACCTAAACATTCCTTAGGATTCCAGGGTTTTGTTGTCAACCCTATCATCGGATTTGCTCAGTAAACAGTGATTTGGAAAGTAGGGGTTCGCATGGTATAACTAATCCAAGTGACCCTAATGTTAGGGTATGCAGGTGAATAACGCACAACGAGCAATCTCACATCCTACATATAGATAAAATAAATAAACAAACAAATAAATAAAAATAGATAATTAAGTAAATGACAATGTATAGGTAATAATGATAATAAGTAAATATTTAATAATATAAAGTCTTATGATGAATAGTTCTAACTCACAGAGTGGGACCCATGACCTGGATAAAAATGCATGCATGTGTGATGGAGAAACTAATAATAATAGTAACATGAGTGATGGAAATAAAGTGAAGCAACTAATGATAGAAATATATAGTTTATAATAAAGTAACAATAATCAAATTAACATTAATATTAATATTGGTTAGTAATCCATTTAGAAAGACATACAAACAGTCATTAGAAACCTACTTGCATAGTCCCTAGGACCTTTCTGATCGTTAGAGTTCAAGAACAGTGCTAGCTGACCATCATATCAATGAAACCCCACGATTAAGAGCTAGAAATATAGGAGAACGATCCACTTAAGCCTTGGAACTACTCCATCCTTTGTCAAAGGCCCATTTTGAACCAAGGGGACCTAATGGATGGAGTGAATTTCACCCGATCATCACTGCGGGCCCCACACCCTCTGCATGTGTGCGCTAAGGTGGTGCACTTGCAGTTCACCAGACCAGAGGTCTGGTCAAGACGGGTTACACCCGACATTCCCCTTCGGTTTCACGCCTGTACTCATTCAAAAACGGACTGCCTTCGTTTGGTTAAGATGGGCCCCACATATCTTACTCCAATGCGTGATCTGAACCGTTCATCGTGTTCAAAGGTGCACAATTCTGGTAGAATCGGGCTGGCGTACCAATGAGATTGTGTTTTCAGCCGTCCCAAAACCCGCTCGTAATGATCAAGGTGGGCCACCTCAAGCCAATCTGAACCGTCCATCTCGTAGACCTGGTGGGCCCGAACAAACCTATGTCGCCCATACATGCTCGTGCACACGTGCATGTGCGCAATCTGAGCCCAAACAGGGCCGTGTGCGGCATTCCAAAAATGGAAAAATTCCCATTTCCATTTGTCTACCAGGAGGACAATCCGCGTGAGGGGTCTTTCCTTCCATCTCGACCATCTACGTGGCCTAATCCCAACCATCCAACAACTCTCCACGTGGGAGAGGATTCCCACCCACAGAAAACCAAAACCGGCAACCGTTTTCGGCTCTATTGCTATCCAAGCCGTTTGCTCCGGATCCTACAGTCTAAGGCTGCTGCAGGAACCCTACGAGGGAGAGAGAACGGTTTCTTAAAGATCATCTCCACCTCCTTGCGGCTGAAAGAAAGAAAATGTTGATTTCTTACTCTTTTTGAATCCACCCACCAAACAGAGTCCGAGCTCCATTCCATCCATTCACCGAGCTTCAACACACCCCTAGAAACCCTCTCATGTTGTCGGATTAAAGGAAGAAGCAAAGGGAGAGAAATTGCCATTGATGGCGGAGCTTCTTCCTCGTTGAAGCGGTTCCAAATCGAGTCGCTTTGGGTCGAATCCAGTGGTCCAGTGATTCCACTGGACCTGCAACGGATGGAAGGAAATGAAAGAGAGAAAAGAAAGGAGGGCAGAGCATATGCTCTAGCTGGCCGCTGCCCAAACCGAACCGAATCGAGCCGAGCTTGGGCCGAGTCAGGTCGAGTTTTGGCCTGCATTGCTGGGTCGAGTCTAGAGGTTTTCCAGACCTCTCTAAGCAATAAGAAAAGAGAGTTAGGAAGAGAAGGAAGGGAATAGAAAGAAAGAGAAAAAAATGAGGGAGAAAAAGAGTTTGGGCCTGAGTATGGGCTGACTCGTTGCCGAGTTCAGCCAAGTTGAGCTTATTTTAGATAAGACGGGCCTAGTTTATCCCAGCAGTTTGCTGGCATATGGTCTAAGTAAAGAAGAAAAAATGAGAGAAAGAAGAGAATGAAGAAGGAAAGGAAGGAAATGAAGAAGGAGAAAAAGTTGGGATTGAGTTGTGCCGGGTTGCACCAACTCACTGCATCGTTATGGCTCGACTTGTGGGTTGCAAGTTGGGTCAGGGCTGGCTGGTTGCAACAGAAGAGGACGAATGAGAAGAAAGGGAGAAAGAAAAGAGAAAGAAGAAAGAAGGTGGTGGTGTGTTGAGCCGAGTCAACTCGACTCGAACCGAGTCGACTGATGTGAGTCAACTCTCTTTTCCCATCTTTTCCCATATTAGAGCATCCTGTATTACCATTAGTTCCATTACCATGAATATGATAGTTATTAAATATGAATAGCCATTGGTGAAATCATCCATGCTAATAATAGTTATTACATACAAAAAATTATCAATATTAAGTACAAGTGTTCTGTTTTGCCACTCTTAAATATTATCATATTATATCATATTATTAATTATCGCCATAATGATTACTATTAACGTGTTACGCTAATATTAGGTATCATAGATGAAACTACCATTAATGATATTAGCATGGTAATCCATCACTTGGAAATATTATCTCTGTTATTCTATTTCAATTGAAGTACTAGTTATTACCATGGTCACAAATGTTAGTTGTACCATTAACGTTAAATTGTAACTTACCATATTATTATATTGTATTTAAGCTGCACACACATCATAGTTCAAACCTTAGAGCCTAAGCATTTAACTAAACTCTAAGATGAAAACCTAATTCTATATCAAAACCCTAGAAATAGGTAAATTCATGCCCTAGGTTGCATTAATCTTGACCATGAATACTTTGTAAAAACCTGATCTCACGTACAACTTCACAATCCATGATAGGACCCAAGTCTAAGGGCGTGCGCACTTCTTAATAACATCAGAAGGCGAGTCGAAAAGCAAGGTGATGATTCTTCCCCTTAAGCTTTCCATTTCCAAATTGGTTTAAGTTATAGTCTTTATCAAATGTTAAAATTGTTAATTCATAGCATGCGATCTCTTACATGATTTATATCTAAATTACGGTTGATAATTGTGAAACACGATTGCATGCGATAGTTGCTTACATGATAGCTCTCATTTGAATTTATAGTCCACATCATGACCTGTTGTGATTATTATGCTTAACATATGCCTGTCATGTCATAATTGTATATTTTCATATGAATTGTTGTGAGTCACTATGGACCTATATTCACTACACTTATTAGTGGGTAAGCCCTCTTATGTATGTGAACCCACACTTAAGGTGTAACATGATGGAGTGTGGAATGGAATAGACCCTCGATTGGAGGTTATGTGGGACATAGAATATTAATGTGGGATTTACCATCTATAGGTTATATGGCTTGAATGACTTGAAATGACATCTTTAACCGCTCTGATTTAATCTTACCTGACCCATTGTCTTTTCGATTTAATGTACCGAGCACTCTTTTACCGCTACGATTTAACATTTGTCCCATGCTTTGATGATTTCCTTGCGTTCCTTGATGGCGTATATCATGCGATGGTAATCCTTACTTATTGAATTTGATTGGCCACTGATCGATGGATTCCATTAAGCATCCTAAGGTGGGGAAATCTCATGAGCCGAGGATAGTGGTCATGGGACACTATGCCCGAGCTATCGGCCTATGCTGGGTGACGAGCCCCTCGTAGTGACCATTGAGTTACTTAAATCTGCTGATTGTAATTGGATTAATAACGATTGACTAATCATGCATTCATAGCATATTGGGGATGACGGGTGGCTAATTCTAGATGTTGTAGCACGTGCCTTAGAGTTATTGGGGTATCGTTTCGCTAGCTCCCAAACCACCGACTATCGACCCCTGTTTTAACTGGATGATCATTCCCAGGTCGATGATTGTATGGGTGACGAGCCCAAGTCCAACTGGATGTGCATCCTCAGGTCGATGTGCATTCATGCATATAAAAAAACTGCATCATGTATTGTTTTGATTGCCTTGTCATTTTTAACAATGTTTAGCTAGGCAGTGATGTGTAATCTTGAAGGAAATTCACATTGAGTTGACCACTCATCTATTAAATATATAACCGTACAGGTAGTACATGTGGCTTAAGTGACATTCAGGTTCAGACGTGATGAGGAGTAGGGTACAAGTGCCAGGGACGCATGGCCGTATGGCCAGGAGGGGCTGCTCTACTTTGCAGCTCAAATCATATGCATTCTTTTATTTCTCATGTACTAAGTCATGTAAATCTTGTATTAGTTATTTTTGAGACATTGGTTTGTATAAGTCATTATGGGCACTCTCTTGTATATTCTAATATATTGAAAATTTTTCTTATGTTGATTTATCCATTCTACGCTTATCTGTTAACTCTGGAAAAAAAAGATATGGAATTTGGTTCTCTATAAGTTAACACTCGGGTTTTTGGGAAACGGGTCGTGTACTCGAGTCCCGAAAACATTGGGCATTACAACCACGGTGTCCCATACCACCATGCCCGGCTCATAAGTCTTAGTGGATCATGGTACCATGGTTAAAATGAGCTTTTACACTGGTGGGGTATCTTAGATTCAAGCAGTGGCGTCCATACATGGTGAACGTACAATAGGCCAATCGGTTTGTTAGGGAAGTTCATTGGTATGGGCATACGCTGATTAAATCGACATAGAGCGCATAAGCACCCCTTGTGGCCTAACCACTGCCGATAATCTTCATGTGACCCGAATTTGTCGAACTTTCCAAATGTGACGCAACTAATTCGGTCACCTGAACAGGGACTGTTACCGATTGCCTGGACTATGATGTAGCCCCAATCTTACTCAGATGTATCAAATAAATACATGCGATAATCATTTCAACATTTGACAAATAATCCAAGTAAATACTCCATTTGAGCATTTTATCAAACACCTTAATCATGTTACCAAACACTTGCATTTTATCCATAAATTGCGTAGAGGCAAATAAGATTACGTGAAAGAAATTATCAATACGTACAAGGTAATACAAAATCCTATCTTAATACTCGTAATAAGTACAAGTCATCAACAATTTCTCATTCAGACAATTCAATAAACACTTAGACTACACTATACCAAATACATATACTAGGTTTTTTACTACACATATTTTAGCGATTCCTTATACGGAGAGGTTAACTTACATATGTCAATGACTAACCCTTAATCAGAAATCATGGAAAGCACAAATCATATTTAAATGCTCTTTCAAACATTTCAACAAACACATGGAATGCATATTTTTCCCAAAACAGTTTGTACATGTATATTATACAGAAATCAGTGTATCTAAGACAACATGACATCAATCACGTCAGACATAAATCATTAGTTGACATTGAAAGCATTGAAAACCATAACCTAAACGTTTATAGTTCGCATCTTTCATTGGAATACTCGATTCGGACTTGGTTTGAATTCTACGTTCCCGAAAACGGAACGTCAGGCACCTAAACAACAAAATAGGTTAGCTAGTTTATTGATTACTCTATCTGGATCTCTAAATCAAGATTAGGGTTAGGGTTTCTTATCCAAATCGTAACTGAAACCGATGGTGTAGCGAAATGGGAAGGTGATTCGAGGCGTGGAGTAATAGGAGAGAAACACTGCAGCAATCACCCAAGATTTCTCTTCTCTCCTTACTCTTTTCTCTCTTCTCTCTCCTAGGGTTTGGAGAAATTCGTATGAGAGAGAGGTGGGGTGGTATATGGGCTATATATAGGCCCAGAAGTGATGTAAATGGCCCCAGGGCCATGGTATACTTAGGTTATATTCAAAGGACAACTGTTTTTTACAAACAGAGCACATAGGGAGGTCCACAACTCACGTACGTCGTAGGATAAGTTCTCTGATAATGGATCTATGCCAGGATGTGATTTCGGCGCGATCGGACAAGTCGATCGACCGTAGAGGACCTGTGTCAAATCAACAGTCGTACTTACTCGATCGGGGCCATACTGTTGAGGGTCAAATATTGCATATTAGACCCCAATTATTACCGAATTTATGAACATGCCACCGTTTAAAATCCTAATGTAATCGTGTTTGTGATGCAGGATGTATTTGAGAGCATGGACGGCAAAAAGTTGTTAAAAGCATGGAATTAATGATCTGAAGACACCATGGCAAGGGACGGACCCCAGGGGACCGAGATCAACAGACATGCACACCAAAGATCCAAGAAAATCAAGGAATTAAAGCTCATGTGGCCTAAAAGATGCTCAGAGTGCAAGATCACAGGGTTTCCATCATCCGTTCGGCTCAAAACTTCATACATGGCCTGGAGACCATAAACGAACCGTACACGTCGAATTTCAGCTCTTAAATCCCTGTGGAAGTAGCTAACCGACCCAAGTCCAACTGCCTACATATCGGTGATTTAGGGCCTACGTGATATCTGGATACGCTTAAATTTTGGGCTCAACATCTAAAATAAGATGAGGAAAGGAATGGACTTGAGCGGATTCATCGTATACATCCAGATGGGACCCACTCCACAACGTGTGCGTGCACAGAGTACATGCACTGGACGTGCAACGCACGACAACTAGTCGGTCAGCGTGCGCTGACCGACTCCTACCCGAACTCTCTCTCTCCTCTGCGCGATCAAACCAGCGGACGGACGGACGTCCGCAGGTTTTGAGTAGTAGGGCCCATTCAGCTTCCTAATTGATGATCTGAACCGTTTAAATGTCTTAGGATGGCCAAAATACCCTATCCATGGTGGAATTTTGGTCCATGCATGGGGGGCATGCGTAGATTTTTATCAAACGCAAGATGGACGGTGGACTAAAGTAGCTTGAGGGCCACACTGAAATTAACTGGGTTTTGGGATTTCTGAATTTTTTTTAGTCCTGAAGCCACGGGATGGTGTGGATTTTCATCTTGTGATCAACAGTGGGCCACCGTAAATCCGGAGTCGATGTACGTAGCCTCTGTTTCGCAACAGAGGTTGCGGATGATGTCAGTGGGCCCCACCCATCGGTCAGGCAAATAATCTGGACCATCCATTAGTTCCAGCAGGCAGAACCGACCGTACAAGGGGTTATTTTTCAAACCCATGCATACACACGTGGAGGAATACTGATCAAACGCTGTTCGACGGTGGAATGGGAACTTCGGTGGGCCACACCTATTTTGCTCCAAAAATACTACTTCCAGGTTTGTTTTTCGTCCTGAAATTAATGAACGGAGTGGATTTCTCAAAATAATAAAGAAGTGGACCCCATCATCGCCACAGCAAATGGGATCCGCAGCTCTGTTTCCGCGTCCGTGAAAACCGGCGCTATAGGGCCGTTCGGTGATCAAAGAGGCGTCCGGATGCACAATCCAAACCGTCCACAAGATTAGAAAGGGACCATTGACCCCAACCATGGTGACTGAATGAAAGGCATAGATGAATCCTCCCCAAAATCAAAATTCCCCAACGCTCGCTGCGGTTCCAACTACGTAACGTATGTTACCGTGTAAAACGGAAACACTACTCCTTGTTGCGTGAGGTTACACAAGCCAACCCCACATATTTCGGTCCACGACTTCCTTTATAAAGAGGTTGAGAGACACAGAGGGGAGAGGGATCCCACGGCTAGAGAAAAGCTAGAGAGACAGAGAAAGACAGAGAGAGAGAGAATTGGTTTTAGTTTTGTTTTGCTGTTTTCCTTTCATTATTGTTGAGAGATCCAACCAATCATGGTTGGCTAAACCTCTTAGCTAAGGCTAAGAGGTGAAGCTTGTAGCAAGATGGGAGGATTCTGCGGCTTGGATTATGTTCGTTGAACTCGTTTTGATCGGTTTGATTTTAAGGAAGATTTTTAGTTTTTAATGATTTAGTGTGACTTATATTACATTAGATCTGTAATGGCTTGAGTTTTCCTTTTTCTTATTCTGATTATGGGGTTAGGAAGCCCCGTTGTCCACCATCGTCTCCTAGGCATGGTTGGATGACGAAATCCTTCCTAACACTCATACATCTTTTGATTGGTTATGGATTGGTCTAAGTTCTGTTGTTTACCTTGTCTCTTAGGCATGGAATTGTGATGGAATCATACCTAATTCTTATATCTTTCATCTCTTTGAAAACTAGATCAAAAGGGAGTTCAGATTGAGTTCGTGAATCAAGCGTAGATCTCCCTGATCTCTACAAGTGGATCCTCTGCATCCCTAGTTCCCCTTCTCTGAATTTTCTTAAGTTTTTAGATAATTATTTCACCATTATTCCTCAATTCACAATTGGTTTAAATTTCATCTCATTCTAGTTTTAGATCTGATTAGCTTCAGATAACGTACAGGTTTCAGTCCCTGTGGATTCGACCTCGGTCTTACCGAGTTTATTACTACATCACAACCCTGCACATGGGGAGTGAACACATACTTATATGGATATGTATAGAGAAATTTCCTTTTCCCATGGGCGAAGTTTGGTCAAAAACTGACTGTCCGAAATCCTCAATTCGTGCGTGAGCGAATGACCCAATTCACTTAAGTTTTAATACATTTTCTAAAGATATTCGTGTTTCTCACACACTTCACTTAGGGCTCAAGTTGTACGTTTCTGGATACTATCTGAGCTCGATTCTCGCGATGATTGTCAAACCCAGTAGGACGGACATAATCTTATAGTTTCACGGTCATCGGATCCTCAACGCGCGGTCTAGGTCCGATACGGGGTTTCAATGTACTCCCGAGAGCGACAGGCTCTTGAGATTTCTCCTAGGTCTTAAGACGACATTGAGTTAGTGATACTCATGATTTTAAGTCTTCTCATTTGTGAAGATGGTGGTCCAAGCTAAATCCATTGATTATTTAGTTTAGTACTTAACTAAAATTTGCCTAAATTATACTACAAGATACGGTCCTCGGGTAGTTTTATATTTTTTTGGTACTTTTAGTTAGTATATTATTTTAATTATTTTTTTAGTAGTTCATCATCAAGTCTACTTTATTTCCACCAAATTTTATTAAATTTCGTGTTCTAAAAAATTTCTAAAAATTCTGGAAGTAGCAGCTGTCTGAACTAATAATTTTTGGATAGTTTTCACATCAACCCAGATTTAACTATATTAAAATTTTTATTTTATTTTTTACTTATTTTTATATGAAACTAGACTTATCAAGATTCAATCTGACTTTTAAATCACCTAAATCAAACTTATATTGAGGGAGATATGACTTTTTGAAGTCAGCTTGAAAACGTAAAAAATTTCAACGAGGGTCTATCGAAATTCAGTGCGCCGCCGATCCGGCGGTGGCGCCGCGCCCCTCTGGTGGTCCTGATGGTGATTCTGCCGCTCAATTTTTGAAATGAGTATATCTTGCAAACCAGAATGAGTTATTCGACGTGCAATATATAATTTTGGGGTATGAGTAGCTAAGCTATCTAAATAACCTGGTTATTTCCCAAGATTCCATCAGGTTAGTGCTCTAAAGTCCATTTTATTTTTATTTTTACTATTTATAGTAAATTTTAGTTTAATTATTATTCTTCATCATTTAAACTTTAGGATTTATGTCTAATATGAAAGTACCTAAAAAGATTTAAAGAATAAGGTGATGGAAGATGAAATTTTTGAAAGAGATGAATTGAAAGGGGGATTTGAGACTTTGAGATTGAGTTTTGAGAAGTCGATAAGGTGTTATGATAGACCCATTGCCCAAGGACATCTAACTCCAAGTTGGCAAAAATCCGAGATGTTACAAATCTCTAACTAAAAATGCTAAAGAACTCAAAGTTTATAAACCTTTCTAGCTTTTTCTTTTTAAGCAATGCTTGGGGTGCACACGGAATTGGTAGAAGCGGTAAATCGGACTAGAACTGACCAGACTGCACGGTTTTGACCGATTCCGAAGTGCAGTAGCTCCGGTTTCAAAAATTAAAGAACCGGTTAGTTCGGTTCGGTTCTCGGTTTGGGGTTCTGTAGAACTGAACCCAAAACTGGATCCATTGGTCAAGAAATATATTTTTTAAAAACATAAAAAACTAGACCATTCATCAAATGGATCACAACACGAATATACATTGGCAGCAAAATCATTTTGGGAACACGAAAGGGTCATAAAAACAAACCATGACAAGATTACTCTCTGTGAAATTTTTTAATGGAAGAGCTTGGGTTGGATTTAAAAAAAAAAAAAAAAAAAAAAACCATGCAATTGGGCTTGATTATGAAAATAAACTATGCAATTGGGTTGGATTATAAAGAGCCCACAACTGTAGAATTGAATCAGAACCAAATTGGTTTTTTACAGTATAGTTACAATTCGGTTCTAAGGTGCAAATGGTATGGTTTCGGTTTTAGTTTTTCTCGAATCGTTGGGAATGATTTGGTTTCGATTTCACCCCAAAACCGGATGGAACCGAACCGTGTGCACCCCTAAGCAATCTAAGACTAAAGATTTTAAAAACTTTCACCTTTTCAAATAAAAATTTAAAGGAAAAAATAAAATTCAAATACTTTTAAATAAAAGTTGAGAAAAATTAAGTGCATATGCAAAGACTCTAACATTTATATTATTTTATTTAACCAATCCTAATTGAAATAAAATCTCGATATAAGGGTCCATGTTCAACTAACAAAATTGAACCTGCAATGGGAAGGTAGATTCTTCTAATTACTGTGACCTTTTGCAAATAACCCATCAACACCATGGCCCATCAGATCAACCATCAAAAGCAACATTCATGTTTGACACGTGTACTTTAGGGAGGAAATTGCATATAATTTTTATGCAACCATCTCCATTTTACTATTAGTCTATATACAATGCTTGGATTACCGGCTCCTTTAAGAGCTAGAATTTGAAATGCATTGGAATCTAAATCACAGTTCATTAAAATCAAGGTGATTCTGAAACCTCAGTGATGTATGAAATGCACCAGAATTTAGACAGGAATCTAAATCTTCTGTTTGGAGCTTCTATTTGGATCGCATTAGAATTATACTCGTAGGACTTGTATTTTATTAATTCAATGGGCTTTCATATTTTAGATTAGTAAACATATTTGATATTTGACAAAATGATTGAAATAAGTCCATTGAAATATATACTTTGGTAATATATATAATTTATACCTCAAAGTGGGCCACAATCAAAAGGATTACAAATAAGCTATTCATTGACATTTTTAATCAGCCATTTAGATGGCCAAGTTTGGATAATACGGATCATTCTATCCATGTGCTTTTAGTATTGTATCCGATTGATTATCGGATCATTTTGGAGTATCATCATCATATAATGTGTATATCATATTAGTAACCTAACGACACCTTTGTTACATGTGTAACTCTCTTATTTATAAAATGGTGTCAAAAAGACGTTTCACTCCGTATCACAACCAGAACTTAAAATTTCAAAACACACGAAAAGTGCAAATTTTAAATACCATCATTTCATTTACCTCTAAACACATTCCCCCAAAAAGAAATTCACCTCAAATATTAAGTGACAAATGGCCCTAGTGGTGTGCCTGCATTTTCAATTTATAGATTTTCTATAAATGATATCATATTATATCACATGGTGATCCAAAACGTTGATACTATGGACCCACTTCAGATGGCAAATGCACCAAAAATCTTCCCAAAAACCCAATCCTTGGAGGTCGATAACTCATAAAAGGCCATGTACTTGATGGCTGGGATCATCCACTACGTGGGATTTCAATCATGGGTCATCGGCGGACATGACAACAAATTAACGAAGATCATTGAACCTGGCCCCATTCTCCACTCATGCAAACCGGAAAACAGAGGCCTATGCTATACAAGCTCTATACCGAGCAGTGTACAATACATCCCCTGCATTATAGATACATCATATGAAAGTCTGGTTTGGACGCGGATTGCATGCTGAGAATGTGGGTTTCACTGTAATGAGAATGTGTTTTATCCATACCGTTTCCCATTTTGCCAGCTTATTTTAGGCATAAGAAAGCTGGAGCACGCTACAAGAAAGCTGGAGCACGCTACAAGAAAACAACGGTAATTGAACACCCAACCTGTTGATAAGGTCACGCATGCATGAACCAAGCCAAAACACAATTTTATCAGCTTGGCTCAATAGTTACGTGGCCGCAGTAAGCTTTTAATCATGGGCGTTCAATTACCATTTTTCTTGTGATATAGTCTAACTGAGATTTAGATTTGTTTCATTTTAAGGCATGATCCTAAAAATCAGCTGAAAAATGGATGAACGGTTTGAATAAAACAGATGCATCATAGGAAGGCCCACGGAGCACCGACCAGTAGCAAGGTCGGTACGGGCTTCGTCAATATGCAATCCACGTCAGTCCCGTTCCGAAGCGGATTGGCTGGTGTACTCATACCAGCTATATAACTGCTGTATGGATGCCAGCAAGTTCTATGAGTCTGATCACGAGGTATATGTTATATCCAAATTGTCCACTTATTTGGTGAGCTCATCTTAAGGCTTTATATAAAAAATAAGATAGATTTAACTATCAAGTGGACCACATTGCAAAAAACAGTGGGAGATTGAACGTCTACCATAGAAACTCTTTTTGGGGTCACATAACTTTTGAATCAGTGTGAAATTTGTTTTTCTTCTTCATTTAGGTCTATGACCTTATGAACAGATTGGATGGAAAATAAGCCTTAAGGTGGCCCTGCAAATTGTTTAACATTTAAAATCATATCCGCTGTTATTTATGGTGTGGTCCAGATGATCTTTGGATATGATTCATTTTTTTGATAATACTCTAAAAATGATTTCTAAAAATAGATGAACGGGGTAGGTATAATAAATACATCACTGTAGGACCATTTAACTTTGATCTCCTTTGAACCGTTCGTACAACTCGAACGGGAGGAGTATCCGTGCTCGACTTCGCACGACGCGTACCTACAGCAGCTATATAGCTGGTGTGCGGTACACCAGCCAATCCGCTTCCGTCCTGTTCGGTGAGAGATGGGCCACTCGCACAAATGGTGAGCTTGCCCGGAATCCTACGTGGTCCAATGGCGCATTTCTCACTGGGACGAGCCCATGTTAGCCTACGTGGGAGGTTTTTGCGTGTCATTATTGATGCATCGAGCATCTTTGCAGGTCTACAGGTTGGCAATTCTGGAGAGTAGGACCCACGTTTGGGTAATTCAGACCATCTGTATCTTGTGGCCCACCCTGAATGGACTATGCATAAAAAAATATTCTTACTGTAGCAGTCCCATCCTTTCTAATTTTCACCTACAAACAGGTGGCTAAGAAGAGAAATACAGTAATAACCTCCGTTCAACTGAAAAAGGTGCCCATATTGGTAGTCAAGATCTTCCAATTGGGGGAGACGTTTGGGACATTCTTTATCAAGGGAGAGACCCAACAGACCAATGGTCTGGATTAATGAATTATGCTTCCCGTTACGAAGAATTCAACCGCAGCGTACGATGTTCAAAGCTGCCGACAACGCAGCACCTACGGCCAGTTGTCTTCGCTTAGTCCGCTTTTGAAGACACGACGGTTAGGAATTAAGACTTGAGGTGACCCCACCCTATGCAGAGAACTTTTGGGAAGCGGAATGGCTGGTGCACCCCGGACGCGGATTGCGTCCCACCCCTGCCCGGACGGATTACCGTCCGGGCAGGGCTCTGTGAGGCCCACAGTTATGTAAGAGTTTTATCCACGCCGTTGAACTATTCTTTTAGATAAATTTAGTATGTAAACCAAAAAATAAGGTAGGTCCAAGGCTTGAGTGGACCACAACAAAGGAACCCGCACTGATATGACACCCACTGTTGAAACCTTCCTAAGGACACACATGATTTTTTTTAAACCATAAAACCTATTCATAAGGTCATGTAGACGTGGATGAAGTGAAAACACAAATATCAGCTTGATCCGAAACTTCTCTGGCTCTCAAAAAGCTTTTAATGGTGGACGTTCAATTCCCACCTTGTGGTCCACTCAAGCCTTGGACCTGCCTCATTTTTTGGTTCACTTATTAAATTTATCTAAAAGAATCGTTCAACGGCGTGGATAAAACACTTACGTAACGGTGGGCCCCACAAAGCCCTGCCCGGACGGATTACCGTCCGGGCGGGGGTAGGACGCAATCCGCGTCCGGTGCACACCACACCAGCTGTACGGCTGTGTAGGTACGTGACGTGCGAATACGAGAGCCGACGCTCATCGAGCTCGAGTTGTACGAACGGTTCAAAATAGATCAATGTTACATGGGCATAACGATGATGTATTTATTATATCCACACCGTTCACCCATTTTTCGAGTCATTTTAGAGTACTATAAAAAAAATGAATTATATCCAAAGATCAAACGGACCACAGTACAAATAGCAGCCGAGATAGTGATTTTCGGTGTTAAAAATTTCATAGGCCCACCGTATCGTTTATTTTCCATCCAATCTGTTCACAACGTCACAGAGACCTGGATGAGTAAAAATAAACAAATTTCATATTGATCTAAAACGTAGGTGCAAAAGGGTTTTAATGACATACATTCAATTCCTACTATTTTTTTCAGTGTGGTACACTTGATCTTTGGATTTGTTTTATTTTCAGTTTCAAGCGTTATAAGGAGATCGAAAAATAGATGAAAGGCTTGGATATAACAGATACATCGTGGGACCTATAAAAGGAGGGGGGGGGGAGGTCCTATCATAAGTTCGTAGGTCCTATCATGAGTTATGTGAGGTAAGTTCGTATGTCCTATCATGAGTTATGTGTTATATCCCAACCGTTTATCCACTTGGCTAGCTTGTATTAAGGCTTGACCTTAAAAATGCAATGGATCTAAAGATCAATTAGATCACACTGAAAAAAGAAGCGGGAGATTTAACATCTACCGTTGAAATCCTTTTGGGGTTATTGGAAGTTTCGGATCAATATAAAATCTGTTTTTCCTCTTCATCTGTGTATTTATGATCTTATTAATAGATTAGATGGAAAATAAATGTTATGGTAGGCCTTACAATTTTTTAACAATGAAAATTATTATTGTTGCTATTATTTTTGGTGTTGTCCATTTGATCTTTAGATATGATTTATTTTTCTTAGTATAAAGCTCAAAAATGATCTTAAAAAATGGATAAATAACGTGAATATAATAAATACATGATCGCAGGGTCATGTAACTTTGATCTCCTTTGAATAGTCACCACAGCTAAGAGCTCGAATACCGTTGGCGCTGGTCTTTGCACGAGACATATCTACACTAGCTATATCGCTGGTGGATTGATGCTGTACCGCACACCCGCGATATAACCGCTATGGGTACGCGTGGTGCGAAGACGAGTGCTGCCGCTCCTTCAACTCGAGTTCAACTAACCATTCAATGGAGATCAAAGTTACATGGGCCTCAAAATAATGTATTTATTATATCTAGGCTATTCATCCATTTTTCGAGATTATTTTATAGCATGAACCAAAAAATAAATCATATCCAAACCTCAAATGGACCACACTACAAATAACAGCTGGATAATGATTTTCACCGTTAAAACATTCATGCGCCACCATGATGTTTATTTTCCATCCAATCTGTTCATAAGGTTACAAAGACCTTGATGAAGAGGAAAAACAAATATCATATTGATCCAAAACTTCCGTAACCTCTAAAAGGGTTTCAATGGTAGACGTTCAATCCCCACTACCTTTTGCAGTGTGGTTCATTTGATCTTTAGATTTTTCTTATTTTTCAGCTCAAAACTTACAACTAGCTTGTAAAATGGATGGACGGTTCGGATATAACACATACCTCATGATGGAACCCACAGAACTCGCAGACGTCAACACACCAGCTATTTCTAGCTGGTGTGTGGTACACCAGCCATTCCGCTTCCATCAATCTCACGGGCTGATCATCAACCGTATATAAACCTTATCCTACATGCAATCCTAGCTGTATATTTCAGGCCTTCAAATGGTCACTTACGAAAAAAGTGTCAGTGGTTCGGATTTACTAGCATAAAATTTTCATCTCAGCAGTTTTCTGTACCTTAGGCAATCCATGGCAGGTACGGCCAAGATTCACCGCTGTTTATGTTTCAGCTAGGCCAAAGAAACAGGATGCGGATGGCCTGACACTCTGGCAGCTAGGGCACACTGGGTTCGCAAGAAGCTCTTGCTCGGATAGGCTAAGTGGGGCTATCTTAATGTTTGTAAGAAATCCACCGCGTCCATCTCTCAGGTTAATTAGGACATGAAAATAAAAAGCAGATCCAATCAATGGGGCCGTACCATGTGAAAATATGGATAGGGAAATGCTTATGGTTGAAATCTCCTTGGTCCACCGTCATGATTATATTTGCCATCCAAAACTATTATAAGGTCATTCACGTGGGGGATGAAATGAAAACACAATAGGTAAACTTGATCCAAAACTTTTGTGGCCCCATAGATGAATATTCAATCTTCATTGTTTCATATCGCTTGCCCCACTTGCATTTTAGATTCACCTCATTTTTTAGCTCACGTCCAGGTAACAGATGAATATGTTAGATTTCTCACAAACATTACAGTGAACCTCACTTCCTACAATAAATCTAACTGGCAGAAGATTAGGTCAGTCCATTAGTTCCAACTAGGTCAAAGAAGCCAAAGAGGTAAATTGAGCAACAGGCCACCGTAAAAAATAATAATAATAATAATAATGCATAGATGAGTAAATCAATTAACTTTCAAACATGTTTCATGTGAGCTCCATCTTCGATAACGGGGGCTCATCTCTGATAACGACATGATATGGACCAGGGCTCCACCCAATTCACAAAGAGATATCCACGGTGACCCAAGGTAGTGGGATTTGATTGGCCACATGCTGTTGTGAGAAATAATATTGCAATGGTCAACTTTTTGTAGTCAAAACAAATCCCACTATATAGGATGGCCAAATAAATCCCGGTTGATGTGATCACCTGGCAATTCAAATCTTTTAGGCCTTGCCTATTGTTGGGGGAAAATTTTGATAAGTCCTTTGAGTCGGCTCAAGAGTCGAAAGAGTTAACGAAGCAATGACTCGGACTTATTGGACGCTGAGTCTGGACGAAGCCCAAAGTCCATAAAACTTGGGATGGAGAAACGTAGCTTGGATCGTGAGGCTCCTACCCGACTATAGCCTGAACGTCCTGAGCCACGAAGCAAAGCCTCTAAAAGAGGAAGTGCACCTCAAGACTCAAGTAAAAGCCTTACAAAGGAAAGCCCAAGCCGACCTATGATCGGTTAACTGTAGAGTCACCCAAGCTTTAGTCCGACTCAAAGGTTGAGTCAGTCAGTAACGTGGGCAGAGATAAACTTGTCTCGACACATGTGTTGAAGAGATAAGTATCAGCCGAGCTATATTGCTCCGTATATAGAAGTTACCTAGTAAAACTCTAGATCTTTACTCGAGATTTTTGGGAGATAAGGTTAAGATCTCTCGAAAATCCAAGAACACTATAGATTACAGATCCCAGTAAAATTGGAATTCACTCTGATTACGGAAACCCTATAGGGCATGATATTATTATAAATACGAAGATCTTCATGGAAAAAGGTATACAAGAAATCTCACCCTACAACCTTTAATCTAAGACCCAGGCTCTGACTTAAGCATCAGAGGGTCCCCTGGTAAAACCAGGGTCACCTTTCTCCTTCTACTTGTGCAGGTCCCAGGGTCACAAAGAGGGTGAACCGAACAACATCAACAGTCTGACGGCGTCTGTGGGAAATGATACGAAAAGTCGTTTTCTCTAAGCATTAAGCAGTCTCCAATGGCAAGAACGCGAAGAACCGTTCAGAACGAACCTAGTGAAGTCCCTATCATTGGCCCACCGGCGACAGAGGGCCCGCCTAGTACGAATGGAGCCCAAGGAGCCCAGAACTAGCCCAATAATCGACAAGGTTCAGCAGCTCGGCAGGCAGCCTCCGTTTCGACCAGGCACACTCAATGGAATCGAGGGAATTGATGTCTGGATAAGGAGGTCCAGGAACTTAGGGCCAACATGAACTATATGAAGCAGACGCTGGAGAAAATTCATCGCCAACAGGTCCAGCTACCCCAGTAAGACGATGGTCGGGCAAATGCTCCACGACAATTCATTGATCCTCAACCCGTCGCTCTGCAAACAGTCCCTCAGCAAAGCCAACACCAGGTTTTGGCTGAGCCTGCACCCTCCCATATCTCCGTGACCGCCCCACTACCTGTCACCGATCTACGATATGAAATAGATCGGAGGAGGCGTAGCAGGCCACCAATTGAGGGTACGGCTAACAACAACGAACCTTGGAATGCTGAACTACAAGACCAATGGAAGGAAATGCAGGAAGAGATTGTAGAAATGAAGCGAAACGTGTACAGCGCGTACAGCGACTCCCAACTAGTCATCAACCAGATAGCCTACATATATCAAGCTAGGAAGGAGAGGTTAAAAGCCTATCTTACGAAAGCTAGAGAAATGATTGCAGGATTCCACCAATGTTCTGTCACCTGAATCCCGAGGGCCAAGAATGCTAAAGCCGACCTCCTAGCAAAGCTCACTTCGGCCGACAAATACGACATCCCCAAATCCATTCCTATCGAATTCGTGGTCGAGCTAAGTGTCGGGGGAACTGAACCCTCGACCTTGCTCCCCATCAATTCCGAGCCATCTTGGGTCGATCTAATCATTAGATATCTTGAAACCGGCAGACTCCCCGAAGATCGCGCCGAGGCTCGACGACTAAAGAACCGCGTAGCTCGCTACACGATGCTCAATGAAGTGTTGTACAAGAAGGGATATTATGCACTACTCCTGCGATGCCTGAGACCAAGTAAAGCCGACTACGCTCTACATGAAATTCATGAAGGCATTTGCGGTAACCACTCGGGCGGCCGATCCCTGGCTCACAAGGTTATTCGACAAGGGTACTACTGGCCGACCATTCAGCAGGATGCTTGGAAAACTCGTCCAGGGTTGTGATAAGTGTCAGAGGTTTGCCATTATCCCTCGATAACCACCTGAAGAGCTGACGCCAATGGCCGGACTTTGGCCTTTTACTTAATGGGGAATCGACATCATCGGACCATTCTCGTTGGGAAAGGGTCAGCCTAAGTACGCTGTTGTTGCCATCGATTATTTCACCAAGTGGGCCGAGGCCGAGCCCTTGGCCAAGATAACCGAGCAGAAGATCACAAACTTCGTTTAGAGAAACATTGTTTGTCGATTTGACATACCTCGGACTATTGTTTTCGACAACAGGAAACAGTTCGACCACAAGCAGTACCGGGAAATGTGTCAAAACCTCGGGATTATGAACGTTTACTTGTCCCCACGTCATCAACAGGGGAATGGGCAGGTTGAAGCCATTAACAAAGTTATAAAGCAGTATCTTCGGACCAAGCTAGATCGAGCCAAAGGAGCATGGGCTGAAGAACTTCCTAAAGTTCTTTAGGCATACCGAACTACAGCTCGGACCGCGACAAGGGAAACTCCATTCTCATTAGTTTATGGCTTGGAAGCAATTACCCTCATAGAGATCGCCCTACCTACCGCCCGAGTAAGTTCGTTCAATGATTAAAATAATGAGTTGGTGACCCTCAACCTCGATCTCCTGGAAGAAATTAGAGAGTTGGCTCGACTTCGGACAACCTCTTATCAATGGATGGTATTTCGATCCTACAATGCCCGAGTCAAAGTCAGACGATTTCGAGCAGGGGATTTAGTCCTCTGAAGAACTTTTCAAAATACCAAGGAAAGCAGTGCAAGAACACTGGGGCCCAACTGAGAGGGCCCCTCCGTAATCGTGAATACTGTCCGACCAGGTACTTATTGATTGGAAGACCTAACAGGGCAACTCCTGCCTCATCCTTGGAATGCCAAGCATCTCAAGATATACTATTCTTAGCTCAGCTAAGGAGCAATCCACACTCGACCCAATTACTTTAAACACATAGAAGAATCATGAAATACAAAAAATGTAGAATGCACAAATAAGTGGCAAAAAACATATATTCATTGATCAGTGAAGTGTTACATTGGTCGGTACATTATTTACAATTGTGTTGGATCGACAAAATGATAAACGTTCGATGCTGGGATATCGATGAAAAATGATGCTTGCTGCTGTTGACTCGCTCGGCCCCGAAGCTTGGTGCGCTTGAAGTGCTTGAAGCAGATGTAGGGAGCAGAAAAGAATTTTGCTCCACCCCACTAACTTCAAGGCTCGGCCTCGCCTAATGCACCAGGAGCTAACTCAGGAGATACCAATGGATCTACATCGGATGCTGATGGAGTTGCATCAATAGCGGTAGCGGAGGCGTCATAAGTGTATGCCTTAGGGTCTGCCCTCATCGAAGCCGGACAGATATAGATGGGGAAAAGCACCTTTCATCACCTTGATGCACTCTGCGTAACCCTCTCGGTATACATGAGTTCGCTGCTCCTCGTAGGCTGAAGATGAAAGGTATTGTTCCATCGCCTCAACCCTCGCAGCCACGAGAATGGGCTTGGTCCCCTTCATGAGCTCTTGAAGCTTCTCGAAAGCCGTAGCTCACTCCGTGGCGGCCTGTTCAATGGCCAACCTGGCCTCTTCCAATTGCGAGGCCAAGCGGTCTCTTTCAGTCGCGACCGACTTAAGAGCAGCCTTTGCCTTCTTAAGCTGGTCCTCTGCAAAGACAACCCGAGACTCAGCATCTGACAGCCTAGTTTCTGCATTCCCAGCGCGCCTAGCTAAGGCAGATAACTCTGCGTGGGCCTTCAACATGCATAAGGCAAACTGCACGAGGAAAATCTTTGGTCAAACAAAGAAAATGAAAAGAAAGTTCAAAGCAAAATGACTGAGGAAAGTGACAACATTACCTTGAGCATCAACGTCCCAATCCTCGAGCATCATCTGAAGAGCTGACGCTACTGGCCGGACCTTGGCCTTTTACTTAATGGGGAATCGACATCATCGGATCATTCCCGTTGGGAAAGGGTCAGACTAAGTACACTGTTGTTGCCGTTGATTATTTCACCAAGTGGGCCGAGGACGAGCCCTTGGCCAAGATAACCGAGCAGAAGATCATAGACTCCGTTTGGAGAAACATTGTTTGTTAGTTTGACATACCTCAGACTATCGTCTCCGACAACAGGAAATAGTTCGACAGCAAGCAGTACCGAAAAATGTGTCAAAACCTCGGGATTAGGAACGTTTACTCGTCCCCACGTCATCAACAGGTGAACGGGCAGGTCGAAGCCATTAACAAAGTTATAAAGCAGTATCTTCAGACCAAGCTAGATCGAGCCAAAGAGGCATGGGCTGAAGAACTTCCTAAAGTTTTTTAAGCATACCGAACTACAGCTCAGACCGCAACAAGGGAAACTTCATTCTCATTAGTTTATGGCTTGGAAGCAATTACCCTCGTAGAAATCAGCCTACCTACCGCCCGAGTAAGTTCGTTTAATGAGTAAAATAATGAGGAGTTGCTGACCCTCAACCTCGATCTCCTGGAAGAAATCAGAGAGTTGGCTCGACTTCGGACAGCCTCTTATCAATGGATGGTATCCCGATCCTACAATGCCCGAGTCAAAGTCAGACGATTTTGAGCAGGGGATTTAGTCATCTGAAGAACTTTTCAGAATACTAAGGAAAGCGGTGCAGGAACGCTGGGGCCCAACTGGGAGGGCCCCTATGTAATCATGAATACTGTCCGAACAGGTACTTATTGATTGGAAGACCTAACAGGGCAACTCCTGCTTCATCCTTGGAATGCCGAGCATCTCAAGATATACAATCCTTAGCTCGGCCAAGGAGCAATCCACACTCGGCCTAATTACTTTAAACACATAGAAGAATCATGAAATACAAAAAAATGTAGAATGCACAAATAAGTGGCAAAAAACATATATTCATTGATCAGTGAAGTGTTACATTGGCTGGTACATTATTTACAATTGTGTTGGATTGACAAAATGATAAACGTTCGATGCTAGGATATCGATAAAAATGATGCTCGTTGCTGTTGACTCGCTCGACCCTGAAGCTTGGTGTGTTTGAAGTGCTTGAAGCAAATGTAGGGAGCAGAAAGGAATTTTGCTCTACCCCACTAACTTCAAGGCTTGGCCTTGCCCGATGCACCAGGAGCTAACCCAGGAGATACCGATGGAGCTGCACCGGATGCTGATGGAGCTGCATCAGGAGCGGTAGTAGAGGCGTCATAAGCGTATGCCTCAAGGTCTGCCCTCATCGAAGCCGGACAGATATAGATGGGGAAAAGCACCTTTCATTACCTTGATGCACTCTGCGTAACCCTCTCGGTAGACATGGGTTTGCTCCTTCTCGTAGGTTGAAGATGAAAGGTATTGTTCCACCGCCTCAACTCTTGCAGCCGCAAGAACGACCTTGGTCCCCTTTACGAGCTCTTGAAGCTTCTTGAAAGCCGTAGCTCACGCCGTGGCAGCCTATTCAAAGGCCAACCTGACCTCTTCCAATCGCGAGGCCAAGCAGTCTCTTTCAGTTGTGGCCGGCTTAAGAGTATACTTTGCCTTCTCAAGCTGACCCTTTGCAAAGACAACCCGAGACTGAGCATCTGACAGCCTAGTTTCTGTATCCCTAGCGCACCTAGCTAAGGCAGATAACTCGGTGTGGGCCTTCAGCATGCATGGGGTAAATTGCACGAGGAAAATCTTTGGTCAGAAAAAGAAAAGGAAAAGAGAGTTCGAAGCAAAATGACCGAGGAAAGTGGCAACATTACCTCGAGCATCAACGTCCCGATCCTACCGAGCGTGTTGTCCACGGACGATGACTTTAGAAGGCCAAAGAACTCTCCCGCGAACATCTGCCGACTCGCCTACGGGAGGATTTCTTTAACCTTTTGGCGGAAGGACAACCTCTCTTCCTTAGCTGCTCCCGCCCTGCGCGACACCCTCTCCTCTGCCCCCTGAACAACGGGTGCCTCAACCAATTCTGGCTAGGGAGCCTCCCGAGGTAGCTCAGAGGTCGCCGTTACCGCCTCCGTCGCCTTCGCCACCTCCGTACCTTCCTCGACTTTGATAATAGCCGAGGGAGCAGGAGGAGCAGTCCTAGACGGGCCTTTCGAGACCGTCTTATGCCTCTTCGAGGCCCGGGAGCTGGAACGAGGTGGGGGCTGAACCTGAGACGAGGGATGGAGAGAGGGTCGAGCCTCAGACATGTCTGCATTTGAAAAATAAGCATCAGTACAATCATAAAAAGGAGGGGGGAAGAAGGAGTCTCTCATCTGACACAGTGGAGTCGAAACCCCACTAAAAAAGAAGCTCGGGTTGAAGAAGCCTCTTGCAAGATCTCCTTTTCGGACTCAGGGCTCGAAAATTTTGAATACTAGTCAGCGAGCCCGAGTCAAGCTTCGGAGGATGCCTCGGTATTGTTGAAAGCGAAAAGATGCGTCAGTAAATCAGCAAAGAAATGACCAAATAAAAGCAACAAGTCACATTAGCTCTACCCGCAGCGTAAAAAGCCCAAGGGACGAAGGGCGGATTGGCCCTGTATCGGCCGACTCCCATTTACCGAGGGCCTAAACTACATATCCCTCCAGTGCTTGTTCGATGAAGGAGGGTCAGTTATTAAAGGCCTGCCGGTATTCTGCCAAGAACAGAAAAAAACTAGCCAGGATGCTGAGAGTGAGCCTGCGCTTGATACAAGTGGAGGAACTCATTCACACTTAGCTCGGGCTGCTACATCTCGACCTAGAGCACTACGCAACCGAACAAGTCCCTCCACCTGTTCGGCACAACCTGCCCTGGAGCTATGGCGAGACTGCCTAGTAAATCCCGAGTAATCTTCCAAAGCGGTAATCGAAGACCGCATTGCAGCGCAACATGGAAAATCGCAACTGCCTCAGGGGGAGGTTGGTCAGGTAGCTTTCCTGGCAGAGGGAGAGTCAAAATGACCGAATCCGGAATGTGATATCCGGACCAGATTTTAGACAACTCTCCTGCTGTCATCACCGAAGGCACGGGCCCTTTAGCCCATTCTTTGGTCCCAACTTCTTCCACGCCGCCCTCCTCGGGATCAGAACTACCAGAAGGGCCTTCATCGGCCACACGCTCAAGAGGTGAATCCAACGCCTCCACCGACGCCATCGACCTCTCTGCTGGAGGGTCCATTATCATCTGAGAATGCCGAAATAGGATGTTTACCTCTCCAGCAACCTTCGCCAGCAATGAAGGTGATTCCGAAGCCGCCCAAAAGCCGCTCGCTTCACCCTCACCGCTGTATTCTCCCTCCCTAGGGCCGACGGGGCTTGACATTGTTAAAAGAAAAGAAAGGGAGGAAGAAGGAGCTCACCGGGAGAATGCCGGAAATGCAAAAGATTATAGGGCCGGAGTTCGCAGGAGGATGAAAGAGAGTAAAGAGGGGAAAATCGAAAGAGGGCGCGAAAGTAGCGAAAGCTCGTTTAGGGCGACCCTATTATATAGAGTTGCCACGTGGCTCTAACATTAATTGGGGAGCCGAAATGACGTCCCCTCGGTACCCCAACTTTACACGTGGCAGCACCCCACGCGTTGCCGCCCAACACTCTGTCGCGTGTCCAATCTTCATACGCCCTGACGCCGAAACGACTGCCGCTCTGCTCGTGCGATCTCGATAAACAAGTCGATGGGTGGTCAAGCGAGGCGACGTGTCTCAGAAGCTGCGCGAACCACCCTGCAAGAAATAAATGCTTCATCATAAACTCGGCTCAAACACAAAACCCGACTCAACTCTGAAATACTCCCTAACCGCCATAAGGCGCTGTACGGAGTAGGGGGCTTACTGTTGGGGGAAAATTCGACAAGTGCTTTGAGTCAGCTCAAGAGTCGGAAGAGTTAATGAAGCAATGGCTTGGACTCATTGGACGTCGAGTCTGGACGAAGCCCAAAGTCCATCAAACGCGGGATGGAGAGACGTAGCTCGGATCGTGAGGCTCCTGGCCCGACCCTAGCGTGAACGTCCTGAGCCACGAAGTGAAGCCTCTAAAAGAGGACGTGCACCTCAAGGCTCAAGTAAAAGCCTTACGGAGGAAAGTCCAAGCCGACCTATGATCAGTTGGCCATAGAGTCGCCTGAGCTTTAGTCCTACTCAAAGGTTGAGTCGGTCAATAAAGTGGGAGGAGATAAACTTGTCTCGGTACATATGTGTTGAAGAGATAAGTATTAGCAGAGCTATATCGCTCCGTATCTGGAAGTTACCTAGTAAAACTCTGGATCTTTACTTGAGATTTTTGGGAGATAAGGCTAGGATCTCTCAAAAATCCAGGAACACCATAGATTACAAATCCCTGTAAAATTGGAATTCACTCTGATTACGGAAACCCTATGGGCACGATATTATTATAAATACGAAGATCTTCATGGAAAAAGGTATGCAAGAACTCTCACCCTAAAACCTTTAATCTAAGACCCAGGTTCTGACTTAAGCATCAGTGGGTCCCCTAGTAAAGCCAGGGTCACCTTTCTCCTTCTACTTGTGTAGGTCACAAAGAGGGCGAACCAAAAAACAGCATCAACACCCATCATTTGACGTTAGTCCATATCAGTAGTAGGGATGTACACGAACTAAGTTAGCTCAATTAGCTCGCTTTACCCAACTTAAAAAAGTTCGATTTGACTTGGTTTGAAACTAAGTTCGAGTCGAATTGAGCTGATTTTTTGAGTTTGAAAAAATTTTGAACCGAGTTCGAGCTTGCCCAAGCTCGACTTGACTTGACTCGAATCAAACCCCAACTCAAATCAAACTAATTTAGTGACTCGGTTATTTTGATATTGATGTTGCTCACCAAGTGTTTTATGAAATGACTCAACAAAGTGTCGGCTGGTTGAGAGGAAGGTATAGATATGAAACAAATACCCTTGTGTCTTGATTTTGATGTTGACTACTGAGTGTTTGATGAAATATTTGTAAAACTACTGCTGCTATTTTACATAGAGTGAGAAATTAAAGGTGCACTTCATGTGTTTGTGAAAATGTTGCACAGGTGAACTTGACTTAATCTTGGCTCAAGCTCGACTTGAACTAGTCCGAGCTGCTGACCAAATCGAGCCGAGCTGGCCACTCAAGTTCGAGGACCGAGCCAAGCCGAGTTCAAGCTGGGGTTAGCTAGTGGTCGAGCCGAGTCGAGCTAGGCATAGTTTGACTCGGTTCAACTTGTGTACACCTCTATCAGCCAGTCACCCTGTATAGTGATGAATCAGGCACAGGATAGACCCACAAGCAAATTCTTAGGACAATGGATGGGCCAGGTCAAGCCACCTGCTGGACCCATTTGCATAATCAAGCCTTAAGCCTAGATGATTAGCTATTGAACCTGCTAACTCAGCCCAAGCCTAGCCTAAGCCTGGCTAAGTAGCTAGTGGACTTGCTAGCTAATTGCATGGCTAACCTTTCATCCTCTAGGGTTGGCCCAGAGTCTAGACCTTGCCCAAATAAGTCTCAATGTGTGCCAGCCAGGTGACCTTTTACAATTCCATCACTCAAGCCAGGCTATCTAAATAGATTTGATTAAGGCCATAGATTTGTAAGGCTAACCAGCAGATCCAGTATGTGATACTAAAATCAACCCGGGCATGAGACAAATTCGGGGGCCCACTTCTCAAAAAGACAACCGCCCTGTCCCGCTTGCAACGGGAATTACAATCCAATCTGGTAGGTTGATTCGGCTTCAAACCGAGGCAATGGATCAGACGCGGATTCCATCCTACCCTCGCCCGGACGGACTCTGTGGGGCCAAAGTGATGTAAGTATTTTATCCACGCCGTTAATCGCTTTTATTAAACCATTTTAAGTTATGATGTATAGAAAGAGGCAGGTCCAGTCAACCACACCAAAGGAAGCTGCAGTGATAAAATGACCCCACCGTTGAAACCTTTATGAGGGCCACTGTGATGTTGTTTTACCATCCAACCTATTAATAAGGTCATGTAGACGTGGATGAAGTGAAAACATAAATATAAGCTTGATCCGAAACTTCTCCAGCTCCCAAGAAATTTTTAATGGTGGACGTTCAATCCCCACTTTGTGGTCCACTTAACACCTGTATCTATCTAATATTTTGCATCATACCTTAAAATGATTTGAGAAAAACGATTAACGGCGTGGATAAAACACTTACATCACTGTGGGCCCCACAGAGCCCTGCCCAGACGGATTATCGTTCGAGCAAGGGTAGGACGTAATCCGCGTCCGCAACGGATCCAGGACGGGTGCTTCGGTGGATCCAAGGTGGGTGGAATCCCTCGTTGTGGGGCCCACCGTGATGTATGAGTCTACATCCACACTGTCCAACAGTATTGAAAGCTCATTTTGGGTGGACCATGGTACAGGAAACCGTGGTAATTGACCATTAAAAACTTCTTGTGGGCCACAAAAACTTTGGAACAAGTGATATTTGTGTGGTCTCTTCATCTGTCTTTGTGACCTTATCAACAGGTTTGATGACAAATAAACATTCATGTGCGTATGTTAAAAAATAAAATAAATAATCCTATGGAATCTATGCAGTTTTTAGTGATGGGGATTTAATCATGACTATTTCCTATGGTGTGGTCCATTTAGGATTTAGGTTAAATTATTTTTTGGAATCCTACCCTAAAATGATCTGTCAAAATGGTTCGACGGTGCAGATTCAAGGCACAGACATCAGCGTGAGCCCCACTGTCAGGGATCCTACCCATCTCAGTGGATACGGTGACCCACCGAAGCCACGATGCGCCCATTGAGGACGCGGATTGTGTAGTGAGGGGCTCACCACCCTTTGGTGAGGGGCCACCATGATGTATGTGTTTTACCTGTGACCATGTGTAAGTGTTTAATCCATGCCACCCATCTGTTTTTTCATCTCATCTGATGGTAAAACAAAAATTGGAGCATATCCAAAGCTAAAGTGGACCACACTAAATGAAATAGTAGGAATTGAATGCCTATGGGTGAAAACTTCCTGGCGACCACAGAAGTTTTTGGATCAAGCTTATATTTGTGTTTTCCCTTCATCCAGGTCTATGGGAGCTTATGAACAGTTTGGATGAAAATTAAGCATCATTGTGGGCCTTAGGAGGGTTTCAACGGTGGACTTCACTATCCCCGCTGTTTTCTATTGTGTAGTATACCTGAGCTTTAAATATGCTTCGACTTTTTTATTTTTATTTAAAATGAGCTAGAAAAACGGATGGACGGTGTGGATATAACAAATACATCACGATGGCCTCAGAGAGTGGTCACACCACGGCAGAGGGTCGTGAGCGCCCTACTCTAGTATCCGCACCCACATATTCAACAATCAGGGTTGCGTAACAAATGTCAGTCAATCAGTGGTTGGTATTGTTTCAACAAACCTCACCTTGCTACATGTTTTAAGTTGAGTTACATATACGCCATTAATACAAGGGATTTTAACCGTACTAACCTTGAAGTTTGGGCAAATTATTTAGAAATCTACAAAGTTCCATATATTCCAAGAGCGGCCTTATGATAAGCTTTGGATGCCCCGGTTCTTTGTTCAGAAGTTGTACAGTCCTAGATAAATGGAATAGCTACTCTTCCGAGAAAGTGACGAATTGACTACTATCCTCGCCACCAGGAAATGGCTGGTGCTCGGTGCTTATGTGTTTCATCCATGCTGTCCATAATCCATGTCGCTTATCCTTTTTGCCGTGTCATTTTAGGGGTAAGGCCCAAATAACAGCTGACAAGGTGGATAGAAGTGAATGCTGCCCAAGTCAAGACTTTTTGGGGTCACAGCGAGCTAGCCGACATGGTGGATGGATCGGATCACCCCATTATGGGTCTTAAGTTATAGTACCAATGATTTGGTAGAAAAGGAAGTGAACACGTTGAAAACCACAATCAGGATCCAAGCAACATGACAACCACGACCTATATCACATGACAACTACGACCTATGCAAACCACGACCCATATGACAACTACGACACATATAACATGACAACCATGACCCTTACCTCATGACAACCACGACCCATATAGCCTGCATTTCTTACTCCTGCAGTCTATCAATAATCATCTCATATTCAAAAAACGCTAGGCTAGCTTTGGTATGAAAGGACACGTTACTTTTCTAACTTTGATGGACGGTAAGTATATTATGTGCATGTATGGGTCATGGTTGTCATGCAATCCGGGGGCAGGAAATGAGAACCACGACCCATATAACATGACAACCACGAGGGTCGTGGTTGTAATGTGGTAAGGGTCGTGGTTGTAAGATCCTTACCGTCCATCAAAGTTAGTACATGACATACGTAGATATTGTGCAAACGATATCTGTATAGTAGCATAGGTCGCATCAGGTGGTTGTAATACTATAAGGGTCACGGTTGTCATGAGGTATAGGTCGTGGTTGTCATGTTATATAGATCGTGGTTGTCATTTTATATGTGTTGTAGTGAACATACAACAACCACGACCCATATAATATGACAACTACGACTCACATAACATGATAACTACGATCCATGACAACTACAACCCATATAACATAACAATCACGACCCATATAACATGGCAACCACGACCCATGCAACATGGCAACTACGACCCATGCAAACTAAGACCCATATAACATGAAAACCATGACTCTTATAACATGACAACCATGATCCATGACAATAACAACCTATATAACATGACAACCACGACCCATATAACATGACAACTACAACCCATACAACATGGCAACTACGACCCATACAAATCACGACCATGAAAACCACAACCCTTATAACATAACAACCACGATCCATGAAAACTACAATCCATATAACATGACAACCATGACCCATATAACATAGTCACTATCAGAAGAGAAGCTTAGAGCTGCACAAGACTGATTCATGGGAGATTTTGATGGTGTTTCAGTACTATCACACAACTCTGAAAGTTTCCTCTACTTAAGTTTGCAAATGGGGATATTATCCTCCTTCTTACTCTTATCATCACTGGTTATTACTTTTAAAGAGTGTTTTCTTTTAGTTGTAAAGGATGGTGTAAAACTCTTCTTACAACTACTATTATTTTCTAAAGCTGCACTCTCACTTTTCTGGTCAGAATATCGTTCATTTGTTTTTTACAGATCATTTTAGAGCTTGATCTCAAAAATGAGACGAATATAAATCTAAGGTAAAACACACCATAGGAAATCAGTTGACAACCACGACCCATATAACATAAAAATCACGACCCATGAAAACTACGACCCATATAACATAACAACTACGACTCCATGGGAAACCACGACCCATATAACTTAACAACCACGACCCATATAACATGACAACCACGACCATAATTACAATACAATATAAAGAACAGTTCTTTTCAATGGGCACCCAGCGAGCATGGATTATACACATACTTCAATGTGGGCCCATATGGGTCGCGGTTCTCATGTTATATGGGTCGCGGTTTTCATGTTATATGGGTCGCAGTTGTTACATGTTCACTTCTTTTACTACCAAATGACATGATAGTCATTTGTACAATAGTCTAAGGCCCACAATGGAGTAATCCGTTCTGTCCACCTTGTCGGCCAGCTCGTTGTGGGCTCAAAAAGTCTTGACTTGGGCAGTGTTCATTTCTAACAAACATCACTGTGAGCCTGAAAAGTTTCAACAGTGGGTTTCATTGTCACAATTATTTTCTATTATGTGGCCCACACAAGCTCTGGATAAGGTTGATATTTGGGCCATAACCCTAAAATGACACGGCAAAAAGGATGGGCGGCATGGATTATACACATACATCAATGTAGGTCCCATGAGTTTGGTCCTTGCCCACGCGCAAAAAAGGGTTCCGTACACATCACTTTCTTAGTATTAAACACGATGAAATTCTTATTCTCTATAAAAAAACCGTACAACTACTGAAACAAAGGAAAAGGGCATTTTGGTCCAAGTAATTTTTAGAAGCATGCGGGAAGGTCACTCGTGAGATATATGGAACATCATAGCTTTCTAGGTAATTTGCCTAAACTTTGACGTCAGTACGGTCAAAATCCCTTAATACAACTTTGCCTTTGAAGTACATGAGTACCAAACATCGTGCCTATAGCTTCACCACCATTTTAAAAACAATATCCCAACCATAGGCATGGCCAAATCGTTGAACCAACCGTGCAGAGATCATACCCCAAAGCTAAACAGAAAATTCGATACAAACAATCTGATTTTTCGTCGGACTTTGGACTTCGTCGGACTTTGGACCAGTCAATTGAATGGTTAGATTGATTGATCGGTGTGGTTTTAGAAACATGCTCTCATATCCTGTATGCCACGTAATATGGATGGCATGGATAGATGTACATACGTGAACACGTGAGAAAGGGCTGAGTCATTCGCATTTCCAAAATGGTGGTAAACTACCACAAAAAAACTTGTCCTCCACCTTTCTGACTTCTTAGCGGAACGCTGACTCCACTCGCTCGTGCGCTTTTTGCAGCTGCACTTGGCTCGCTGGAATGAAAACACCAATAAAATCCATTCGTGGGGTTATCCTAGAGCAGCCTTTGTCTTTGTGTAAATGTGAATGAGGTCCAAGTGACTAGAACCCAACAAAATAAATGAACGGTTACTATCAGCTCACTAAAGGTAAAATTCTGGCTGTATGTGTGGCCCACCTGATGTTCTGGCTTGCATTCGCATAGAATCTGCACAGTTAGGCTCGCCCGAAGATAGCCCGAAGATAGTTGGACCCGGGCCAGCCATTTTCCCCTACACCAGGCTTGGGCCTACTATGCTAGGCCATGTCGGGCTAAGGCCTTGGGCCTTTAATGTTGGGCCCAGGCTCAGCCTAGCCTGGCCTAGCCTAAACCTGACCCATTGCGACCCCTACTTGGACATGCATGACTTGTTTTTAGATTTACGATGGGATAAGGAAATGTCCAGACCTGGTCCATTGAATAATGGAGTCTTATGTATTTTTTCCTTGGACCAATTCGTTGAGGTGTGAGTTAGGTCTAAGTCAAAATAACGCAATTCATTTATTTAATTGGTTAGGTCTGAGTAACCATTTTTTAAAGGGTTTTGCTAATACTACTTTGGTTTTGCTAATACTACTTTCCCAAAATTGAAAAAAAATATATGACAATTACTAAAATTAGTAAGAAATTTCTAAAATTATAATTTTAACATTCAAGATGAGCGTTTCTTACGAAATAATGGTAGTGACTTGTTATGTTGGTTAGTTAACCCCAAATGCATTGTTATATTAAAATTAATATATATGTTGTGCATTTTTTGACTATGTCTGAATCAAAAATTAAAATTCTTTTATAATAAAAAGTTTAAAGGACATTTCTTTGATGTTTAGAATGAATTTTTTAAAACCTAACATCACTGAGACCAGTTATATTATGTCCTATGTTTTATGTAGAACTGAACCCAATTCTACAACTTACTTCTGCTTTTATTTGGACTTCTTTTAATTCAATTGTATTAAAAATACATATACAGTAAGCTCTAGCTTAGGCATTCGCAATATCATTTTTAGCGAGCATGTAAAAAGTTTAGATGTAAGACTACAATGGTTTAATCCCTACTCGAATCCAATGACCCATATGTAGATCCAACCCATCAACACCACTATTCGTTTCCACACGTGTGGCAAATGCAATTTCAAAAAATAATTTTTGGCATTATCTTGATAACTACAAAAGCAGGCAGAAAAGGTGCAATTTCCAAACGTTGGCCAAAAGCTCAATCATTCGGGGGCTTTGCATGCATGTCTACCTGAAATCAAAAGACTCAGCTACATAAAACACCCTTCCTTAAAATACGATTTCTTTTCTTTATTACGTTTTAAGCAACGGTATGGATCATTTGGACGGGTGGAAGTCGGCTCTCTCCCGTGGATAGAAAATGGAAACTGATACTCTAGCAGGGTGTGATGGTTCATATGCAGGCAGCACAATGAAGTTGTACATACTGAAAATAAATAACCATTCAAACTGTAGGGCCCATATAGATGGGTCATATACAAAAATTAAACTAATTTAATTTCTTAACTGGCACATTGGTGGATATTTAGTGGACAGTTGAAAAGGAAAGTAATAAACGGTTAAAATTCAACGATGGTGCCCTTTGAGACGTTGGACTATCTACAGTGGTCCCACAGATTAGATGGTTTAGTTTGAGCTAATGCATGCTGCCTGTCTTATTTTAAAGAAACAAGTGTCCACAAATCAATGGTTAGAATTGTTTAGTCAACCTGATTTTTTATATTATAACATAACGGCAGGGAGTTCCATAACCTAGTTGGTTTAATATAGTTAATATATGCCACGTGTACCATTTCTAATTGCCTGAGTATCAAGTATCATATATAACTGGAGTATCAAATGACTCACCTTTTCATTGGAACTGGAGAATGGACAGGTTAGAATTCATGATTCATGGTTCGGATCACGTCTGTCATATAGGCACGAAAAACCCGTGCCTCGAGAGGTATGCAGTATACTCGGGTTTTTATTTTGTACAACCGGGGTTCTCTAGTGTTCGGACCACTGTGGATGGATCGTGCCGCCAAAGGTTTCCAGCAGTGGAAGATTCGATCGAGTTCTGTGCATTTCTTCAGTTGAATAGGTGTACGCCTAGTCCGCTCCGCTATCAGGCAATCTTAACCTTTGATTTGGCGGCCTGCAAATGGATGGTCAATGCAAGAAATACAGCAAGTAACACCCAGGTGTTACCCTTACCATGTGGGGCATACATTGATGAATGTGTTGTATGTCTAGGTCATCTATCCGTTTTTCCAGTCCATTTTTGGATGAGGTCCCAAAAGTTAAGCAATCCAAATCTCAGGTGGACCACACCACTGGAAAAAGTGGTGAGCTACCATTGAAAACTTTTCGTAGGTCATAAAAGTTTTGGTTTTGGATTAATTGGATCTTTGTATTTTCCCTTCATCCAGATTGATTTTATCATTGACTTAGATGGCAAATAAACATTACATATCTACTTACAATGGGCCTTGTGAAGTTTGCAATAGTGGGAGTTCAATCACCACTGTTCCCCTTGGTATGGTCCACATGATATTTGTTGGGGGCCTTGCACAAAACCTTAGGATCTAGCCCTCCAGAACAAACCAGAATTATGGATAATAAAGCAATGAAAACAATCAATGCATCAATCACACATCACACAAGAGATTTTTACGTGGAAAACCCTCAAAGAGGTAAAAACCACGGGACCTCGTCCAGATCAACAATCCACTATGAAGTAGAACGTTACAACCTTCTTCACTCACGCAGGAGTGGATAAACAATAAGAGAAACAAAAGAAAATGGAGAAATCTCACCGATTACGAGGACATAGAAGCACTGAGATATAGATTGCACAGTAGATAATCTCCACGAACAGAACCTCCCTTCTATAAGCTTCCTCTCTCTCTCTCTCTCTCTCACACCTTTGAAAGCCCTAAACCCTTTAGCAAATCTCTTGTAAAGCTTTAGAAAACCCTCTTGTCATGCCTAGAAAACCCTAAGAACTCCTATTTAAAGTTTTAGGAAACTCCTTTTCGCATCTCAGTTGCGAAAGGACTTGCGACACGAAATCTGCGCAAAATCGCGGAACGAATATACGTAACCTTGACTGGTCGAAACGAGTCCATGACCGATCGAGAGCCACCTTCGACTGGTCGAGCACCTCCTTCGACTGGTCGAGCACCCCGGAGAAAAATAGTCCACAGTCGCTGGACTTTGAGTCGTGCCATGACTCGTCTTCCACGACTGGTTGACCACAGCATTTGACTGGTCGACGACGGGTCGAAAAACCCATCAAATCTTCCCCTTTTTGACCCAGGAGGGATCCACCTTCTTCAAGCCAGCCAGGTTTCTACAAACCTCAAACTTGCCCTTGAACAAAGCCTTAGTCATCATGTCTGACCCATTATCATCCTTGTGGACCTTTTCAAGTTATAACACCTTTTGTTCTAAAGTATCCCTGATCCAGTGATATCGAATCTCTATGTGCTTCGACTTGGAATGCTGACTTGGATTCTTGCTCAAGTGTATAGCACTTTGACTATCACAATAGACCACGTGCTCCTCCTGCTTTAGGCTAAGTTCCTGTAGGAACCTCTTCATCAAAAGCATTTCTTTACATGCCTCTGTGACTGCAATGTACTTGGCCTCTGTCGTCGACAACGCTACGACCTTCTGTAGCCTGCTCTGCCAGGAAACTGTTCCCCCTACAAACGTGAACATGAACCCCGATGTAGACTTCCTGGAGTCTATATCACCTGTCATATTTGCATCTGTGTAGCCCTCTAACACAGTTTTACCGTCACCATAGCATAGGCTCAACTTGGATGAGCCTCTTACATACCGCAATATCCACTTAACCGCTGCCCAATGCTCTTTGCCAGGATTGACAAGATATTGGCTGACAACACCAACCGCATATGCTATGTCTGGGCGTGTACATACCATAGCATACATCAAACTTCCTACAGCTGACGCGTAGGGTATCTTTTGCATCTCTTCCACCTCTGCCTTCACTCAATCTGAGACACCGCCTGTCACTCAATCTGAAGTGACCACCAGTAGAGTACTGACCGGCTTCGCTGTATTCATATTGAACCGCTCTAGAACTTTCTCAATATACCGCTCTTGTGACAGCCAAAGCTTCTTGCTGCTTCTGTCACGGGTTATCTCCATTCGTAGGAACTGTCTAGCCGGGCCCAAGTCTTTTATCGCAAAAGACTTGCCCAACTCCTGTTTCAGCCTGTCGATCTTCTTGATGTCTTTTCCCATGATGAGCATGTCATCAATGTATAATAGCAGAATTAAGAAATCACCATCTAAGAACTTGCGCGTGAACACACAGTGGTCCGACTCCATTTTGTCATACCCATGTTTCAACATAAACGAGTCGAACTTCTTATACCATTGCCGTGGAGCTTATTTCAACCTATACAAGCTATTCCTCAGCCTACACACTATATGCTATTTGCCATTGACTTCGAACCCCTCTAGTTGGTGCATGTAGATCTCTTCTTCCAGGTCACCATGGAGGAAGACAGTTTTAACATCTAACTGCTCTATCTCCAGATCCATGCTAGCCGCCAACCCAAGCAACATCTGTATGGATGTCATCTTCACCACTGGTGAGAATATCTCCTCGAAGTCTATGCCTTTCCTCTGACCAAACTCTTTTACCACAAGTCTGGCCTTGAACCTCGTCTGTGAATTCTTCTGCTCAATCTTCTTTCTGAACACTACTTGTTGCTCAGAGCTTTCTTGCCCTTAGGCAGTTTTACGATATTATAGGTGTGGTTCTTATGCAAGGATTTCATCTCCTCTTGTATAGCTTTTAACCACTCCCCCTTATGCTCGTCGGCTAGGGCCTTAGAGTAATCTTTTGGCTCTCCCCCATCAGTCAGCATAATGTACTCATGTGGTGAGTACCTCTTGGATGGCTGTCTGTCCCTAGATGACCTCCTCATCCTATGGCTCAATAGGTGGATCAAGTGGGGGCTGCTCCCCTGGTCTATCTTCTGAAGGAACTCCCTCGTCCTCTGCACCTTGCTGTACTCTCCCGTCATCAGGCACCACGGGAGGAGTAACCGGATCCATGTCCTCTAGCTCACCTGAACTAGGCTGGTTCTTCTCTGGCTTACCAATGTCTTCTATACACTGATCTTCAAAGAAAACCACATCTCTACTCCTGACGAGCTTCCTCTCGGTCGGATCCCACAATCTGTAACCGAATTTTTCATCACCGTACCCTAAGAACACACACTGCCTGATCTTTATATCGAGCTTGGACCTCTCGTCCTTTGGTACGTGAACGGATGCCTTGCATTCAAACACCCTAAGATGACTGTACGATGGATCATGTCTAGTCCACACCTTCTCAGGTACTCCATTCAACGGGGCTGATGGAGACCTGTTTATCAAATACACTGCCGTGTGTATTGCTTCTCCCCAGAACGTCTTGGACAATTTTGCATGGGATTACATGTATTTGATTCTCTCTATAATGGTGCGATTCATTCGCTCAACTACACCATTATATTGGGGGGTCTTGGGAACCGTCTGTTCATGCCGTATACCCAGGGACTTGCAGTACTCATGAAAGTCGCCAATGTATTCACCACTATTGTCAGTACGGATGCACTGCAATGGTCTACCTATCTCTCTCTCGACCATAGCATGAAACAATTTAAACATACCAAAGACCTCGTCCTTAGATTTCAAAGCATAAACCCAAACCCTCTTAGATGCATCATCTATAAAAGTAACAAAATATAATGCCTCACCCAAGGTTTTTGTCCTCATAGGACCACAAACATCAGAATAAACCAAATCTAATGCATGCACTTTATTAACATGAGAAGCAGATTTAACAAATGAAACTCTATATTATTTCCCTGATAAACAATCAAGACAAGTTTTGAGAGGTGTACCTGTCACGTCTGGAGGAGCCGCTTCTTTGCTAGTAGCTGAAGCCCCTTTTCACTCATGTGGCCTAGATGCCTGTGCCACATGTCAATAGCTGAATCTTCCACTGCGTTCAACTCACCCTTGCACATATTAACACTTGCCTTGTAAAGGGCGCAACACTTCTTTCCTTTGGCAACAATCAATGAACCCTTGATGAGCTTCCATTGCCCATCAGCAAACCGGCTTTCATAGCCATCATCATCCAACCTTCCCATCGACATCAAATTGAGGCGAAGGTCTGGAATATGTCTCACATCCCTGAGAACCAATGTGCAGCCCACATCGGTCTTCACACAAATATCACCGACTCCCACGATTTTTGACACGCAAGAATTTTCCATCTTCACAGTCCCATAGTCACCTGACTTGTAGCTTGTGAAGGAGTCCCTACGTGGAGTCGCATGAAAAGAAGCTCTCAAATCTATCACCTATTCGGTGTCCTGACTCGTAGCCGTGAGACATATATCATGATCTGCAGAAAGAATAACTACAACGTCGCCGTCTGAAGCGACCGCAGTGAAATCTGATTCATCTTCCTTCCCTTTTCCTTTCTTGTCGTTTTTCTTACCACGACATTCATGCTTGTAGTGGCCCTTTTTACCACAATTCTAGCAATCAACATCCTTTCTATTACTCGACTTGCCTCTTGATTTATCTCGGGCCTTTCCGCCCTTCCTGTTCTTTTCTCTCCCCCGTTCCTGTGTCACAAGGGCCTCTTGTTGAGTAGACCCCTGAGATTCTTCCTTGTCTCTTCATTGAAGAGACAGCTAGTTACCTGTTCCATGGATATCTTTCCGTCTGGCGCGGTGTTACTTAGAGACACCTCCAATGTCTCCCAACTGTCAGGCAATGGACTAAGCAATAATAAAGCCTGTAGTTCATCATCCAGGACCATTTTCATAGACGTGAGTTGGTTCACTATATTGCTGACCTCATTCATGTGCTCGGCTACAGAACCACCATCCTTAAATTTGAGATTCACAAGTCGCCATATCAGAAAAATTTTATTACCGGCTGTCTTCCTCTCATACAACACTTGTAATCTCAGCCATAGGCTAGCGGCTGAGGTTTCTGTAGACACATGGTGGAACACTGAATCACCCAACCATTGTTTAACAAACCCCACCGCCTCTCGGTCCATCTTCTTCCAATCATCATCAGTCATAGCCTTGGATTTTGCTGATATACCTAAAATTGGAGAATATAGGTCCTTGCAATAAAGCAAGTCCTCCATCTTAGCCTTCCATATGATCCAGTTAGAACCATTGAGGCTGATCATCATTGATAAGCCACCTTCCATAATTTAAAACCGATCCTACCTGTTCAATGAACTTAGCTCTGATACCACTTTGTTGGGGGCCTTGCATAAAACCTTAGGATCTAGCCCTCCAGAACAAACCGGAATTATGGACAATAAAGCAATGAAAAAAAATCAATGCATCAATCACACACCACACAAGAGATTTTTTCATGGAAAACCCTCAAAGAGGTAAAAACTACAGGACCTTGTCCAGATCAATAATCCATTATGAAGTAGAACGTTACAACCTTCTTCACTCGCGCATGAGTGGATAAACAATGAGAGAAACAAAAGAAAACGGAGAAATCTCATCGATTACGAGGACATAGAAGCGCTGAGATATAGATTGCATAGTAGATAACCTCCACGAGCAGAACCTCCCTTTTATAAGCTCTCTCTCTCTCTCTTCCTCTCTCTCTCACCTTTGATAGCATGATTTTTGAGCAACATTATGAAAATGAGCTGAAAAAAATGAATGACTGCATGGATATACAAAACATCATCAAAGTAGGTCCCACGCAATAAGGGTAACACCCACTAAGGTGCAAACTGAAGCCACGTAAAACCATGCTACCGTTTATCGTGGGACGAGCCTAAGGCACCAAGAGGGCTTATATGGGTTTTTTTTTGTTTTGTTTTTTTTACACGCACACACACCACCACGTACTCCATGGTAGGATTTCACCACCTATGGGTACTTGAACCCTCCACCAGGTGTTGAAAGTCTAGGACCCATAAATGATACATTTGCAGAATCTTTTTGGTCTTCTCATGTCAATAGGTTTGATTGTTCCACTCCAGTACCTTTCAAAAGGAAAAAGACCCCGGAGAGTTGTTTCATGGATAGGAGAGAGACTAGTAAGAGTACGGACCCGAGCACTTATAAAATTATACTCATGCAAAGCAGGTTGGCTACTCCCCTGCCACTGGCAAACGGCTGATGGTTGGTGCTTTATCCACAATGATGTATGTGTTCCACCAAGCCAGCCATACGTTTTTCTAAATTATTTTATCATTTAAGACCACAGATAAGGTATATGTCAATCTCAAGTGGACCACATTATAGGAAACAATGTTGAATGAACATGACCATTAAAAACTTTTCAGGGGCATAGATCACGCTGATCTTTTTTAACGGTGGATATCCAATCACTATTGTTTTCCTGTGGTGTGGTCCACCTGAGATATATATCCCTCTCATTTTTGGGATCAAGTACTAAAATAATATGTAAAAATGGATGAAACGAATACATCATGGTGGGGCCCACAGAGCACCGACCACAGTCACCGGGCTGGTGGCAGGGGGAGTAGCCAATCGGTTTCCATACTCATGCTGTCGTACGATGAATGATACCCAAGCACTACAAAATTGTACATGTGTCGTACATCGACTCAAATAAACCGACTAAATCGTGTATCCCACTGTAAGCAAGTCACATTCCTAAAAATAGGACCGTTGGATATTTTTCAATTTTAACCGTCCAATAAATGTGCACCAATATGATAGTCAGGTAAACTTAAAAAGCTTAATTTTTGGTTCAAGATAATCTACACCGGTACCATAATTTGGACGGTTTAATTAATTTAACTAAATTTATTCCTTGTGTGCAATTTCTAGGTAATTTGTAAGCGCCTGCGTATCATCCACACACTCTGCCAGAGTATCGAAGTTTCTCTTAGGTACTTAACCCCGTGATTATCTTTCCTTTTCCCATACAATGAAATCAATTAAAAATCACTGCTTTGTTGGACGAGTCGAGTCAAAGGATTTACATATGTTATGCAAGATACATCATTTCAAAGTGTACGACTGATTCTTAATCCTGACAACTGGGACTCATTATTCAAAAATCCAGACCATTGGTATGTTTCATCCCGAAGCATTGGCCTATGTTTCAAAAATTTCCTCGGTTGAACAATCTTAACCTTTGGAATTATGTTTTACAAATATAAGGTTACAAAGATAAATACAACAGGAAAAATAAGTCTTAAGATTGTTATGCTAATCTAGAAATTTTTGGGAAATGGTCCATATAAAGTGGGACTCAGCATCAATGGACTAGATTGCTTTTCACACGTATAGCTTAGGGAAGCATGCAATTCTCACCCTGAAGAAACAGAATACTTCTGGATTAGGTAGAAATGCTCATTTGGGTCCTTGCTCTTACCCGGGTGGTAGACTCTGTCGAGTTTCAACACCGGGTCAAGGGTTCGAGTCCCCACGGTGGTGAAATCCTACGGCGTGCGTGTGTGGCGTGAGTGTGTGGGGGTGTGTGTGCGTGTGTAAAAAAAAAAAAAAAAAGACGAATAAAAAAAAAAGAATGTAGAAATGCTCATTCCCGAGAAATTTATAACTGTACGACCCATTTATGGCCATTTACGAGACGAAGCCCACTTCATTTACGGGAATGATCCGCTTGATGGAAAAAGTAGGGCATTTTCGACCTTTGGGAAGACGGGAACACGTCCGTACAGCTGGGGCTTAGTCTTGCAAGGTAAAATGAGGTGGTTTGTCTCGTAAATGAGCCATAAATGGGTCATACTCGTTTCCTAATTCATAGCTCAAGTGGTAGATAGAGTGGCAGGTGTCTGGTTTCAACACTAAGGTCTTAGTATCAATTCTGTAATGGTGGTGGCTATGAAGTGCACAATAAGATTACTAACAAACTAACAAAGAAAAAAAATAAAAGAAAAAGAAATGCGCGCTCCTGTGAGCCACCTTGAGGTTCCATATGAAAAGTGGCATGGAACGGAGCTACTATGAAGAAGTTTTGGGAGATATGAAGGAAGCTGGGGGCTCATATTGGGTCATGGGTTAAGAACGGAAGCAACTACAAAGAAGTTATAGGAGATACGAAGGAAGCTTAGGGCACATATTGGAATATTTCATGGACGACCATGGAAACATCAGAATGCTTTTAACAAATATTTAATGTTTAATCAATGGCCTTTAATATGAACGGTCAAGATCCTTAAACAAAAATAGGTCCAATAAAAAATTTGATCGATGCATATGATGTGGACGTGGATTTCCAGCTAAAGCCTTTGGCAGGAAGTTTCTGCCCAAGGTTTCTGTGTGGGGCCCACCTAGAGGTTTGTGAGAAATCCAACATCTCTATCCGTTTTTTAAGCTCATTTTATGACGGTAGACCAAAAATGAGGAGGATCCAAAACTCAAGTGAGCCATACGAGAGGAAACAGTGAAGATTTAGTGACCACCGTTGAAACATTCATATGTACATAAAAGTTTTGTAACGGTGTAAGTTTTCATTGTTTTCACTTTATCTGAGTGAAAATGACTTTATACACGGTTTAGATGGCATATAAACAGCAAGGTGGAGCCTAGGAAGGTTTCGACGGTGGGCATTCCTTTCCCCACTGTTTCATCTCTTATTTTTGGTGGCATATCTTAAAATGAAGTTAAAAAACGGATGGACGGATTTGATTTCTCAACCACCTAGAATCCTTGCGCAGAAACTTCCTGCGTAAGGCTTTCGCAGGAAATCCGCGTCCGATGTGATGGGAGCCATCATAAATTGTTTACGATTCTAAGGAATCACTTTAATAACGCAACCATGACCAAGCCATTCAAGGGTTGGACAAAGGATGGCTGCAGATAAAAAGGCCAAATAATGAATGGATTGGATCATTTGATCAGTACAATTTTTTGGTGTGAGAGTGCATGAAATATGTTATAGACTCAATGGACAGTTCAGATCCATGGATTGGACTGTCCAAGTGAATTTATATAACTAGGTGCACTTCAAGTATAGTACTCTGAGAACACTGGAGCATTTCTATTGATGGAAGTTGACACAAGCCCATGTGCTGAGCTTCCACACACCAAATCCGAGAAGGGAAGTAGAGATCTAGCATCAAAGGAAGCAAAAATTCAACGAATACAATTTAAAAATAGTTAATAATAATAAATTAATAATTTTTAATTCAATTAAAAATATTTAAAACCCAATACTTAAATCCAACCTTACATTCCAATCTATGTACTGGAATAAAAACCAGAAACAGCCATTAACACAGCACAAGCATCATGGGCTTGAAGTCTCACCAAACCTCCAAAACCCACTCCTGTTTATCTCTGAGGCCCACTACCATTGTCAGCTCAGTTCTGCTCATCACCTCCTTCTTTCTACTTCTCTCGCACCCTCCGCACCGCCTCTCCGAGCCCTGGTCCCAAGAGGCCCACCTCCAGTTCTACGGCGATCTTCGCGAGGCCCGGTTCGCCTGGAACAGGCTCTGTTTCGGGCCCATCTCGGACAAGCTCAAGCTCGCTGTCTTCTCAAAGAAATGGCCCATCGGCGCGGTCCCTGGCGGAATGGAACGTCACGCGCACACCCTCTTTTCAGAGCTAGCCGCTAGAGGCCATGAGGTGCACGTCTTCACCGTGCCATCCGACCGGCAGGCTCGCCCAGATGTCGTCCACGGCAGCCTACACCTACACTTCGCGAGCAACGATGCGGGCTCCCTCAATTGTTCGTTGGCCGTCGAGACATTCCACCGTGAGAATGACATCCGTCCGTTCGATTATGTCCACACGGAGAGCGTGTCGTTGCCACCCTGGCGCGCTAAGAACGTACCCAACGTGGCCGCGACATGGCACGGCATATGGTACGAGATCATGCACTCGACCCTCTTCGAGGACCTCTTGTGGGAGCCGCGAGGCCCGTCGGGGTCAGACCCACATCTCCACGAGGCAATGCCACGGCTCGTCGACGAGATCAGGTTCTTTTCCAGCTACACACAGCACATATGCATCAGTGACAGTGCAGGTGAGATCCTAGCCAACATATACCAGCTCCACCCTCGGAATGTCCACGTCATCCTCAACGGGGTGGACCACACCAAGTTCGTGCATGACCCCGAGTCAGGTGCGCACTTTAGAAGAAAGCACGGGGTCCCCACTAACGTGAGCCTGGTGATGGGTGTCGCTGGGCGTTTAGTGAGGGACAAAGGCCATCCGCTTCTCTACGAGGCTTTCTCCGCCATAAGAGAACGCTACCCCGGCGTACTCTTACTGGTTGCCGGGTCTGGCCCGTGGGCCCGGCGCTATGAAGAGTTGCACCCGCAAGTTAAGGTGCTGGGAGCATTGGGCCCATCGGAGTTGTCTGAGTTCTACAACGCGGTGGACGTGTTCGTGAATCCGACGGTGAGGCCGCAAGGGCTTGATCTGACGTTGATTGAGGCGATGCATTGTGGGAAGCCATTGCTAACGACCAACTTCCCTAGCATAAAGGGAACGGTGGTGGTGCATGATGGGCTTGGATATACATTCGCGCCTAATGTGCGATCGTTGATTGAGGCGCTGGAGTGGGCCATACGAGATGGGCCAGTGGTGTTGCGGGAGAAGGGGATGGCTTGCAAGGCGTATGCGTTGTCCATGTTCACGGCGACTAAGATGGCGTTGGCGTATGAGAGATTCTTCTTTTGCATGAAAAACAGTAAGTATTGCCAATACCCACTTCCCTCAGATTGCTAGAATTCACACATACTGTATTTCTTCTTTTGATTTACAATTTCATTTTGTGTTGAAATTACAAAAGGGTGTTGTTGTGTTTTCTGTTGGAAATAGGACAGATGGGGGAATGGGTTGGTTTGACCTGTGGTTCAATTAACCTGTACCGCTTCAAAGACAGGTTTCTGGTTAGGCTCGTGTTTTGCTCGACCTGACTTGCACGCCCACGCGCACTGATACATATATAGGATAATGATCCAGTAGTATTGGATAGAAATGGGTGCGAGCCCATGTGATGATGTGTGTCAGACACCCATATTGTGGACCAGATGCGCCCTGTCGGACGCGGATTTCCTGCAAAAGCCTTTCCCACGAAGTTTCCTGCGCAAGGATGCTGGTTGGGGCCCACCTTGATGCTTGTTAGAAATACAACCCGTCCATCCGTTTCGTGAGAGGTGGATCCAAAATTCAAGTGGGCCACATGAGACGAAACAGTAGGAATTCAGTGAGCACCGTTGAAACATTCTTATGACTATAAATGTTTTGTAGGAGGCTTTTATTTTATTTTATTTTTTGTGTTTTAACTTCATCCCAACGGTCTGACCTTATATACGGTTTGGATGACATATAAATATCAAGGAGGAGCCCATGAAGATTTTACCATTAGGAATTTCTTTTCCCAATTTTCCCTCCCGTGTGACTCACTTGAGTAGCGTGACCCACTTGAGTTTTGGATCCACCTTAGCTTTTGTTGCATGTCCCAAAATAAGTTCATAAAACCGGTCGACGAGTTGGATAAATTTCTTAAAAACATCACAGTGGACCTCACCCAAAATAAGTTTGCAGAATGAGTGGACGAGTTGGATTTCTTAAAAACATCACGGTGGACCTCAACTAGCATACTTGCACGGAGCTTACTGATAAAGGCTTTTGCAGGATATCCGCGTCCCGCATGTCAGTCATATCCACCGTGGATGATGAGTTAGGGATGTGGACTGGCGTACCGAGTAACTCAGTAGCGTAATGAGTAAACTTACTTTGTTGGACTCTTATAATGTATCTTATCTATGATTTCCATTCATTTTTTTTTTTTCTCCAAGTCATGGTTTTAAAATTGAAACATATCCAAATCTCAAGTGAACAATATCACAGAAAACAGTGTAAATTGAAGACGTGCTATTGAAAGGTAAGAGTGAGTTACAAAAGTTTTGGATTAAGTTTTCGCTTCATGCATGTCTGTGTGACCATACAAATAAGTTGACAAATAAAAATCACTGTAGGCCCAGGAAGGTTTCAACGGTGGATGCCATTATATATCCCCATTGTTTCCTGCAGTAGGGTCCACTTGAGCTTTGTATATGCTTCAATTTTGGGATCATGCCCTAAAATGATCTGGTAAAATGGGTGGACGACCCACAGAGTTTAGTGTGCTGAGTTACTCAGTAGGTAATCTCTTCCATCAGATAGATAGCATGTAAACAACATGGTGGCCCCAAACATAGATCTTCCTAAGGCGTTCCCTCTCTTCTTTACTTCATGTGGTGTAGGAAATCTGAAGTATGGATGGGATTATTTGTGGGAGAAGTGGCGCGTGCATACATTGCCTGGGTTGGATCTCTGGCAAAATCACGGAGTGGCCAACTGGGATCGACACTACTGGATCACAGCAGGTTGAGTTCAGGCCTGATTTCTAGGCCCATTTACTACATAGGTCAGGTTCACCTGAGCCAAACCAAACCCATTGCCACCCAATATTACCATGCCTGCAGACAGTTTGTTCACGGGACACTTGCATAAAGCCACATATTGGGGCACCGTGCATCTAGGGTTGTCAGCAAGCTGTGGCCGGGTTGGTTTGGAGCTAGATTTTGAGCTGGTTGGGTTGGGTCAGGTCTAATCAGAAAATTGATTTTGACTTCGGAATGCAAGAGTTGAGTCCTGTTGAGGGTCAAACCAAGCCCAACTCAACTTCAAGAGGATCCATCCTAACCCGAGGAGTTCAACCCTAACCCAATCCAAGTTCCTCTCTGCTCAACCGTTAACTGGCTTAACCCAACTTGAACTGAGCTGACCCAAATACATGTGGTTATTCCCAACTTGACCTAACGCAGGCTGAATTTACCTGAATCTATCCCATTTCAAATCAGGTTGGATTTTTCCAACCTAGCCCGACCTGAGGACTTTTACAACCCAACCCAAATTCGGATCCAGGTTCGGGTTGACGGGAATCAGATTGCAACCGTATTTAGACCCATTGACAGTTCTGCAAGCGCAAGTTACTAAATGCTCAAATGAGAGGCGCTGCACGGCACCCTATCTCATGGGTTGCAACATCTCACATCTAGATCACATCTCCATCAATCTGGACTGGACGATTGATGACCGTTACCTTGAATAGCCCATGCGATAAATACCGCACTATTTGGGTGTTCTGTGGGACCCACCGTGATATATGTGTTTTATCCATCTGTTTTTCCCAGAAGCTGGACGTGGCCCAAGCTGTGGGGTCCACCGTGATATATGTGTTTTATCCACACCGTCCATCCGATTTTCTAGATCATTTTAGGGCATGAGGCCCATGCCCAGCCTGTATAGTGGATTTTAATTTCAGCCCAAATTCGCACACTAAAATAATGAACGGGCCTGCTCTGAAGCCCGAGTTGGGCCTTAAAAGGAAATTTTGCTAGACCCCTGACCTGTTTGTAAGGCATCTAATCCACACGTGGCATACATGAACTTAATCTGGACCATCTAAGGTTTGAGTCCTCTTCTGAAGGAAACATTGCCTGAAATCATGCTGACGGTGTTAATCAGACGGTTAAGATAATTCGATCAGACTATTCATAACGTGGGCCCACTATCTAGTGTGCGCGTATTTAACGCGTTCGAATCTCAGATACAAGAAGGATCCTACGGGAGCGAATTAGGTGAGACCCTGGCCTACCCAAGACCCGCACACCAGATAATGGGTTCCCGGTATGAATAGAGTCTGATCGAATTATCTTAACCGTCTGATTTTGTCCATTCCAGTCCTTGACTAATCCGCTCCGTCGTCCTAATCGGTTAGGTGTGATTTTCTCATGAGTAGTGGAGGGGGACGCGGATTAGCTACGGACAGGTTGAGTAGGAGACTCGCTACTGAAGTGACGTCACCAAGTTAGGAGGGGCCCTCCATGATGTATGTGTTGTATCCATACCGTCTATTTATTTGGAGAGATCATTTTAGATCAGAAGACAAAGAATGATGCAGATCTAAAGCTCGAGTGGACCCCACCACAGAAAACAGCCAGGAGAGTGAAGGACACCATTGAAACATTCCTAGTGTCCCCCATGATGTTTATTTGAGATCTAACTTATTGATAAGTTAACACAGAAATGATCGAAGGGAAAACACAAATATCAGCTTGATCGAAAACTTCTGTGGCCTCTGGAAGGTTTTAATGGTAAGCGTTCAATCCCCACTGTTTTATGTGATGGGGTCCACGCAAGCTTTGGATCTGAATCATTCTTTGGATTCTGACCTAAAATGATCTCTCCAAATGGATGGACAGTGTGGATACAACACATACATCATGGTGGGCCCCATAGAACTCGGTGACGTCACTTCAGCGCCACTCACCTGTAAGTAGGTAATCCGCGTCCAGTGGACGGCCACTGTGCGGCCATTGGCAGCACACATGCCAACATAGCACACAAGTGCAAGATCCGAAATATTCATGACGTGGGGACCGCTGCAAACCCCAAAATACCAAACTAGTCTACTCATCAGGTGGGTAGTCACGCATGTATAAGAAGAATGGACGGTTATAAAAGGACGAACATCAGTCAATTTTCAATATACATGTGTACCCCTGAGGAGTAACCCTTCATGGTTTTATGGCCAGGGCATTTTCATACTGCCCTCCACCTTATGAGTGGGTCGGATCCAACGCACTTACTACACATCAACAGGTAACTCGAAAGTTACCTTTTAAATCTCTCTTCGCGCGAATGGACTCGTCATTTCCTTAAAAAAAGAAAAAAAGAAAAAAAAGAAGCTATTGAGAGGGGAAGTATGATATGCGATGCTCTATGTCTCGCACGATGCCTTGTCGTTTGCAAAAAGCCTTCACCTTTTTGTCCCTCTAAAAGATAAGGTTAAAATAGGAATTGAATTATTGGGCCTTGGTCATCAGGTGAGGGACATGATTCCGTACATGTGGGGCCATAGTTCGGTTATCCAAACTGATGATCTCATAAGATATACACTTCATTTGGGACTGCTTGAAAATTTTCAAAATTGGATGATCTTAACCTTGCCATTAATGGCCCACAAGAAGAAGGTTAAAGGAAGGTTAAAGGGACAGTCCATATTCAATGGAAAAAAGTTCAATGATCAAAGGATTAAAATCTTCAAACGCGGGAAAGTTTCTATGGTCCCCCACCCACTGTGAGGCGCATCCTATATATGAATGGTTTGGATCATTGAAACATATCATCACATGTACAGAATCTGCGGCATCATTGATCTGATCCACGGTGACCCACTTCCCTAAGTATGCATTTTGTGTCAGCAATCATTCAATTTGAGGTAGAAGAAAATTCTGAGTGTCCACATCAGCATGAATATCGAAATGTAAAAGGAAAGGGACGGCTAGGAATGATCCGAGACGAACATCCACAACGAATTGCTGTATGAGACATTTTCACAATGTGGGGCCCAAGCATCTTTGATCAAGATAAGATGGGAGTAGTTTGAAATGTCACCCACTGTATGATAAAGGTTTTTCAAATAGGATTAATTATTAGACAGACCATCATCCAAAGCAGAAAATCTAGAAAGGATAAGATAACATTTTTATTGGCATGAAAGTTCCTGGCCGTACAGAAAAGTTCGTCCTCAATCTCATCATCATCATAGTCCTGTCCATGCAGTGGAATGCTAATACCATACACCACTTCTTCAAATGCTGTCAACGTGGCACGTGTGTGGGAGCCATGACATTCATAGGCTGGTCCTCACAGTGATTGTTCCTTAACCTAAAAATCAGCTCAGTCCATTTATCAGGTGGGCCACAGTTGTATGGAGAAACAGTTGGTAAGAAGAAAATCAATGGTCAACATCCAACGTAAGCCGCTCATCTGATGATGGGAATGGTCTGATTTTAGGATAGGGACTCATGAACTGGGGGCACATCTGATAAACGCCTTAGATCCTGCACGCACGTGCCAACATCCTGCACACGTGTTCCATGTTGGCAAGTGTGTGGGATCCATGGCTTCATAAGGTGGTCCTCGCGGTGAATGTTCCTTAACCCTAAAATCGGGCCAGTCCTTTCATTATGCGGGCTACAGTTGTAAGGAGAAACCGTTCGATCGAAAGAAGATAACCAACGGTCTACATTCAACACATGCAGCTTACCTGATGAATGGTATAACCTGACTTTTGGGATAGAACTCATGCACTGAAGGCACATCCGGTGAACGCATCAGATCCCGCACGCAAGTGCCATATTGCCACGTGTGTGCATTTGTGTGTGTGTGTGGGGTGGTCTGGAATCAGCATTCCTCAGCTCCCCCACGTAGTAGATTAGGGCGACCTTGGAGGCTGGTCATGGTGTTGAGGGTCAGGTCCTCCTGGCACTACCCTGTTATACCCTACGTCCTGCAGCATTGACGTCCCACACCTTTTACTCTCGAACAAGAACCCACTGTCGATGTTGTGGGCCACACGTTGTTGGGTCGAAATCCCAGGACACAGGCGCCCTTCCGACGTCGCCATGCAGCCAAAAAACATGATTAAGAACACCATGCACGTAGTCTTTACGTTCGCCATCTCTCTCTCTCTCTCTCTCTCTCTCTCTCTCTCTCTCTCTATACTTGGAAGATGTGAAGGAAGGGGAATTTTGGATGCAGTGAGAAGAGATATTTATAGGTAGAATGCAACGGGATGGATAGTGGGAGCTTTTAAAAAGATAATGACACTGTTTGGCATTGTTCTAACCTTCGTTTCGTGCGGGGACAGATCCAACGGGGACCTTGTCCTCTCTCCCACATGGCCCCCCTTAAAACGAATGGTTTCTGTTATCCACGTGGCCCCCTTAAACAAATGGTTTATTTTATGCGCTTCCCATTACCATAGTGCACCTTATATACACTTACATTTCCATTAGTCTACTAATTTCTTTTTGCCACTAGTTATGATTGGATGATCAAGGCAATTATATGGGTCCCCGAAATAAGGAAATCCAAACCGTTGATCTGATGGGTCCCACTATGTTTGGGGGATGCCGTCAACAGTTCCAATGTTGGGAAGATCCTAACCATTTGATCCATGTTAGACCTTTTCTTTCCGTTGAATGTGGATCATTATTGCATTCTCTCTCTCATGCATGAACTGAAGTGGGCCAGCATTTAACTGAGTGAGCTCAACGAATATTATATTTAGACCTAAAATGGTAGACAGGAGAAGAGAGCAAGAAAAACCAACAAATGGAAGCGAATCAGGTTATCACTTTGTAGCAGAGTTCCTGCAGAAGGAAACGGATTGGCTACTCCCCCTACACCAGCTCCGTGGCTGGTGTTCCGTGCTCTGTGGGCGCCACAATGATGTATGTGTTTCATCCATTCCGTTCATCCATTTATAAAGATCATTTTATTTTCTTATCCCAAAAATGAGAGGGATATAAGTCTCAGGAGGACCACACCACATGAAAACAATAGTGATTGGATACCAACCATTAAAATCCTCCTATAGACTACTATACTGTTTTTTTGACATCCAATCTGTTGATTTGGTCATACAGGCCCAGATGAAGAGAAAAAACAAATATCGGCTTGATCCAAAACTTTTATGGCCCCCAAAATGTTTTAATGGTCGACCCTCATTCAACTCTGTTTCCTGTAATGTGGTCCAATTGAGATTTGGATATAGCCCATTTTTGGACTTATGCTGTAAAATGATCTGTCAGAACATATGGATGGCATGGATGAAACACATACATCATGGTGTGGCCCACATAGCACCGACCACCAGCCATTGGCTGGTGCCAGGGGAGTAGCCAATCCGTTCCCCCGCAGAAGAGATGGAAAATATACCAAACCTTTTTGTTTCACCAGTTACAATAAGTAAAAGAAATTTGTAATGATTACGACTTACTTTATTTGTCTCCCAACGATATATGCATTAATCTGTCTATTTCCTTATTTGATTTATCGTTGGTAAAATTATAATGATACTATTTTTACATTATTTTAACGTTAATTCATTATTAAAATACACCAACAACATAGGTTCAAGATTTTCATAATAATGCCATGGAAACGTATAATGTTAATTAACATATTTATTAACTCATCGCTTGAATGCATTTGCATGTGATTGGTACTATTCCTATATTGGTAAGGTAATGATAAAATTGTTATGTTAATGCTTTTCTTTTTCATTACTAGAGTAATTGATGAATCAAGTAGGCTTATTTGTTTCACAAATTACAGTGGTAACGCAAAAGGAAATGTACAATGGTTAGCCGCATCTTCACAACATTTGTCTTTGACCACTGAATCCTGTATTTTGTTTAACAACAGTAAAATCATTATGATGCCAGTTTTTACCTTTCATGTTAAATAATTATCAAAATGCAATAATGCTATTGTTTAGATTCAAGATCTTCATAGTAATGTAACAAAAAAGAAATGACTACAAATTTCTTTACTGGTCTTTTGAATGCATCTACATTTGAGATATGATTTTTGAGTTTAATTTTGTGGTGGTAAAATAATAATGATGACACATTTACTTTATATTAATAGGATAATTGGGGGAACAAACAAACTCAATTCTTTTTAATTTATATATGCAATGTATGTTACTTCTTGCATATATATTTTGTGCAAGGGAAAGTCGATGCCGTAGTGTAATTAGCAATATATTTTGTGCAAGGGAAAGTCGATGCCGTAGTGTAATTAGCAATCGCTAGATCAAGTCTACCAGTAGCATTAATTCAAATGCTCAAGCTTACGAACTGTTGATCTGATGGGCTCCACCATTGATGTAAGATGCTGTGCATAAAAATTCTAACCCATGAACGTTTGTCCAATTTTCCCATTGGATACCGACCACAGATGCATCATTTTCTCTTTAACCATGAGCTTTTGACTGAGGCCTGAAGAATGCTGATCGTCCATATTTCCCCTGGAGACCCCTCTGGATGATGGGGCCCATCATATCAACAGTTTGGATACCAGGTCGGGGGTCCTATATGAAGGGAGTCTTTCACATTAGCAATCTACCTATTTGCTGATGATCAGAAGTACTCTTTCAACTAGTGATATGTCACTCAGTAGTCAGAACTAATTAAGAAAGGGTGGCGAAGTGCACTCATTCAGCTTCTCGAGTCGAAATAATTCGACCTGCCTCGCTTGAATAGGGGGTGAATCGGGGACATGACTGGGTAGAGTCGGTCTGACCCGCTCATGACCATAACTGAGTCAACTCTCCCGAGTCAGATGCGACTCCAACGAGTCATCAAACCTTGGTGCATACACAGATAATATAGTACATTAGCTATTCATTGCATTTCCAAAAGTCAATAAGGAATGTATTAAGAATAATCATTTAGCGGCTAGTCTACCATGGATGGGGGGCATTAGGTAGGAATGATTGGTGAAGAGAAAACAAACCAACCCAACTGGATAGGAACAACCAACCCGAAATGGCCGAGACATGGTTATGATGATGTCTATGAATAGATTACTATACACCAAACATTCCATGTATAGTCAATAGTTAATAGAAATAAGTGTGGCTCAACACCTACTTAGAACGAAGCATTTGAAGTTGGTGTTAATCCAACTTTCAATGTAAGCTTGGTGCTAGACTCCTTACGTAAATCGGACTCTTGAAAGCCCGTACTAACATGTCTTTAGAATATTAATTAAAAGGTAATCTCACCCATGAGGGGTGCATGTGGCAGGCTTAATTATCAATTGGTCTGTCCACCTACTGGGTCTGAACCGCTTCATTTTTTAAATATAAATCTATCTGACAGTCTTATCTATCACTTTCTTTTTTACCATTAACCTTTTGCATCTTCTACCGTTGATTTGGTAGCTAATGTTTAAATGGACGTGAATATCTAATAGGTGTAATTCTGTGTATGTATGTTATCCATGCTAGAGCCCAATATATGGATGGACCAGATTGATTTAAAAAATATGCCACCTGAACCAAATAATGGTGGCTTTACTATTTTTGTTCTCCCTATTGTATCCTCATTTGGTTTTCTTGCCGACTAAATGAAGGCAGGAATCCCCTGCAACAGGTGAAAAAGAATGGTTACAGTATTCGATCTCCTTGGAGCCCATTGTATCGTGTATGTGAAATCCAATCCTTCCATATGGTTTGGTCGTCTACTTTACATCCTGGGGCCAAAACTATCTGATGTAAGTGGCCCCATCGCAGGGAACAATATGACAAATGGAAACAGCATATAAACTTTTCAAATGTTGTGCAAAACCCAACATTTGGATTGGTGTAATTTTTCGATGTACAGTGAAAATAAGGAGTCTCAACAGGTGGAAGGGGTGGATGTTATAGACACAATACTGTGGGCCTCATAGAGATCAGGTGCTATAGCTAGTGGCCATATCACCTGTTCTAGAGGACTTGGTCGGCATCAAACATGTCCCCCTCTATAGTGTGGTGTTAATGATGTTGATCACATTTAAAAAGTGTTTCTCACGGTAGTGTTAATGATGTTTGTTGCATTTAATAAACATTTCTTATGGTAGTGTTAATGATGTTTACTGCTATTTACCGCAGTAGTGATGGAGATGTTAATCCTTACTAATTACATGTATTAGACTATCAAAGTATGTATGTATCCTAGAAGTTGTAACCTTTGAAAAGTTATCAACGAAAACAAGGTTGAGATGTCAAAGAATGATCAATCAAGAAAGATATTCTTAAAAAAATAAAAAATTATAATATTGATTTTTGAGAAAAATAGTGCACCTAGAGGTAAGGGAATTTAGTTTATCCATCTCAAATTTGAAATAAATTTGAAAAATATTATTTCATAAGTGCTCATGAAGTATTTAGTGGCTAATTTTGATGCAGATAAATTTTTTGAAGGCAAAAAGTTGAGCTTAATTAAAAAGATTAGATCAATAAATAGAACATTGTTGAAAGTGAATGATCCTATGACACTTTTGATATTATAGTCAAGGAGGAAATGTGATGTAGAGCGGGTCGCGAACAATTACATGGCAAAGATGGATCAGATAAGGCCCGGTCGGCGACAGAAGTGATCTGGACCATCAGACCTTCAATTAGACGTATCTTGCAATCCGGGATGAGTTAGACGACATAAAATTTATGCTTTTGGGGTAGAACGAGCTACTTTAGCCAACTAACCCACTATGCCGGGTTGTGATGCTCGGAATTGCGAGAAACCCTTGATTCGACGGTCGTTTCCCTGTTTCAATTTTGTTTTTACTATAAATAGTAAGTTTTAGTTTGACTATAACTCTTCATCCGTTGGGCTTTAGGAGTTGCGCCCAATGTGAAAAGAGCTTAAAATAATTAGGGGAACGGTTTGGTGAAGCCAAATAGGACACTTACTATTTTTGGCCAAAAACCTTGCGTACTAGTAGACATCACGACCGTCTATAAATAGTAAGTTTACTATTTATAGTAAGTCGCGAATTTTAGGAGTTTTAGTTATAGTTTGATTATGATTTCTTTCCCATTGCTTAGTACCCTTATTTCTATTTTCTGCTCTATTTTCTCGTGGATTCGAGAAAGTCTCTGTGAGGAGTCCAGAGAAGTTCCGTGGATTCGGAATAGTTATCCTCTTGAGGAAGACGGTGCTCAACCTCACGTCCTCCCCTGCATCAGTTTGGTATCAAAGCGAGGTTTCTCCTTGGATCGATGACTTCTAACGATGGGTCGGGCAACAATCCCATAGGCGGTGCTCCAGGGAATTTGCCTTTAACGGCGGCAACTTTCCAAGCAGCGCAGCAAGAGAATCGGCAAGCCATGCAAGGGCTGCAGGCTTCCATGGACCGCATAACGAATCTATTAGCAGAAGCCCTAGGGTAACTCCGTGTTCCTGGTGGTAATCTTCTACCGCCAATTGCTGAGACTCGTAATCGGCCTAATCGTAGGATAATACCAGCAGTGCATCCAAGGGTCATGCCTGAGGACGGGGGCTCCAGTGAGGAGGAAATCGATGACATAATCTTCCAACACTCCAGACAAGGCGGCGATCGAGTAGATCGAGAATTCAATATACGGGTTGATATTCCTAACTTCAATGGTCAACTACACATTGAGAATTTTCTCAATTGACTTTCTGATGTGGAGCAATTTTTGGACTATATGGACATCCCTGAAGAAAAGAAGGTCAAGCTGGTGGCTTACAAGTTGAAAGGAGGAGCGTTAGCTTGGCGGGAACAACTGCAACTCGCACGAACCAGGCAGATGAAAGCACCAATCCGCACATGGCAGTGGATGAAGCAGCTACTACGCGCCCGATTCCTCTCTAGCGATTACGATCAGGTATTATTCGAACAATACTAAAATTGTCGACAGAGTAGTCGGTCGGTGAGAGAGTACGCAGAAAAATTTTACTGCCTGGCAGCGCGTAACGACTTGGTCGAGACTGAATCGTAGCAAGTCGCTCGATTCAACGGTGGATTGCCTACGGCGATTCAGGATCGGGTTCAGATGCAGTCCGTCTGGACGATGAATGATGCGATCAAGTTGGCTACTCGGGCAGAAGCGCAACTTGAACGTCCTAACACACAGACCTATCCTACTGCAAGGATTGCTGCTGCAGGTCCACCTTAGGGAGCTCTACAGCCAAAGGGGAAGGATCCCGTAGGAGCACGCACTCAACCTCCTACGTCTGAGAATCAAGATCAGGGAAGCGAGCAAGCTAGACCCCAAAGGGGCGTCTCGACTGTTGTTGGTCCAAGTAGAATTCTGAACCCTTATGCTCGGTCAAGGCCCGACAACTGCTATCGTTGTGGCCAGTCCGGCCACCTGTCAAATACTTGTCCCCAGCGAAAAGTGACAAACCTCGCCATTAATGATGGTAGTACTGATAACGCTTATGAAGATCCAAATATTGAAGAACAGGAGCATACCGCCGAGGACGAGGTAGATGATTCAGATTGGGTTCAGCAAGATCATGGCGAGTCGCTCGTCGTGAGGCGGCTATTATATGCACCAAGAAAAGAAGTGCATCCACAGCAGCTTAACATCTTCCGCACTAGGTGTACGGTGAATTGAAAGGTTTGTGACGTGATTATTGATAGTGGAAGCAGCGAGAACATCGTCTCCAAGGGCATAGTGGAAAAATTACAATTAAAAACAGAGCATCATCCCTCTCCATATACAATCGGTTAGATCAAGAAGGTCAGTGAAACAAAGGTAACTGAATGGTGCACCATATCTTTTTCAATTGGCAAATATTATAAGGATGAAGTAGTATGAGATGTGGTTGATATGGAAGCATGTCACATATTACTCAGTCGACCCTGGTAATTTGACCGTGACGCCACTCATAAAGGGCGAGATAACATATATATCTTCATCAAGGACGACCGGAAGACCATATTGGCCCCTATGGATCCAGAAGGACCACCTGAAACTTCTAAAGTGGAGGGTCGTTTTCTCTTAACCATTTGGGACTTCGTGGAAGAATCGAAAGAAACAGGATAGACTTATACATTAATTGTGAAAGAGGAAGAACTCGAGCCTACCATCATCCCTGAAAGACTAAGGCCTTTGTTACATGAATTTAAGAAATCTGGCCCGAGGACCTTCCCGATGGGTTACCCCCTATGCGAGATATCCAACACCATATCGACTTTGTCCCTGGGTCTAGTTTACTTAATCATCCTCATTATCGAATAAGCTCAAATGAGTGCGAGATTCTGTAGAGACAAGTGGAAGAACTGATCCGTAAGGGTCTTATTCGAGAAAGCATGAGCCCATGTGCTGTACTAGCTTTCCTAACTCTAAAGAAAGATGAGAGTTGGTGCATGTGTGTCGACAGCCGGGTCATCAACAAGATCACCATAAAATACAGGTTTCCTATACCATGGTTGGATGATATGTTGGATATGCTAGAGGGTGTAAAAATATTCTCTAAATTGGACTTAAGGAGCGGCTACCATCAGATTCGAATACGGCCGGGTGATGAGTGGAAAACAGCCTTTAAGACCAAGAAAGGATTGTACGAATGGATGGTCATGCCTTTCAGTCTTTCTAATGCGCCTAGTACATTCATGAGGTTGATGAACCAAGTTCTGAAACCTTTCATTGGGCGATTCGTTGTGGTTTATTTTGATGATATTTTGATATATAGTCAAGACGAACCACCCATATGGAGCACCTCAAGAAGGTCCTTCAAGTGCTCACTGAAAATAAACTGTAACTCAATTTAAAAAAGTGTAGCTTCATGACTGATAGCCTATTATTTTTCAGTTTTGTGGTTACATCCACGGGCATTCAAGTGAATGAGGAAAAGGTGAAGACAATCAGAGAATGGCCGGTTCCCAAAAATATTCATGAAGTGCGAAGTTTCCATGGACTAGCGACATTCTATCATCCGTTCGTAAAAAATTTCAGTACCATTGTGTCACCGATCACAGATTGCATGAAGAAAGGGCAGTTTTAGTGGACTTATGAAGCCGACAGAAGCTTTGCCGAAATCAAACGCAGATTATCCACGACCCTGGTTCTTGTACTTCCCACTTCGACAAACTGTTTGAAGTCGAATGTGATGCCTCATATGTCGGGATTGGGAGAGTTTTGTCTCAAGAAGGTAGGCCGGTAGTCTTCTACAGTGAGAAACTTAGTGATGCACGCAAGAAGTGGTCTACATATGAGATCGAGTTGTACGCGGTGGTCCAGGCACTGCGACACTGGCGACATTATTTGATTTAAAGGAAATTTATACTTTACACGGACCATCAAGCCCTTAAATTTATTAATAGTTAAGCTAAGATTAACCGTGTGCATGCTAGATGGATCTCGTTTTTGTAGGAATTCACATTTGTGCTAAAGTATAAGTCAGGTTAACAGAACAAAGTAGCCGATGCGCTGAGTCACCGTGCAACTTTGTTAGTCACTATGAGCAATGAAGTTATCGGGTTCGATCGCCTCAAAGACATATATGCCGACGACGATGACTTTAAGGACGCATGGGTTAGATGTCAGGAAGGTCACCCTGGTGACTTACATATACAAGACGGGTTCCTTTTCAAGGAAAATCGACTATGTATCGCAAAGAGTTTGCTAAGGGAACAGATAATCTAAGAGCTACATGGATGTGGCCTCAGTGGACACCTTGGGCGAGACAAGACGCGAGCTCTTATGGAAGAACGGTATTACTGGCAGCAATTGGTACGTGATGTGGGAAAGGCAGTCCAACGCTGTTATATTTGTCAGACTTCCAAGGGGCAATCTCATGATACGGGCCTCTACACCCCGTTACCCGTGCCTGACGGCCCTTGGGAGGATTTATCTATGGACTTTGTGCTTGGTCTCCCACGAACATAACGCGGCATGGATTCGGTGTTCGTGGTAGTAGATCATTTTTTCAAGATGTCGCACTTTATTCCATGTAAGAAGACTCTCGATGCAACACACGTGGCGAATATATTCTTCAGAGAAATTGTGCGGCTACACGGGGTTCCCAAGACTATTACTTCCGACCGTGACATGAAGTTCATAAGCCACTTTTGGCAGACTTTGTGGACTCGATTCGATATACGCCTTCAGTTCAGCAGCGCGTACCACCCACAGACTGACAGTCAAACTAAGGTTGTGAATCGCACGTTGGGAAATCTCCTTCGATGTATTTCAGGAGAAAAACCGAAGCAGTGGGATTTGGCCTTGTCTCAAGCGGAGTTTGCATTCAACAACATGGTGAACCGCTCGACAGGAAAATCCCTGTTCCAGGTTATTTACGGATGAGTACCTCGTCACACACTAGACTTGGTCCCTCTGCCCAAGCTCCCAGGCATGAGCATTGCAGTAGAACATATGACAGACATAATCATGGGCATTCATGCGGTGGTACAGAATAAGCTACATGCCTCGAACGAAAAGTACAAGGAGCAAGCGAACAAGCATTGGCGACAGAAAGTGTTCGAGGTGGGCGACCAAGTAATGGTCCATCTGCGCAAAGAAAGATTTTCGACCGGAACGTAGAACAAGTTGAAGAATAAAAAGATTAGACTGGTACCAATCATCCGAAAGATCAATGACAACGCTTATATTGTTGATCTTCCAGATGATATGGCGATCTCACGGACTTTCAATGTCGCGGACCTGACCGAGTATCATGAACCAGCGCATAATGATAACTCGAGGATGAGTTCTTTTGAAGTGGAGGAGACTGATGTAGAGCGAGTCGCGGACAATTACATGGAAAAGATGGATCAGAAAAGGCCCGGTCGACGACAGAAGTGATTTAGACCATCAAACCTTCAATCAGGCATATTTCGCAATCCGGGATGAGTTAGCTGACGTAAAATATATGCTTTTGGGGTAGAACAAGCTACTTTAGCCAACCAACCCACTATGCTGGGTTGCGACGCTCGGAATTGCGAGAAACCCCTGATTCGACGGTTATTTCCCTGTTTCAATTTTGTTTTTACTATAAATAGTAAGTTTTAGTTTGACTATAACTCTTCATCCGTCGGGCTTGAGGAGTTGTGCCCAACGTGAAAAGAGCTTAGAATAATTAGGAGAACGGTTTGGTGAAGCCAAATAGGACACTTACTATTTTTGGCCGAAAACCTTACGCATTAGTAGACATCACGACCGTCTATAAATAGTAACTTTACTATTTATAGTAAGTCACGAATTCTAGGAGTTTTAGTTGTAGTTTGATTATGATTTCTTTTCCATTGCTTAGTACCCTTATTTTAAGGGTTGTGAACTCGTTTTTATGCATTCATTAATCTATTTCGAATTTATTAGAATTTATTTATATTTTCTGCTCTATTTTCTCGTGGATTCGAGAAAGTCTTTGTGAGGAGTCCAGAGAAGTTCCGTGGATTCGGAATAGTTATCCTTTTGAGGAAGACGGTACTCGACCTCACGTCCTCCCCTGCGTCAAAATGGTGACATAAATATGATTAACATCTAAGAGCTTACAAAGTGTGAACAGGATGTTGATATTGAAAATTCTTTTTTCCTTTTCAAGGACAAATGAAAATAAAAAATAAAAATGAATCAAAGACATCAATCCAAAAATATTTTAAAGACAAGAAAGTTGGCATCCACAATCCTAAAATCTTAACGACGTGTATCCTAGGTTAGAATCCATATGTCAGAATTTTTGAATTCTATACACATTAATTTTAATGGGATAATAGTGAACGGTAACAATGGATTTATTACAGAGAGTTTCATAGAAGAAAGAAAGATATAGAAATAAATATTTTACCTAACTCACCGGCAGGAAGACCTCCACCATATGTTATGTTCTGGAATCATAGCCAGTGGGATTTGGAAGCATTTCTCCAGCATCTTTGATGTCCCATTCATTCCCAATCAATCAATTCAATAAAGAATTATGCTCCGGACCTCAAGGGCATCCCTCTCCTCTCGCCTCAAGCAGCTTCTGGACCTCACCCACTCATTTATCTGTTGGGAAATCTGGTTGAGCCGAAATGCCTCTAGATTTGAAGGTGTCTTCATGTCTGGTCGCCAGATCATCTCACGAGTCTTGGGTAGGTTGCAGGAAGAGGGTAACCCGATGCCTGACAGAGACTCCCACTCTCTTAACTACACAGTTGCTATTCAAGCCCTCCGGTTGAGCCATTCTAGGCATGTTCCAACTGCAAGTCCTCTGATTGTCAAATGGCATAGGCCACGTCTAGGCTGGCTCAAACTAAACGTAGATGGATCCTCCTGAGGGAATCCAAGGGAGAGTGGTGGAGGGGGTGTTTGCAGAGACTTGCAGGGCCGACTAATATTTGCCTTTTACAGACATTACAACCCAGCTACGAACTCTATTGCGGAAGCCCAAGTAATGCTTGATGGCTTAATCTTATACTTCAAACTGGGCTTCTCGAACATGGTCGTGGGATCTGACTTGAAAATTGTGGTCGAAGCTGCATCCGACCTCTCGGCTCATTACCCGTGGAACTTATGGTACATGATGGGGGCCATCCATCATCTCAGGTGTCCACTCAATCTATCATTCAGGCACATTCTTCGTGAGGGCAACTCCGTCGCTGACGCCTTGGCTAGAATGGCTAGCGAAGGGTGCCCCAACAGCTTCTTCTCGTCCCGTGCTGAGCTTCCAAGGATCATTAGAGGATTCTTGGTCCTCGATAACGTTGGGCTTGGGAGCTTTCGAGTTTAGTGTTGGTTTATGTTGTTGTGCTTAGTCGCTGTGTCTGTTGTTATACGATAGGCCAGGCCCGAATCTTTTTATCGAGGCCGGGCTAAATGGCCATACATTTTTCTCCAATGAATATATTTTGGTGGCCCCGTCCCACATTTCCTTTAAAAAAAAAACTCGAAAGGCTCCATGAATATATAGTGAGCATGAACGGTTTATTTTTGACAAAATTTGCTTAAATTAAATGGCACATCTTTTGAAGTTTTTAGATACAAACTTTGAAAATTTTTAAAATTAAAATCCATCTTGAACAATATTGATCAGATCTTACATTTGGTTGGTGAAGGTAAAAAAGTCAAAGTGGATATAAAGAAATTGATAAAAAATAATTAAGAATATACAAATTATCCAAAGTTAAGACGAAGAGTATAAAGTCTAAATTTCAGCAATGCATGAAATTGACATGAATGAAGAGATTACTAGTCATAGTTCAAATATAAAATATAAAAATAATTAAGAATTCACATATTATCCAAAGTCTGAGGTTAAGACGAAGTGTAAAGTCCAAATTTCAGCAATGAATGAGTTTGACACGAATGAAGAGATTTCTAGAGATAGTTCAAATATAAAGAATAAAAATTAATTAAGAGTATACATATTATCCAAATTCTAAAGTTAGGACGAAGAGTATAAAATCCAAATTTCAGCAACGCATGAGTTTGACATGATTGAAGAGATTACTAGAGACAGTTTAAATATAAAAAATAAAAAAATAATTAAGAATATACATATTATCCAAAGTATGAAGTTAAGACGAAGAGTGTAACGTCCAAATTTTAGCAACACGTGAATTTGGAGTATAGCTTAAGGGAGTATCTTACTACTTGGAAGTATATTAATTGTAAATAGGCCGGACTTTCCAAGTTCTTGAGTCGGAGGGACATGAAGGCATGCACAGTATGATGCTCCTATGTCACACTAGTTATTTGTATAAAATACTTTGGCGTTGGAGTGTTGTAGAGTTAACTTAGGAGCTTTGTAAATTACAATGTATAATAATATAAGGGACTACGTAGTGGAATGGTTGCTTAATTCCATTGACAATAACCTCACATATAGAATAGGACCATATATCTTAATATTTCATGACAAAGTTGTATTAGTGATATTAAGATCAACAACTTCAAATGCCACGAACAGGTTCCAAATTTCAATTTGTGATAGTTAGATTCCGATGATAACAAACTCCAAGCAACTACAATACCATCAACAAGAGGAAAAAACCTTGTCACAGACACCTTCGGATCGACAATCCATGATGATAGATGTCATATAAGAGTCATTAGAGGCAAGTGCGGTGGACATGTTTAGATGAACAAGTTAAATCTTAAAAAATCAAATCCAGAGATAGGCAATCGATCCAAATTCTTATACTGGGGATTGACCATCAGACTTCAGCTGGGACATATGTCAAGACAGTTTTAAAAGTAGCAGCTCACGACAGCTTTAGACATGCAATTGTTTAAGTGTGCAGGCACAACTTTTCAAATCGAACGATTTAATGACAAGATGTAGATGACAGATTTGTTTGGACAAAATCCCTCAATTTCAAATGGGTGACGTAGATATAGACACATGGCACATATGATATCTTCATGGTATATGCTAAATATATAAAAGACAGCTAATTGATGAGCAACTCTTCAAAGAGGTATGTCATGCACGTGATTTTAAGAGTTTGTAATCATTAGGACTATGTTAGCATTGAAGAACATGTGAAAGGTTATCAACGAGATAACAACACATTCGATAAAAGGGCTTGCATGATCAAATGAAGGCAATCATTACTTTAAAATTGGCAGTACGATGTCACCACATAGGCAATGGTTATTCTCACAATTTTATTAGAGAATATATAAATTGCAGAAAAGAGCAAAAGGAAAATGATCGACAATCAATCAATTAAATCTAATACAAATAAGTTAATTCCAGCTCAATATTGTTTCTCCGGTCATTCAGGATATTTACCTTTCTCCAGCTTTTAGCAAGCATGGAATCCTTGGTCTATAGGATTAGCTCAGTCAGTCCTTATTGTAAATCAGATCGACTTAGTGATAGCCAATAGTTGTATTTTCCTTCCATTTGTGTCTGCATGCTGGATCTAAAGGAAGACCGTCGTGTTAGAATATTCTATCATGCTCGTACGCTGGATTGACAGTAAGTCATAATCTCAGCCTTATTCAGTCATCACTCATCAACACGTTGTTCGATAAAACACTCCACTATTCTCAACCAGGTTGGTGATTCCGCTTTAGTGGTAAGTTTCACTTTTCGCGTTCGTCTTTGACTTATTTCCTCTCAATCGTATAATCGTTACACTTTTGAAAGTTGTTGATTTTCAAGAGAAAAAAGAACTCATTGTCTTCAATTTTCGTTAATCGTCTGATAGCGTACTCAACAGTTAGCTGAATAAACGGCTGATATTTCGACTATTCGATCGCTCTATCTCGATGTAGGAGTCGGTGGTTTCAGTTTGAATTGGACTTAATCAGTTCTGACACGCCCACATACCTCACACGTGTACCATGTGGCCGAATTCTAAACTAACAACATTAAAAAAATCTCAAATCATAGAGGCTCGGTGCAATAACAAGTCATATGAAAAAGCTCCAGAAGGCTGGCACAACAAAAAAAATATGTTTGATTGTGATCTAGGATGTGCATCCTCATGGAACAATATTAATAGATGATAGGAGATGATGAAGATCCAGTGGCACCGAGTGTATGAAGGATGCATGGAGGTGGTAGTAAGATGTGGTTTACATTGTAGCATGGACAGGCAAACTGCTTTAAAGTATGGTATGGGTAGAGGTGTACACGAGTCAATTCGAGTCGAGCTTTGCCCAGCTCGGCTCGACTCAGCCAGCAAGATACCTCAGTTCGAACTTGGCTTGGCTCAGTCATCGATCCTGGATTGGCATCTCAGCTCGATTCGGTTAGCCATTCGGTTCAGTTCGAACCGAGTTCGAGTTCGAGTTTTCGAGCCACGTTTGAGTTTTCGGGTGGGGTCTTACCGTCTGATTGGGCCAAGCCACCAGGCCAGTGGTCGGGTAGGGTTTGCTAATCAAATGGACGCTGGAGAATAGAGAGATGAGGAGAGGAGTAGGGGAAAGTATCTTTTAGTTGTCGGTCTCGTCGAGGCAGATGTTGGAGAATAGAGAGAGAGTATAGGAGAGTAGTTTTCAGTCGCCGTTTGGGCGTTGGAGAATGACAAAAAAGAGAGGAGAGGAGAGTGGTCGTCGGTCGCTGTTTGGGTGTTGGAGAACGACAAAAGAGAGAGATGAGAGGAGAGAGATTGATAAGGTCTGGGTCAGGTGTTGCCGCTGGACGGATGGAATATGTTAGGGTTTTTTTTTTTTTTTTAAATACTTTGAAATTATTTTTAGGGTTTTTTTTTTTTTTAAAATACTTTGAAATATATATATATATATATATATATATATATATATATATATATATCCGGTCAAAAAATCGAGTCGAGCTGAATAGAGCCTAACCGAGTCAGGTTCGAGCTCAAGATCGAGTCGAGCTCGAACTTGACTCGAAAATTTTCAAGCTCAATAAAACTGGCTCGACTCGGCTCGAACACAGTTTCGATTCGAGTCAAGTTGAGCTTTTCCCAGTTGATTTGAGCGAGCTAACCGAGCTAGGTCAATTCGTGTGGGTGACAACAGGTGACTGGGCTGTGCAAGGATTGGTTCAGATGGAGCAGACCTATCTGAAGTCAGATGAAAGTGGCAACATAAAATAAAGATTCCAACAACTAGCATGTACTTCATTGCGCCCTTGGTAATACAGGGACTACATTGTGGAATGTTTACTTAATTCCATTAATAATATCCTCACACATATACAAAAGGACCGTATCTTTATATATCTTAAGAAATAATCTAAAATGTACCACCTTTATGTAAAGCTGCTGCCACTACTTGAATCTATCTACAATCCTAACATGTAAAATATATTACTAGGACTATAGGAAATCCATGAAACATTAGGTCTCTCTCAAAAGATTTTTCCCGCCCTTGGGGAATGATGTACAAGTAGAGTCGAGTGATCGGTTGGGATACTAGGACTATTCATCGATCAATCCAGGCTGGCCATTAGGTCCGACGTACATTTCATATGCGACCCTGAGAAGATCACATCGATTGGTTGATCAAAGCCATCTATAAGATGCATGGGCTTCTTTTTATTTGATAATCAAATTATACCACCAATGTGATTTTTCTGTAGTAGCCCATGAAAGTATATATGTTACATGATCGGTCCACATCCATGGATCGATAGGCTGCTGTTCGAGTTTTTCGAAAGAACTCAGAAGAGTCCACTTCTTGTGACGATTTCCCTGTATGCATAGCATATTTCAAAAACTTGACTCGGTATCTTTCTGCATTGGGTCAACTCGATGGTGTTTAAACTCAGAAACTCTACTCTCTCAAATTCTTTCAGGTGAGGTTGAGTTGTGTTGATTCAACTTAATTGACGAGTCTTGCCGAGTCTAAGGTGTTTAAACTCAGACACTTGACTAGCTCAAAAATCTTGATGACTTGAGTGGATCGAGACTCGGGAGAGTCAACTCGCGAGTCAACACTGGTCGCTGATTAGGTGGGGTTGCCAACACCACCCTAAGTTATCCACATCGTCCGTCCATCTGTTTTGCAGACTTATTTTAACCTATGAAACAAAAAATGAAGTAGATACGATGCTACAGTGGACCACACTATAGGAAACAGTGAGGATAATGACCCCTACTGTTGAAATCTTCTTTGGGCCCACTGTAATATTTACTTGCCATTGATAAGGTCACACGAAAGTGGATGAAGGGAAAATACAAATATCAGCTTGATCCAAAACTTTTATGCCCATATAAAGTATTTAATGGTGGGTGTTTAATTACTACTATTTCCTACTGTATGGTCCACTTGAGGGTTGGATCTATTTTATTTTTTGGCTCATGCCTTGAAATGAGTTGGCAAAATAGACCGACAGCGTGAATAAAATACATACATCATGATACAGCTAATGGAGCGCATTATCCAATTACTGTTGGCAGTATGCAATCTGCATCAGCGTAATAAAGCCCTGATGCAACGACATTGGATAAGACAGGAAAGTGTATTGGGTGGATCCCCGGATCGACCGAGGTGGGTGGGATCCCTGACCAGGCCCACTGTGATGGATGTGTATTATATCCACACTGCCTGCCCGTTTTGAAAACTCATTTTAGGGCATGATCCCAAAAATGAAGTAGATCCAAATACGAGGTGGACCATAATACAGGAAACGGTAGTAATATTCGATTATTAAAAACTTCTTGTGGCCACACAAGTTTGGAATCAAGCTGATATTTGTGTCTTTCTCTTCACCTTTGGCTTTGTGACCTTATCAACTGGTTGGATGGAAAATAAACATTCCGGTGGCCCCATAAAGTTTTCAGTGGTAGGGATTCAATCACTACTATTTCTTGTGGTATGATCGATCTAAGATTTATATCTGCTTCATTTTTGGGGATGTAAGATACATACATCACAATGGGCCTCACACTTAATGAATGGTGTGGATGTAAGATACATACATCACAATAGGCCTCACACTCAGGATCCACCCAAATCACGCCCGAGGAGCAGATTCTCACCCTCCAGCGGTAAGGCCCGGTTGTGGCAATGTTTGATTACGCCCGCCTGTATTACGTAACTTGAGTAAATCAATTTCAAACAGGGGTAGATAAGGTGGGACCCGGACTCACCCAAGACGGTGCGGCACTTACCGTGGGCCCACCTTGATGTATGTATTTTGTAATACGTTTTTCCATATTATTTTAGGGTTATCTAAAAAGCGAAACAGATTCAATGCTCAGGTGGACCATACCATAGGAAACATGCTTTGAGCACGTGTTTAAACTAATCAGCGTTCCTTCCAAACATGCTTTGAGCACATGGCTCAATCAAACGTTGTCACACTGGGGCTTTACTGTGTTGGGCCTCACCTAATCTGCTCCAATTAAGTGAGGTTAGGGACTTACTGAACACAGTAAGGCCCAATCAAACTTTGGCCTTACTGTGTTCGGCCCTGGCATTACCGAATCTGCTCATATGAGACAAGGACCTAGGCGGAGTTCTCTAGAGACTTGGTCCGAACTCTTGCCTACGCCTAGTTTTAAAAAGAGTGTGGATTGTCTATGCTGAAGGTACTGGAAAATTTTGTACCGTCATCTCTCATTGATCTATATTATTTATAACATCAGCTTACAAAACACACCGATTTCCTTTTCGAAATAAATTACGTACTATACACACAATTTTTAATGTGCAGAACTTTTATTGGCCTCACCATAATTTATGTGCTAGATCTACACCTAGGGGTGTACACAAACCGGGCTAGCCTGGTTAGCTCACTCGACTCGGCCCGACCCGGAACTGAGTTCGGGTCAGGACGGGCCAATTTTCTCAGCCCGAAACTGAGTTTGGGCCGAGTTCAGATAGGTCCCAGTTTGGCCTGACTCAACCCGACCCGGCCTGTGCTCGACAATGAGGCTGGGCCCTTTGCGTGTAATTGTGAAAAGAGAAAAACTACGATACTCTAGTGGAGTGTGATGCATGATACGAAGGTAGTTAGAATTACATACTTTAATTTTCACATAAATAATTAAAATCGAACTGTTCAAATTATGAAATTTAGTTAGATTTACTAGTATAAAAAGTTACAGCTTTTCTTTATTTTCAGACTATTGGATTTGTAAGCATTTATTGGACTGTTAAATATTAAAATGTCCAACTGTACTTCTTTACAGACATCTGTCCACGAATCAGAGGTGGGGATTATTTAAACCATCTGATTTTGAGCCCAGATATTAGAGGATGAGTTTCATAATTTGGTTAATTTGATTTTAATTAAAGCACGGTACATTCACACTTTTTGAGTGCCTTTGTATAATGTTATGCTTTGTCCGAGCATCAAATAACTCCCCTGTGAAAAAGGTGTCTTGATGGTCGATGTGTGACATGAAGCTTTACAAACGAGAACTTTGATACTCTGTACAGAGTGATGGATGCTACGTAGGCACCTAAAATTCAGTTGAAAATTGTGTACTTCGCATCTTAAGAACTGTCAAAAACACGAAACCCATGAATAAACAAGCTTATTTGAATATCTGATTGGCCCGAACTCGGCCTGAACTCGTCCGATTGCTGCTAGGCTGGGTTCGGGCCTGGTGTGGCCGTTGAACGGGCCTAGACGGGTTAAACTCAGTTCGACTCAGCCCGACCCGTGTACACCCCTATCTACACCGTCCATCAATTTTGTATATCTTCATAAAGCATGAGCCTAAAAATGAAGTACAACCAAAGATCAAGTAAATCACACCACAAAAAATAGTGGGGATCGAAACCTTCTTAGGGCTAACGCTTGAGGTTTCTTTGCCATCTAACTTGTTTATAAGGTTACATAGACTTGGGTGAAGGGAGAAAACAAATATCAACTTGATCAGAGCCTTCTGTAGCCTCAATTGTTTTACGTAGTGTAGTTTACTTAAGCTTTGATTCCATCTTGTTATTGAGCTAATATCCTAAATTGATTTGAAAATACAAATGGACATTGTAGATCATGAGGCCTACCTAAATTTTATAGGTCAAGAAATTTCATTGCTTGCTGTGTGGTGCGGCACACACGGGACAACAATATTGAAAGTGTTGATATATAGAACTTCTATTGGCCTCATCATGATGTAATTGTCACATCCACATTCTGGATCCAATGGGGAAAAAAAAAAAGGAAGCCAGCACAAGGAAAAAAAAAAAAAAAAAAAGAAAGAAAAGAAAGAAGAGAGAGAGATAGATCTAAGGCTCAAGTATGCCACACTATGGGAAACAATGGGAATTGGACTGCTACCATTAAAGTTTTTTAGAGCCACATAATACTCCAATCAAGTATATATATATATATATATATATATATATATATATATATATATATATATATATATATATATATATATATATAGATTTATGAAGAGGTTAGATGGCAAATAAACCTCACAATGCACCCTAGCAAGGTTTCCATGGTAGCCATTTAATCTCAGCTACTTTTTGTGGTGTGCACTCCACTTGAGCTTTGGATGAGCTTATTTTATAGGCTCATGTTTTAGAATGATTTGAAAAAAATGATGGACAACATATATTTAGCACATAAATCATGGTAGGCTCAGAGAAGTTCTACACATTAAAAGCTATGTTGTCGAGGGGGAGAGAAAATAGGTGTGGTTTGTGAGCTGGTGTTTTACCGGAAGTGACATGGACCAATGAAAAGCAATGACACAGAATTTACCTATGCCATCAGCAGAGACTATCCACATGCAGAAAGTTGTTCTCTCTCCCCTTTTTTTTTTTTTTTTTTTTTTTTTCCAGTTTTTTCATTATTGCCAAAAAGTTCACTGATGCAGTTTAACGATTAATCACTTCCAGCCTTGCAATTGGTTTGATCAAAAGGAGACCCGATACCCTTGATGATGTATTGTATATCTATATTGTTCCTCCTTTTTTTTTTCCAGCTCATTTCAGAACGTGGTCCAAAAAATTAGGAAGATTCAAATCTTGTGTGACCCCCATCACAGGAAACAGCAGTGATCAAACACCCACATAAGTAGATCCGTAATGTTTATTTGCCATCTAACCTCAAGATGAGGTCAACTATACCTGAATTAAGAAAAAATACCAAGTCATCTTATTAAAAACTTTTGTTATTATATATATATATATATATATATATATATATATATATATATATAAATATATAAATCAAGTCAATCCGTGACTTTTGTGGGCCACACCACGTACAGAAGTTGAAAGGGGCTGTGCACCATTGAACCATTCAAAACCATTTTTGGAGACCTTTTGAGACGTTTTTTGATGATCAACACCGTCCATCATGTGTGTCCCACTCGAATATAATTTTAGACCAAGTTTCAGGTGGTATCCACAACTCAGCTGGGGCCCAACAAGTGCATTTACATGTTTTTGCGTGTATACTTATGTTTGCCGATGGTATGGCCCACCTGAGTTACATGGATGACTATTTTGGGCCGTGTGGGCCCAACCTGGGCTCGCTCATCTGGTGGACGGTGTGGATCTTCGAACGGAATCACGGTGGGGCCCACACAGCTCGACCTCACGGACGACCGCTTTACGCTCGATCGCATAGTACCTTTTCCCATATATATATATATATATATATATATATATATATATATATATATATATATATATATACACACACTTGTATGTTCCATCGCATATTTTGAATCTGCTTTAGTTTTGGAATAACGTCCTAAAATAAGCTGAGAAGCATATGAACAGCATGGATGTACAACACATTCATCAAGGTGGGCCCCACACGGTAAGGGTAACATCTACTTCGCTCCCGACCAAAACACAATTCAAAGTGGGATTTGCATGTTGGGATCCCCGCCCACCGTTTACAAATGGTGGGAGATTGGTGTACGGCGACTATTGGGGTGCGTTCCTTTTTATTTTTATTTTTTTTATTATTATTTTTTTCTCTCTCTAATTTACAAGGAATAGGGTTGCATAGTCGACCATCTAGTCACATTTTTGTTTGGCATGGGAAGGACGGTGCTAAAATAACATGCAGAAATGTTGCACCTACTCATCTGTCCACCTATCAAACTGGCCGTTTCCTACCGATTCGCCACGCACATTATCATACGTGAAATAGATCGCTAGTAGAGAGATGCTATGCGAATTCTCGTTGATGGAGACACGTGCAGGAGTGGCGTATATGCCAATGATTCGGGTCATTCATCACGTGGGGCCCACCGTGAACATGCCATGGACCCGGATATCAGGCTGGTTCGCTCGCCAAACGGGTCGCACGTGCATGCTGGATGCGGAAAATTGGTAATTTTTCTTTCTAACCGTTCAGTTTCTCACGGGCATGCGATCAACCCAGCGTGATCATTTGGACGAGACATGTTCATTTGGGCCCCACCAGATGGGTGGCCTGGGTATTGCACACGTGTGCCTTGAACGAAGTCTTGGATCCCTCGTGTAAATCGCTTAGCAACTCCCACCAAAGGTCTGCTGTGAAGAGGGATGGGATTTGCTTCGTCTTGCATGGGGCGTACGTCATACAATTTCATTTTTTTTTCTTTTCTTTTCTTTTCTTTTCTTAAAGTGCGGTCGTCGTCTACCATCTTATCCACTAAGAATGGGGCATTCAGGTCATTGTCGCATGAACGTCTAAGATGAGAATCACCGTCATATACATATTCTTAAAAGCAGTCCAGGTGTCATTCACTTGCTAAGCGGAGTTATTTGATACTCTGGCTGCTTATGACGCTTGATACGCAGGTACTTAGAAATGCAATACGTAGCATATATTAACCAAATTAAACCACTGTCACTAAGTAGTTTCGATCCAAAATCACATCCTAACCTCCAATTCGTGGCCACTTGTTTGCTGAGAAAAGATCATTGTACTTTTTCACTTTAACCGTCCAATAAATGTTCACCAATCTTATACTACGATGATCAAATAAGCATGATTGTTTTTTTGGTTCGTAGTATATTTAAACTGTTAGCCATAATTTGAAAGGTTTTATTGGAATTACTTGCATGCGAGCAATTTCTAACTGCCTGAATATCATCCATTCCACTCTGCCAGAGTATCAAAGATTTTTTGTCTTTTGCGTCAGTATGAATTATTGGATTAATAACCAAGATTGCACAGTGATTGGGTGATCAGTTTTGAAACAAGGGTGAAAAGTGGGCCATGTAAGTCTGGGCCGGGCTCTGGCCCTACTCTCTTTTTGGATGTATTCGTGCTAAATCAAAAGGCCCACCTTCTAAGCCTAGTCATGGATTTTGGGGCCTGATCATGAATAAAGCCGTGCCTAGCTTATTTCACGCTATTGGGCTGGCCACTTGGTCACCGGGCTCCATTGGGCCTTGATCTAGTTGCTTATCTAAAAAGCTGGTATCGGCCTTTGAAGAGTTGAGTCAGGAATCAGGGGCCTTCGTCATGGACAAACCTCAACCTAATCCTAGCCCGCTAATTTGTACTCCTCATCTGGGCCTTGGTGAGTTTGGCCCCACTTATCACCGTGGATGGACCATTCCCTAAGCGTGATAAAACGATCCTAACCTTTGACTTTGTGGCCTTCAAAATGGATTTCTATTGAAAAAAAAGAAAAGAAAAAAAAGTACAAGATCAAAAGCGAAGGATTGGTGGATAGGATCTCCCAATCTTGGGGATTTTGAGGGCATGGTCCATCCCTGGCTGGTAATATCAGGCCAACGAACTAGATCACTGCAGGATGGCCCACTTGTAGCACCTTATACAAATTGGTTTCGTCTGGTTGGGTTAGGTTGTCAAGGTCCTCAGGTTTTCCGTTTGGTGGGGTTGTAAGTTTGTTTGGTCCTCTTGAAGTCATGTTGGGATCAGGTTGACCCTCAATCTAATCCAACCCACCTGAGTTACATCTCTATCATAACCACAGGGTACCCATAGCTGTCCCAAACAGGTTCAGGTAGGGTCATTGGACCGAGCTTTCCAGTTGGATTTAGATCAAGTCTGCGTCAAGTAAGGGCATTTATGTGACCGGGCCCACCTGATGGATGGATTAGATCACACATGTACCACATTAACTTTTTAAAACACGCCTAGTGTGTATTTAGGATCTCTTACACATGTGGCTTCAGAAATCTGTTCTTATATATATATATATATATATATATAGGGAAAAGGTACTATGCGCTCGAGCGTAAAGCGGTCGTCCGTGAGGTTGAGCTGTGTGGGCCCCACCGTGATGCCGTTCGAAGATCCACACCGTCCACTAGATGCACGAGCCCAGGGTGGGCCCACACGGCCCAAAATCAACCATCCATGTAACTCAGTTGGGCCATACCATCGGCAAACATAAGTATACACGCAAAAACATGTAAATGCACTTGGTGGTCCCCACCTGAGTTGTGGATACCACCTGAAACTTGCTCTAAAATTATATTCAAGTGGGACACACATGATGGACGGTGTTGATCATCAAAAAACGTCTCGAAAGGTCCCCAAAAATAATTTTGAATGTTTCAATGGTGCACGGCCCCTCTCAACTTTTGTACGTGGTGTGGCCCACAAAAGTCACGTATTAACTTGATTTTCAGCCGTGTGGGCCCCCTCTGGAATGGTGCATCTAATGGACGGTGTGGATTTTCGAATGGCATCACGGTGGGGCCCACACCAGCTCGACCTCACGGACGATCGCTTTACGCTCGAGCGCATAGTACCTTTTCCCATATATATATATATATATATATATATATATATATATATATATATATATATATATATAGACTTGACCCGACTAGACCCGATTTTAATTGGGTCGAAAAGGTGGGGGAGTGACGCAGGGGATGACGTGAGGTCGAGCACCGTCTTCCTCAAGAGGATAACTATTCTGAATCCATGGAACTTCTCTGAACTCCTCACAGAGACTTCTCGAATCCACGAGGAAAGAAAGCAGAAAATAGAATTAAATTCTAATAAATTTGAAATTGATTAATGAATCCATAAAACGAGTTCACAACCCTTTAAATAGGGGTACCAAGCAATGGGAAAGAAATCAGAATCAAACTACAACTAAAACTCCTAGAAATCGCGACTTACTATAAATAGTAAACTTACTATTTATAGACCGTCGTGATGTCTACTAGTGCGCAAGGTTTTCGGCCAAAAATAGTAAGTGTCCTATTTGGCTTCACCAAACTATTCTCCTAATTATTCTAAGCTCCACCATCGATCCAGGGGTTTTTGACAATTCCGGGTGTTGTAACCGAAATAAATTTGTGCTTGTATGCGAGACCATGAGCCCTCTACATATTTACACATTCGAGGCGAGTGAATGAAGAATGTTGGAGAAAGGCTATAGGAAGAAGAATCCATGCGAGAAGAATCCCTTCGAAAATGGGAGGCCCAGTCTCACTCCCTCGAGGCCACAAGAACTTTGAGCGGCAAATACATCGTGAAAATTTGATAATATCGCTCAAGGCAAGGCTCGTAAAAAGGGTTCAAGATTGGTGGACTATGAAATGGAAGTCTTCGACTCTCGCATCCTTTGAAGGCGATTATTTGGTATGTTGACCACCTGAAGGTTTTGTTGTTCAAGGAGGAACACAAAGTGTATCGCATAGTCAAGGGTTGGTTAGCTAAAGTAGCTCGTTCTACCCCAAAATCATATATTTTACGTCAGCTAACTCATTCCGGATTGCGAGATATGCCCGATCTAAGGTCCGACGGTCCTGATCACTTCTGTCATCGACCGGGCCTTTTCTGATCCATCTTGGCCATGAAACTATCCACAACCTGCTCTACATCAGGGAGCCTGACCAGACTCAATTTCTTAATGGCCCCTGAAAATTGGGCCAGACCTGTTAATCTGATCGGGCCCATAGGGGTACCGCTATAGCACCTATTTTCCATCTCTCTCTCTCTCTCTCTCTCTCTCTCTCTCTCTCTTCATGTCCATTCGAGGCCAAAAATTGATAGGATAGGATTTTCCCATCCAGGAGAATTTCTGAGGCACGTTCCATCCAACGTGGCAAGAATAATTAAAGGATGGCCCCAGTCGCATTGAACTGAGAATCCAACATGGACAATGACCCAAAATCGTGCTAGATTGGAATATCCTTGCCACTAACTAATTTCTGGGTCTTCACCAACTGAATATGCACTGCCACCAAGTCACTGATCAAATAACATATTTGGCAGGAGGCAGTTTCTATGTTCATCTTATCATACAAATCGACACGTAGGATCCACTGTGATGTCTGAATTACATCCAATCCGTCCATCATTTGTGCCCGCTGTTTCTCTCCTTGGCATAAAAAAATCAGATCGGTCCAAGATTCAGGCTGGCCATACCAAAGGGCAGGGTGACACTTACCACTAAACACCTTCCAGATTGTATGTGGGGCCCACTGTGTTTTTTATATTCCATCGAGTTCATTCAAAAGATGCATCCGACTAGGATGAGTCGACATCCAAAACAGCAGATCATTCTAACACTTAGGTTGGCCACAACTCATTCGGAAAATACTTGGTGAAACTAGTGGCTGGTGAGAACGAGCAGTTCTTACCTATAGTGGTTTCGGTGGTACCAGAAAATGTAGAGGCCGGTGGACCTTTTTCCTCCATCCATCATAAGAAGGTCCAGATAGCTTTGGATGTAGGGGCATGGACAGTAGAAAATGACGCTCTTTCCCATTCGGTAAAGGAGATATCAGATGATTGGGATTGTCTCTACCGGTCAAGCTTGTCTATATTATAATTCGAAAGGTAAGGAAGTTAATTGAAAAATTAGTTATTTAAGTTGGATTAGGCTATGTTTGGACAAAAAACTTTTCAAGATCTCAATTTGAAATTAATCAAGATTTAGACCCACACACCAGAAGTTGACCCCACTTCATCACACTTTGCTTGTCGTTTTGGAGGAGCAAGTGACACCAGCCACAATGAACTTGTTTGTCGTCTTTGCTCTTTGAGAGGAGCATTTTTGAAATTTATCACGCTTCATCGCACTAATTTTTTATTTTTTATTTTTTATTTTGTCAATGCTTCCATTCTATCTGGCCCCAGTGGGCTTGATTGAGGCCCACTTACCATTTTTACTGCGAGCAACGTCTCTTTGACTAGTGGTACTTCCTCTCATCAGGGTTAATCAGAAAAAAAATGAAACTTCCTTTCTCCTTTCTCTGAGAATCACAAAACACAAACTTTTTTTTTTTTTTCTTTGGGCAATGGAAGAAGAGTGGATTTGATGAATCTGGTATTGGGTTCTCCTACAATTTATGCACACTGCACTTGGCATTGTATCCTAAAGATGGCACGTCAAAAGCCTATTGCATTGATCAACTTGTCGAACAACCATTTACTCTAAAAGTTTAAGTGATCAGAGTGTGGTTTATCAATGTATATCAAGGGACTTCATGACTTGTGGGAACTCCGCGGAACATACTAACAATGGTGGAGTGACAGTTACACCATAAATAGGAAGGGCTTGATTTCTTGGCCTAAGGCATATTTGTTGCTCTCGAGATTTGAATATAACACCTTCCGCTCTAACTATCTCAAAGAGTCAATATCGTCCAAACCTCGTCTTAGCTGCATCTACTTTCAAATGATCTTCAGTTCATCATTACAGGTGTGGGGTTTCAATTTCTATTTTGTTAGAAATATTAGATGTTTTAAAATCTTTCAATCATAACAACTTCAAAAAGAGAAAATTGCAGGGGGGCTTTCTACAGTTTTTTTTTTTTTTCACGGGATTATTTTAGAGACTATTGTGTCATCAACCAAAGTATGCAATAAAAAATTTAAAATAAAACATCACAAAATTATCTTAGCAAGACAAGCAAATGAATTTCTTATACATCAAGATAGGAAGTTTCTTATGTGGACCGTTGCGCTTGCCTGTTCACTTGCGGGTCATAGATGGCAGCAAGCAACTAAGGTTATCAGATGGGTGGGATTTTTCATGGCATGGCTCATTCCTAGTGGGGATCGCATGCAAGAGGAATGGCTTGAATTGCCTGAAGATGGACCTCTTCATTTTAAAGCATAGATTATCAATCTATTGCATCACATTACAAAGTCCCATGCGGCCCAACTTTTCTATTGAATCTGCCAAAACGCACTTTAATTTTGTTTGGGTGTAGTCGGCACTATATCATGTGTTGGCTATAAAAATTCAAAGAAAGATTGCACGGTTGTAGAGGGATTGTAGGATCCTAAGCCCATGGTATGCATCTACAGGTGGGGCCCATTTCATGGTGATCCACGTTATTTATCTGATTGGACCCAACATGGATGGGTGACACCCCAAATATCTCCCAGATTGGAAGATCTTAACCATCGAAACCTTGGGACTTCTGTTTAATGTTGACCATTGCTGTATGTCTTTTTAACCATTTATTTTTCAGGCCACTGATCAGAGGCAGCTACGTTTGTTACACTAGGATGTTTCTGGGCATTTCACAGTCCATGTTTGGGCCTATCAGATCTACCATATGGGTCAATGATGCATGGGCCCCACTTGTACAAAAAGGCTTGGAGTTCATCTAATTCGTGGGTGTGAATAATCGCTCACTAAAAGCTCCAAAGTCTCCTAACTGAAAAAAAGTTCCTTGGATCCTCGTGACTTTAGGTTCCTCTTTCATTCAACCCAAAAGCAATTATATTTGTCTGTATTGATTTGGACGAAGATTTGCTTAAACTAACTTAAATGTCTGTGCTTGGATCCCACCCATTTTCATTTCTCATTAAATCCACGGAAGCTGATGTCCTTGTCTTTCTTTCTTTCTTTTTTAATTGGGGTTAGCCGAGTGGAGATTAACCATCTCTCACACACGAATGTTCATATATGCAATGTGTATGAAAACCTGAATTTTCTCAGCATAAAAAACAATAAAAAATAAAAAGTAAAAACATTTCAGTTATTAATACTGTGTAAAACTCATTCATTGTGGCCCTCCAAAACACCCGAAAGGCTGCATTGGATGCAAAAGCCAAATGGCAAACATTCAATTTAGTCAGGAGGAAATGGGAAAAGCCTCAAATTACTTTTTTTTTTTTTTACTCTTGTTTGAAAGCAATGTAATTACATTTTGCAGCCCATACCCTCTCAATGCCAAGCAATGATACTACGAATTGGCTATTTCCACTTCATTTAAGGGTGTGTTTGGTTGTACGAAATTTAACAAGATATCATGACATTCTACGTCAAATTAGACTGAAATTTCATGATATTTGGTGCAACCAAACACTCTCTTAGGCCTAGGTCCTTACTCATGCCTCAGTGGTTGACTTACAAGAGTTTCAACACAAAGTCATGGGTTCGAGTACCCATTGTGGTGAAATCGCCAACACACTCACACTAGTGGTTTTTCACCACAAAGTCATAGGCCGCACCCACCCCGAATGTGCCTCTGCATCCTACAAGGGACCCCAATCTCGAACACGAGACTTCCTGCTCTGATACCAATTTGATGCTGGACAATTAACCACTTGTTCTAAAAGCTCGAACTGTTAGAGTATGACGAATTAATCTCTTTATCTCATAGCCCGTGTCTCACATCGCATGGGTTAGGATCTCAGCTAAACCCCCTTCGTGGCCTTAAATCACATGGGCCGCTCACCCCGAATGTGTCCCCGCATCCCAGGGGCTATCCCACTCGAGCCTGGTGTGAAATGCGTATTAATCACCCCAAGTGAGGAGTCTTGAACATGAGACCTCATTCGTGGGCCGCACTCACCCCGAGTGTGCCCCTGCATCCCACAAGCGACCCCACTCGAGCCTAGTGTGAAAATGCCCCTGCATTAACATTCATCATGGTGAGGCACACAAAACTTCGTACATCAACATACAACTAAGGATGGTAGTGAGTGGCACACCATGCAGTCTGCGTCTGCCTCTGAGAGCATACATGTTATGTTCTCCTGATGGAGAATATTTTCAAACTACAGATATAACCAAACACCAGAATTGTCACGTCAAAGGTTTTTACTGGTAATTACACGATTAAACAAACAGGTGACAGTTTGAGTGAAAATACCTTCAATAAATACGCTGGAAAGCTGTAAAACAAACACGCCTGTAAGTAATAATTGCAAGTGCAATTGGATATTTAATCCAAACGCCACAAATGCTTAGGAAATTTGGGTTTTGGACTTATCAATAAATCAAATGAATGATAAGTCAACAAACCATTATCAACTTCAAATTGAAACAAATATTAATTATAAAAAAAGATAAGTATTTATTATTATTTTTTCATGCCTGCTTACATGTTAGCCCTAAACAAAGGGATGGAAAGAACCCACGTAAGTTCAGATGACAAGGGAATACAAGCACTGAAATAGGGGACCATCGTAGAAAGAATCAATTTTCCTCTTTTTTAAAGAAAGAAAACCCTAGAACATAAAATTTTAATGCTCTTTAAAAAAAAAAAATTTTATTATTTATAGTTCAATAGTTACTCCAAAAGAGCAATGGCTTGTTGCTGTATTTTGTTCGAATGTGAATATTTAATTATTACTGCTTTCTTTTTATATTTTTCATGTTTTTACTATATATATATATTTTCAAATTTAACATGCTCTCTTTTTTCTCTTTGGAACATGCACATGTATTGCACGTGACCCGCTGACTTTTCTTAGAAAAGCTATAATTTGTCGCCGTATTGCTACCCTGTCGTTCACGAGGACAAATAACAAAAATTCTTAGTCAATCCAAAAGAATATACTCATGAAAAGGCAAGTCATGGTATCACTCAATTATGCTTAATTAAAAATTCAAACACATATTAGTGGTCATTTGATATTAAAATGCCTCGCCTAAGTTTTATAAATGTAGAATTCCAAATATTTGATGTAGATGATTTATTTGTAAGAGTTGTTTTTCCTCCAAAGGGTGTTGGCTTTCCTCTTCTATTAATAAAATTCAGGTGGTGCCATCCACTTTCACCCTTGCACGCACAAATATAACTGTTCATCTTCGCATTTTCTATGGTATTGATAGATCGACTCTAGCTACATTTACAGCCAAACAAAAATGAACCCAAGAAAGATGATGTTAGGGAAGCAAATCTAAAAATACAAACATTTAATTTCTTTCATGTTCTTCAATTTGTTACGTCTGTTTTGAAGAGCAAAAACACGCTTTTGTTTAAGAAAGAAAAAGAAAAAGCACGGGTTTAACTTCTTTAATTTTCTTTTGTGATGAAGAGCAGCATTTGTTTTATATTTTAATATATGTGTTTAGATCTTATTGGTTTTTATTTTCTTACTATTTTTCTCAAAATTTTATACCTCAGATAATAAATTCATCTAAGCCCTGTTTGGTTGTCACTTAAAAATGAGTTCATCGAATTTTAGTTTACATTAATTATTTGGTAAGGGCTTTTCATTTTTCTTTTTAAAACGATAGAAACAAATTTTTATTAAAAGAAAGGCCAAAGCCAAAGAATACAAGAAAAGAAAGAAAATAAACACTAGCCCCTTACAACTCTAACCAACTAGCTGGAAATCAGTCACCAGCTATTACATCAGAAGCTTGCACTCATTTCATTACATTCAATTTGGCCCTGTAAAACACTTCCATAAATTGACCTCATCGATTATTGAAGCAACGATCATTTCTTTCCAACCAATTGCTCCATAACCCTGCTAAAAAGCACAAGTGACAAATCTGCTTCCCGATTTTACCCTTGCCCGCTGGCTGCGATGGCAAAGCTGAACATGGGCCATTGGACTGATTCACATGGACTTTGGATTCTAATAACAAAAGATCTTTCTTAAGGGTAACAACCAGATGCAGAGCTAGCACACGTTTACAACATCCAAACCTTTCATCTATTGGGCCTACTGTCCATAGTCCATATGGCCTACCCCAAAAAATCACATTACTCACGTGATTCTAGCTATTAGCGGGCTCTTGAGGATTACAAAATCCTCAGACCAGTGGCTAGGATCATCTGATTGGTGTGATTTTGGCATATGCTCCATCCATGCTTGGGTACAATATATGAAAGGTTGAGTGCTTGACAACAAACTTAGATATTAGTATGTAGCACTGGAATTTGGATGCTTTCTTTTAAAATAAGAGATATTAAAATGTCTAAAAAAAGTCTCCCGTAGCAACACTATTAGAAAAGTTGGCATGCCATTACATATTATAATCTTATATGAACAGTGAAGCAGCAAGTGCCATGCTGGCGAGCATAGACCTAGCTAGCTATTCCAAGTGGGATCCCCCCCTAGGAAAATTCTACCTACACAATGGATGGATCATTTCCCCCGAGTGTGGACTTTGGTTAAAATGTCCATCTGCAGGCGATCACCAAGGTCATCGATCGAGGAAAGCTGTTAAAACCATCAGAGGGAGAGGATTTTCAGATCATGGCTCATCCATAATGTGCCTCAACAGATGAATGGTCTGAATCACCAGAAGGTGAGGTCCACCTGTACAATTCCAGGCCAGAGCAAAACACTGTTTGGTTTGTTCATACATCATGCTCATACCTTCCTATCTGATTTTCAATACCATTCCTTCGACCCTTCACCCTCCCCATCAGAGATAAAGGTAGCTTGTAAAGAGTCTTGCTTATCACACTCTATGCACCTAATTGCAGAGTCCTACAGTGCAAAACCCTTACTCTATTTTGTTGGGTTGTATTTTACAGTAGTATGTTGTGTGTTGGCGGTAAAATTCAAAGGTAAAAACAAAGACTCAAAAGGACCCATTCTTCTTGTCTGCCCACATTCTCTCACAAAGGGCCCAAATCCTTCTAAAGATTATTGAGGCAGTTTCTGTAATTACCTGGTGACCTAGCTTTTTGTTTTATTCAACTTACCTGAAGCAACTACATTTTGTCGCTATTGATTTGGACGAAGGCTCAACCTAACTACTAGTAGTGCCTCTAAATCTACAAATTTTAGGAGCCCCAGGTTTTGGACTGCTTGAAAAAAGTAAATGTGTGATTAGTTAATTAATCATTTTAAATTGGAAATAAAACTGATCTTTTTCCCTGCTACTTGCTGCCCCGTTATCTCTAAAGAAAAATAATAGAAAGAACCCACACAGCCCCTGTTGGGAACATACCATTGGAAGGGTTTGTTGCTGTAAGCATTTCATGGTGTTTAATCCATTTTATCGTTCATGCATACCCAATTAATTTTTATTTCTAAAATGGTAGGAAGCTCATGGTTTTCAAACATTTTTGTTTCTATCATCGGCATTGTCTATACCTTCCTCTCAGCAATTTGGGTTGGCTTTTATATCATTATCATCATTTCCTTCTCTTTAAGTTTACTAGTGGTTTTGGAAGAGCAACCTCATCTACTGTATTTTGTTCATGTGTACGTCTAAATGTGATTACTTTTGCCTTACACACCCAAAGCTAATGCATTTATCTCCCTTTTTTTTTAATTAAATATTTCATTTTTTAAATAACATTATCTTTTTCCTGATCTATGGATCGTACGCATGCATTGCACGTGTCCAGTTGACTCTTCTTAGAAAAATGGTACAATTTTGTCGCCCTTGGGCTGCCTCATCTGGCCAACAGAAAATTAATAAAAAGGTGTCATACACGTCCATGAGAAGATCAAGATAAAAAAGTTTGCCATGGCAGCACATAGTTACATCATTGTAGCATTGACTTACGCCTAATTAAAAATTCAACAACGCTAGTGTTCATTCGATGAAAATTCCTCACATAATTTAGTAACAAAATACAAATAAGAAGGTCATCAAGGCAGCACGTAGCTTCATCAGAGTACCATTTGGTTTCTGCGTTATCAAAATTTTCAAACATGTACTATTATTGCTATTTCGGCAATATTGATAGGATCGAATTGAAGATCACATCGAGTTAAGTTTTCAAGCAAACATGTTCTTAATGGAGTTACATTTACTAAACTTACCACTAATGAAAATCGATAGTCAAGGGAGAAAAACTCAAAAGACGAGTTTAATAACATAAAATTTCTTCATTTTAGTACTTTTGTTTTATTCTTTCTAATGTGTATGTTTAAATCTTACTCTTCTTCTTTCTTTCTATTCCTTTTTTTTTTTTTTTTTTTTTTGGGGGGGGGGGGGGGGGGGTGAGACATAAACCTTCATCTTTCATGTTTCATTCATTTATGTACACCAATTTTTCAACTTGACTCCTTCCGGCCCCTGAAACACATTGTAGGTTGCTGTGTTGCATGCGACAGTTGGTTCATCTTAGGAAAACAGGTAATCATAATTATTATTTTTTAAAAAAAAGAGGCATACAACAGTACATGCAGAAGGTTGGTGTGCCGTTACATGTTATCTTGTTACAAAGCACAAATAGTCCCTACGAAACCCCTTTGCACTCAATGCTGTTACAATCTTATCCTGAAGAGAAAGCAATAAGCATAACTAGATGTGCTAAGTGGAAGACATAGAATGACATTGGTGGTCAGGTCCTCCAGGACTCGGTCCTACAAAAACCCTTGAGCATGCCACCAACCATGGACATAGATGTGCTAATTGGAAGGCATAGAATGATGTTGGGGGTCAGGTCCTCCAGGACTCACTCTCTTGGATTCATATTCTCCTCCCACCATCTTCTGTTTCCTTGGTACTTCCATGACCATTGCTTTGGCACCCTCAGGTAATCCTCGAAATGATTCCATTAGTCCCCTTCTGCCTTGAAACTGATCCAGATAATGAGGCTCAGCTGCCTCAACCAAAACACAGATGAAGAACAGACACACGAAAATTCTGAAGATCCTCATTCTACTCTTAGACCTCGAGTTGCTATTGTGTAGAGAGCACTGAGCACCAAGGCTCAATTTATACACCCATTCTCCCTCTAATTTAAACTTAGTGGAAGGTACGCATGTGATTTTTAATGTTATATTTTTCTTCTAATGGCCGTTGCTTCATGCATAACGACCTTGAAAGGAACATTTTAAAATGTCCAACGGTTTGTCCTTGTTTAGTAGTTAACTATTACATGTGTGCTATGTTGAAGCCTTAATCTCAAAAGAAGAAGAAGAAAAAGAAAGAGAAAACCTCAGTCCTCCAATTGCATTCAATGGAATTACCTCTCAACTAGTTATAAGGTTTGATGACAATGACGATGAAATCCTTTTCTCTTGTTTTATCTCTAGCTATAGTGTCAGTTGAGTCATTAATGCATGCTTGACCATACATCTCTTTGCGATGCTGGAAAGCCACTAGATGAAGATGGCCATGGAGTGGCTTACTCTTACACGAAAGGGGCACTCTTACTCAATCCTCTCCATTGGCCCTTGAAATCCTTTTTTTTTTTTCCCATTCATATGGGTATCAAACGACTCCAACCCTGTTCAGCAAAAATGGAATGCATTTTGGACTGCGGAGAACCCGCCTGGTAGCCTGGCTGGGGCAAGCAACAAAATGAATATTAGAAAGTGCCATGAAGATTATGCTATAGAATTGATCAAGTCCCCTTATTAATCTTTTATCCCATTTTCATTTTCATATTAATTGAGGATGGAAGCATATTATTACTGGATTTAGTAATTGATAACACAAAAATTATAGCCAAAAGAAATTTTTTCATGAAGCAATATCAAGGCAGAGATGTGACATCATCGATCATCGACACGCACTCATCGCTGATCAATCTGCAAATCCATTGGGCTCCAAGGGATATACATGAAAGAGCCGTGTTATCTAGCAAAAGAGTCGAGGTTACGTCCTACTTTGGATTGTAAAAAGTCCACTTTATTAATTTATTCGTTAATGGTGGATTCTTGTAGACGAGCACAAAAAAAATCATTGGCCTAGGATTATGCAACAATAAATAAGTTATCGATTTTCCTCACAAAAAGTAAAGGTGGAATACTGGGATCTCGAGTTTGGATCAGGAGAGCGTCTTTGTAACAATGGCCTTGGGGTTGTTGATTATCCGCGTAATCTTCTAACTTCAAAATTTCAACGCACATTGGTTTGGCAACTTCGGCTCTATCCACAGGTGCTGTATGAAGACAAGAATATATTTCTTAATGGCGATGCTGACTCTTCTTATTTGGTCATATTGCCATTTTCATCACGGCAAGAGATTTAGACAACTAAAGACAAGCTCCATACAAGGTTGACAATTCAGAAAATTGAATACATAATTCACAACATTGTTTAATTGCCAAAGCATAATATAAAATAGAGGTTAAATAAGTGAGTGTGATAATGCACAGTACCTACACCGGAGCAGTGATTGCAGTGTTGATAATATCAGCCGATACTATTGATATCACAGTGTCGGTACAAAACTAGGCTATAATTGGAAACTTCTCATTATCAATCAATATATCACAATGTATCACAATGTATTTATGATATATCGATACATTGTGATATTCTGAAAATATTGTTGCTGTAAATTCCCTGATATTTCTGATATGTATTGCATGTTTAAATGATACTGCACTTGTGTCGGTCCCCTTCTGAAAATTTTTAGAAAATTCGCAAAAAAAAAGAAGAAGATTTTCTCTGAAACTTTTGTTGGGATTATGTTACTAAGGGCATTTCAACCAATCACTTTCATTTGTTTGAAGAAAAAAAAAAATTGGATTCAAACACCAAGATCGAAGAGAATGTGGTACCAAAAATCCAATCAGTGATTTTTTGCGATTTAAAACAATTTTCTCTTGTTTAAATTATTTGGAATCTGTGAATGAAGTTAGTGATCCATGATTTTGCATGTTTTCTATGCTCAATCATGGAATTAGACCTCCGATTTTCAAATTTGGAAAAAAAAAAAGAAAAAAAAAAAACAGAGAGGATATGGGGAAAATCCGAAATTTCCCTGATTTTGACCCATTTAACTTGCACCAAGAACGTAAAAATTTCTATGAGGGTGATTGACGGAACTTTTTGAAAATTTTGAAAAAAATATTAAAAATATCAATAAATAAATAAAAATAATTTGTTTGAAAAAATTACATTGACCAGATGTTATTTGTGCCTTATATTTATGTATTCATGAGTGTATGTTGATCTCAACATCGGCTACACTCATTATTTATTTTCAAAAATAAATGTGTGTATATATATATATATATATATATATATATATATATATATATATATTAAAATGCACACTACACATTGTAGGACAGATTTGGCATGAGAATGTACTGGTTGTGTTTCATACATGTCTTCTATGATTTAAATTATATGAACTCATTTTGAACATACTTGCATCACTTCTGTCAGACGGTGCATAGTTTAGGACACTATATAAAGGAAGCTTATCATGTGTACTTGTTCTTATGTGATCTTTTCAGTTCTAAATGTGTATTAATATCTTTCTTAACATCAATTGAAGTTTTATTGAAAAATTTGTCCAATTTTCCAATGTTTCCCAAAAAACAGCGATACATTACATGATACATGCAATATTTCCCATGCAATACCCAATATGCTTCTGTATCCCAAGGGTGCGATACATGCGTCGACACCGATACTGAAAACACTGCACAAGAGTAGCTTGATTTCGCTCCTAAGCTTTACTCCATAAGATGTTGGGAAGCGAGTCAAATCCTGTAGGCAATATGACACATCAGCCATCAAAATGGGCCAGAGTGGGCCCACAGCTCTGCACGATTGTTATATCAGGTTTTCAGTTCTATCCATGGGTCTGATCAATGGATTTGAAGGGTTTAGATCTCCTTTTGGGCCCTGTACTTGCAAATGGATGGCACAAAACAATATTTAGATCACTATATGGACCTCGTTTGGTCCCATATATGGCAGCAAATACAAACTGCAGGCTTCTCAGAGCCATACAGTTTACAGTTCTAGAGCTCTAAGTACCTTAGACAGCAAGAAGCCTAGGATAGCATTTCTTTATCTGTTAACCTTATCTTTTCAATAGCTTTATTCTATCCATTAACAGCCCCTATTGGACCAGAAATTTTCTTTCTTTATTTAAGACTGTTGCATGTAAAGCCATTTGTGTGAACAATGAAAACTAGCTGATGATTATTTTGAATAAGGGAATGTGTTTTCTTTTCTTTTCTTTTACTTTCTTTCAGATTACGGTGATGGGTTTCAATTCTAGGGGTGCAATGCCCTAGAAACCCCTGAAGTGTGATGCCTTACATGGGTTTTGCATGTAGTGATTCTGCGTAGTTTTCCTCTTATCTGCTGTGTTTATTCAACTATTGCTGGATTCTTGATAGATTGAAGTTATGTTGTATTTGAAGATCTTGATCTCTAAATTCGTCAGTTCCTTCAAAATTTACAGTTCCTCAAAACTTTCTGCAATTTAAGTTCTAGATCTTCTATTTGTTGCATCACTATATCTTGAACATCAAACAAATAAACAAAACCTATGTACCATTTTTACCACAATGCCGGTAAGAGGCATTGAGCTTCAGAGATTTCTTCAATATACCCTTGCAACTGTACCCACATGGCATGAATACTATCAGTGAAATGAATTTAAAGGAGCCATTGCATTTAAGCATGGTTATTTGTTGCTTTTGCTTCATGTTTATGTATTCTGCTTGAGGTTAGTCTATAATCATCTCGTGTTGCTTCACAATGAAAACAGTAGGTAAACTGATAATGAACAGTTTAGCAACTTATTTGGGTGTGACAAGATATGGGTGTCAGGTTCATTGGTTAGGGAAGTCTTATGCATTAGTCTGCAGTCAAGATCTGGTTTGACATGGAAGTGTAGGACTATATCTGGGTTCTATATATCCCAAAGTATTTCAGTTTGCAGATAAAGAACAGGTGATATCTCTTCTTTTTTTAAAAAAAAAATAATAATAATAATAAATAAAGGTTACGAAATTTTGTTAAGAAGAAGCCTAAAAAAACATAGGCAAATTACAACAAAGAAGCCCAACACAATGGGGGAGTGGTTACAATTTACAAGGGAATTGAGTTGACACATGAAGCCCACCCCATGACATCCACCTTGACCCTTCCAAGTACCTCCGAAGCCAACCCACTTCGATTTCTAAAGCATCGATTATTCATTTCTCCCCAAATGGCCCAAAGACTCGCTAACAAAGCTAACCTCCAAACCCCTTTTTCCCTACACCCCCATGCCACTCTAGCAAGAAACCTTCCATAGATCCTGGCATCACCCTACTTCACTCCAAAGGATTCGAAGAAGCCCTTCCACACCACTCCAGCAAAGGGACAATGGATGAAGAGATGGTTCACCAACTCTGCTCCCCACATGCACAACACACAATGCCAATAGCTAGAGTTCGGTTTTGCCAATGGCTTGTGTTCTGTTGCATTTAAATCTGATCTTAACAACAGTAAAACAGTAACAAAAATATCGAGAAAACTATTTTAAGTTTTAGCTACTGTTTTTGCGGTGACAGGCTGGGCTTGATCCTGAGATGTTAATGTTGAAGCAAGAGCGACTACCACTAATTTAGCGACCCTTTTAGATCTAGCATCTCTCTATTTTTTTCATAGGATTCTTATCCAGCAAAAGCTTGTTGTAAGTTTCAGAACATAACAATTTCAAGAATTTTGCTGCAACAATTGGAATCATGATAACTCGTTACACAAACAGTAAATACTTTGCAGGTTCTTCCTTATGCCATGATTTGGGGGCTTTTTGGCTTGAGAGAGGAACAATTGCATCTCCCATATCCGAAGTAATGGAAGTAATCTTAATTTCTATTATTCATTGAGTCTTGGTAGGAAAGAATCAGGGGCATTATGTTTTACAATCTCAAGTTGAATTGAATTTTGATGTTGGATGTTCAAACGGAAAGATTCAATCCTAGATGATAAGCTCCCCTGGCCAGATCTATCAAAACTAAAAATTGACAATGGTTCAATGCAGTACAATTGCCCTCTCTCTCTCTCTCTCTCTCTCTCTCTCTCTCTCTCTCTCTATATATATATATATATATATATATATATATATATATATATATATATATATATATATATATAGGGAAAAGGTTCTATGCGGTTGAGCTCATGGGAACTTCCCATGAGGTCGAGCTATGTGGCCCACCGTGATGTATGTCGAACATCAACACCGTGCATTTGATGGGACCCCTTTAAATTAAGGGATATCTCAAAAATCAGCCATATAAGGAACTCAGGTCGGCCATACCATCTAAAATCATGTGAAGACATGGCTAAAACATATAAAAGCACTTGGCGGGGCCCAACTGAAATTTGGATGCGTCTGAAACTTGATCTAACCCGTCATCCAAGTGGGACACACATAATGGATGGGCTGAATTTGTGAACCAGTTCTCAGTGGGCCCAACAAATGATTATGAATGTTTAATGGAGGGTAACCCCTCTCAACTTTTGTATATGGTGTGGCCCACAAAAGTCGCGAATTGACTTGATTTTTAATCCCTAGGCTCACCATGGAATGGTGCATCTGACTGATGGGGTAGATGTTCGACACGCATCATGGTGGGCCCACACAGCTCAACCTCATGGGAAGTTCCCATCAGCTCGACCGCATAGAACCTTTTACCCATATATATATATATATATATATATATATATATTGGTTTGGTTCGGAAGAGAGGATCCAATGAGGACAAAGCAAGGGTGAGGGTCTCATGTCATATGCGTCCACTTTCACCGGCTGTCTACTTAATTTTGGGGACTCATCAAATGCAATTGCTTGAACCTCGAGGAGGGCTCCAAGCCATACACTAATAAAATTTGGATCTCATTTCAATGATGGTGTGGGCTAGCAGATGTTCTAGCCAGAGAGAGTGCATCAAGACTATGCATCTCGTGCAAGCCCTGCCCCGTCATTAGTTTGTATCCCTTTTCTTTTCAGTATTTCTCAAAAAAATAAAAATAAAAATTGAGGACCTCAATGCCGCCTCCTACAAAAAATTAGTGTGACGACCATTGTCATCAAAGTAATGATAAAATATAAACATTATCACTAAACTGAAAATATGAAGAACCACATTCTGGGTAATGTACTTCAAATCCGGTCAACACAAATCAAAGCATAAAGTTGGATAAACATCATAAGCTACCTCAAAATCAAAGGCAAGCAAGCTTGCGCCAAAAATTACAGCTACAGATCGCACTAGTACATTCCAAAACATCCTTACTAATCAGGGAGGAAAGGTAATTTAGTCATGCCATTACATGAACCATTGATATCACTAGGACTGCTCGAATTGTTAAAATTACCGACTGAATCAACCAGTCCGTCATCAAATTCATTCCCTTCTGTCCTGGTAGCATGGAGTGGAAGGATGCAAACTCGTGCATCAGGTTCCTCCCCAACTTTCTCTGACTGAAGCTGATATTTTTTAGCAAGGTCCATCTGAAGAGACCTGACGACAGGCGACCGTGGGAGAAGCTCCACAGGCTCCCCTTTAGGAATTACAATCTGTTCAATCGCTAGTCTAGCCTCCTGCCAGATCAAGGACATTTTTATACATTCTCAGCAAACAACTAGAAAGAACTTTAGAAATGTGCGAGGTAATCAAATAAGTATGTCAAAAGATAAGATCCAGTTTTACCTCTAATGCATCAATTTTCTCTGATGAACTCATCTTGTCTTCAGCTTCTAAATCCTTGAACCCATCAGCATGTTTACTGACAAAGGCACGAATGGCCTTAGTGATCTGCAGCAAAGAGCTTGTCTACAAAGGAAAAAAGAAAAAGGCATCACTTAAGAGTGATCATGGAATAGTGTTGAAACACAGAAAAATTTGCATGTCACTCTACCTTTGTCACATAAATGGGTATGTCATGAGATTTGGCAACTGCTTGAATTCGTGAATTCTTCTTGAGCTTGGAGAATAAGGCAAGAAATGCATCTGCCTTACTGATATTATCAGTCAATTCAACCACATCATCCATTCTCAGCCCTTTAATTGCTTGAACCACACTTGCCTCCAGGATCTAGAACAACTGCTCACCTTATAAGTTCCAAACTGAATTTTTTTTTTGCCAATTAGCTACTTCAAGATGCAGCTAGTGGAAAGCATTCATGACTGCAGCAGAGATTGGAATTAAGATCCTTCTCAACATGCCTATTCTCACATTATTGAGATGTTTGACAGGGTGGGATTCTATTGTTAAAAAAAAGGATGCTTTTTATACATACAGTTAGTTCGACATGTTCTGAGACAGGCCTTTGAAATTTTCTTTTTTACATTTGCAATTGAAAAGCTTAATTTATCACAGAAGTAGAGAAATAAATAAATAAAATAGAAGCACTTCCCAAATAACCGGTTCTGGAAAGTATGCCTTGACACAAATGCCCCCAAATTTTTTTCAGTTAATAAAGTCAGCATGATGAAGAACCTGCAGTTTAAGATTTTCATTAAACTAAGTTGATACTATCACAACCAGTAGTTTACATTAACTGATGTTGTAACACAAGTATCTCACAGTAAAATACTGATATCAATGCACCAGGATCTCATTCTTTCAGATTCTCTGTAGTTATTATTCATGATTGGGTGCATAGCTCCCTATCAAATAGGCCAATTCATGGCATACTAGTTCTCACTTAGTTTTGCTTCCAACAATGATATAAGTAATGGATAGTTGGGAGTTCTGTCATTGCAGGTGGTGTCTATCAGATTAGGGTTTTTCTTGGGAGGTGGAGGTCACCAAATAAAGTTGTTAGGCGACAAGGCAATCTTTAAATTGAACGGAAGTCATGTAATCAAGACATTAAGGTGATATATATAACTCTTACCCCATAAACATAGAGACGGAGCTGCACCTCATCTCTAGAAGGAATCTCTTCCATTTTTGCAGCAAACTCAGAAGTGAATTCATTATAGCTAATTCTTTCATCATTTATCTCTACAAGATCTCCATCCACGATTTCATCTTGCTCATGAGAGGAAATGTCACTGAAAGGTTCTATTGGAACAGCAACCATTTCATGTGCGAACCCCTGACTGTTTATCTTGCGAACTTCAAATTTTGGGGATCGACCTGTACCCAAGACAACAAGAAAATATAACAAATAGTAAAGAGAGCAACCATATGGAACCATTTTGAGAACATGAAAAAAAAAAAAAAAAAAAAACAAATGCAGATATATGAGGAAACGTAAACATGTGCATGCACACATATGCACCTGAAAGGAGAGCATCAACTGTTGCCTCTAAACTACGATGAACTCGTAACTCAGTCTTAGAAATAATCTCCACACCACAGGTAAATGTCGAAGGTCCTCTACGCTCCAGCACAGTCTTCTGGACACCCCTCCTGCTAGCTTCTTCATCACCTAAGGTAACGCTCTTAAATGCATGAACCGACATAAGCCATTAGGAAAAACTAGCTCATTCTTTTCCTGAACTTAGTAACCATAAATGATGAACAGTAATCAGTTACAAAATTTTGTTTAAAAAAATACTGAACATTTTTTTTTATAGAGGCAACGAACGAAATATATTAAAAGAGGAAAAGAGAGAAAACAAGCAAGAACAAGAAGAAAACAGAACTGCTGAGATAGCAGAACTGGAAACAGAAACTAGCAACCTAAGAAGCAAAGGTCATCGCCTTTCAACCCTTTTACATTGACTGCCCATTCAACCAACATCCTCTTGGCCCTGGCTCCAATTACGGAGGCTGAAGACGACCTATCAGTAAAGCATCTGTCATTCCTTTCTAACCAAACCGACCACCAAATAGCTAGGATGGCCATTCTCCAAATGATTCTTCTGGGTTTTCCTAGCTTCCAACCGTGCCAAGACGAGAGGAAGTTATGGGCCGAATCTGGGCTGCACCAGGTTAGGTTGAACCGCTGGCTAAAATCGTTCCAGATTTGACAGATGAAGGGGCAATGCACCAGAAGATGATCCACCGATTCCGCATCTTACATACAACAAAGAAAGACATTAACCAACTGCATACCTCTTCTCCGGAGGTTGTCGATAGTTAGGATTCTATTGCAGTCCACCAACCAAGCAAAACAAATGTACTTAGGGGGGACCAGGTATCTCCAGATGAAGAGGGAGGCTGAGATTGAGGGAATCGAAGGGGGGGATAAAGAGGAATATAAGGATTTGACCGTGAAAAGACTGGACTTATCTATCCTCCAGATGAGCTTATCAAGCTCGGAAATCTGCGGCATGGTCTTAGAAATGCATTCGAGAAGCTCCATGTACTCCGCGGTCTCGCTATCTCTGAGATTTCTAATGCATCTTACATCCCAAACAATTTTAGCAGCCATATAAGTGTAGCATTCTGAGATGAAGATGTTCTTGATTGGAGCCAAGCGGAAAATATTTGGGAACCGGTCCTTCAGCTTGAATTCACCTTCCCATAGGTCTTCCCAAAAGCGAATAGCTACCCCACTTCCCAGCTCGAAACTGATATTGTTGATGACTGCCTGTTTAACCTTGAGAATCCCTTTCCAAATGTGGGACGGCCTATAGGCCGAAGAGTCCTTAGACCACCAGCCCCCTGAGGAAGATCCGTATTTCCTTAAATTGTCGACAGTGAGGATCCGTTTCCTTCCAGCCAGCCACGCAAAGCAGATGAATTTAGGAGGGGCAGGGTACTTCCGAACCCAGCCGTTAAGGATAGGCCGATCTGGCTCAGGGAGAATTCTGGCTCCTTCTCGGTTAGATCTCTCTATTCCCTTCTCAACCCGTCTCATGCTCTGTCGGATCTCACAACTCCTTTCATTTGGAAGTACCCTGTCCCTTCTAAATTCATCTGCTTTGTGTGGTTGGTTGGAAGGAAACGGATCCTCACTGTCGACAATTTAAGGAAGAGAGGCATGCAAATTGTTAATGTCTATCTCTGTTGCATGCAAGCGGAAGAATCGATTGACCATCTCCTCATTCACTGTCAGTATATCTCCAACCTTTGGTCGAACATGTTCAAAAAATTCAATATCAGCACCTGTCTTCTGCAATCTCCTTCTAATATGCTGCCATTCTGGCATGTGGTCAAGTTTGCTAATTACAAAACTCGGGTTTGGCGTATGACGCTTCTTGCTATCTGGTGGTCAATTTGGGAAGAAAGAAACAATAGGTATTTCACGACAAAAGCTCCTCGTTTCATGCTGTCTGGGAGAGGGTTACTAATCTGGTTGTTGAGTGGTCTGTTTTAGTTGACGGTCTCTTTAGTCATGACCTTTTGTTTTTAGTTTCCTAGTTGTTCTACTATCTCAGCAGTCTTTCTTTGTTTTTTCTTTTCTTTTTTTTTTTTCAATATATTTTCCTCGTTATCTTTAAATAATAATAATAATAATAATGGAAGACCAAAGCGCATTAGGTTCCGTTCCTAGCCTCCAATTCCATTTACCTAACAGCGTTGTGTTCATTCTTCTCAAATCTTTGACATTAGCCCCACCTTCACGGAAAATCTTAGAACCGTCCTTCCACTCCAGGAGATGGATGTTGCTCTGATTCTCCTTCCTGAACCATAGAAAATCTCTTTTGATGACATGGATGGACTTTAGGACTGTTGTGGGACATCTAAATGGCGACATGAAATAAAGCGACAAGTTGGACAAGGCAGCATTCATCAGGGTGAGGTGACCTCCCAAGGACAGATATCGACACTTCCATTTGGAATCTGCTAACAATGGAATCCCACATCGTTTTAGGAGGAGGGCCTGTAGACAGGGGGAGACCAACGAAAGTGGAGGGTAAGAAGCCTGCAGAACACCCAAGACAGGCCACAAAACCTTGGAGTCTCTCTGAATTGATGTTGATCCCAAATAATTTGGACTTGGCCAGATTGATTCGAAGCCCGAAAACCGCCTCAAAGCAAAAAAAGAGTTGTTCGAAGATTGAGAATGTAGGCTTTAGCAGCTTCGGAGAAAATGATGGTGTCATCTGCAAATTGAATGTGGGTGATGGGGTTAGGGGGGCCTGGCATGCTAATGCCTTTCAGAACACCTTCCTCCTGGCCCTTACACATCATTCTGGAGAGGGCTTCACCAATAATAAGAAACAGGAGGGGAGACAGGGGGTCTCCTTGACGCAAACCTCTCGAGTTTTTGAAGAAACCCTTCGGCGAGCCATTCGACAGCACAGAAAAATGAGTCGAACCAATACAGGCATCGATCCAGTTTCTCTACTTGGCCCCGAAACCCATATGGGAAAGCATATATTGGAGGAATCCCCAGTCAACGTGATCATAAGCTTTAGCAATGTCCAGCTTACAGAGAATTCCTTCCTTATCAGCTCTCTAGCACGAGTGAATAACCTCATTTGCAGTAAGTGCACAGTCCATTATCTGTCTAGCTTTTATAAAGGCATTCTGGTAAGGCGATATCAACTTTCCTATCACTTTCGAAAGACGAGCGGAAAGGACTTTGACAAGAATCTTGTAAGGGACCCCGATCAAACTAATTGGTCTAAAATCTGAAAATGAACATGCTCCAGCCACCTTAGGAATCAGAGTGATGAAGGAAGCACCAATCCCTTTTGACAGTCTGCCTCTTCGGTGGAATTCCTGAAAGAACAGGAGAACGTCCTGGCTGATCAATCTCCAAAAAGATTGGAAGAAGGATATGAGGAAGCCATCAAGGCTCGGGGCTTTATCACCTCTCAGGGAAACAACAGCATCCTTGACTTCTTCTTCTGTGAATTCTGCTTCAAGAAGATCAACATCAGTTGCCTCCAACTTGCTAACAAGGGTATTGTCAAGGCATGGTCTGATCCGAGCTTCAGAAGAAATGAGGGCTTTGAAGTGTTTAATAGCAAGATCAACTATCAAGTGTTTGTCTTCAATACACTCACCATTGACATTTATACTGACAATAACCTTGGACCGGGCACACATGTTAGCTATACTGTGAAAGTACTTGGTGTTTTTGTCACCCTTAGAAACCCAACTGACTCTAAATTTAATCTTCCAAGCAACCTCATCTTCCAGGGCTTTAACCGATAGCGACTGAATGATTTAGATGCGTCTGCCCAGGGCATCGGTCGAGAGTTGATTACCTTCAGCTTCCGCGTCGATGCGATTAAACTCTGAAAGGAGAGCCTCCGATTCAGCTTCTCTTTTATGGTACTCCTCCTAAAGCCACTCCTTAAGCTTCAATTTAAGGAGTCTAAGCTTACAGATCAACTTATGGCCTGCAAAACCTTCCACCTGGAAGCCCGACCACCACTCTGAGATCTTCTACCTGAGGCCTTCAACTTTAACCTATGTGGAGTTGAATCTAAATGGTTTCGGCCCTCAATTATCATCTTCCATAAGCAACAGCAGAGGGCAATGATCTGAAGTGGTCCTCGGGAGCGCTATTTAGAGCACAGAAGGGAAGGCCTCGATCCACTCCGCAGAGATGAGAAACCTGTCCAATCTGGATTGGATGGGGTCCCTTCTACCATTTGTCCAGGTGAATTTAGCCCCAGACAGTGGGAGGTCGATAAGCTCTTGGGCTTGAATCCAATCTGAGAATCGAACCATTGCTAGAGAAACTCTTCTACTTTGGGAGTGTTCTTCTGGGAACCGAGTGATGTTGAAATCCTCCACCATGCAGTAAGGACCTAAGAATGAATGCCTAACACAAGTTACTCATCCCAGACTTCAGATCTACCAGAATCAACGGAAGGGCCATACACCGCTGAAATAAGACATTGAAAGTTAGATAACTTATCTTTAAGAATGACGGACATTGAGAAGGATTCTATCAAAGAGGATTAGAGGTCCCAAATAGACGATTTCCACCCAACCAGGATACCCCCCGACGTGTCAGAGGCATCGAGGGCTACTCATTTCGCGTCAGGGGCTCTCCGTAGAGAAGCGAGAAGCCTGTCTTTAAAAACTGGGACCTTTGTTTCCTGAAAGCATAGGATATCTAGGTTCTTCCTACTAACGGAGGCTTTAATGAGGCTTCTTTTTTGTTTGGAGCCCACCCCCTTGACATTTTAAGAGAAAATCTTCATTGGGCAACCAAACTGCACCGATTACCCTGCCTCCTGTGCTTGGATTTAGAGGCTGATTTAAGCCCTGAGCTTGGATTCAGACGCTGGATCTCACGACTGCTGCCGGATCTAGGAGTTTGCTTCGAGGGAGTTCGGGGTTTTGAGAGAGGTCGACCTCTATGTTCGATACATTGAAACAACGCCACATAGTCCTCCATCTTGTCCCCGAAGGAGAGGCCTAGCTTTCTTCCCACGTGGTTGATGGCTTCTCTGATCCATCGCTTATTGGACATTTTGCCGAGAAGGTCGTCTCTGTCGTCGTTCGAAAGCATGACCTCGTTGGCTTCCCTAGTGGTGTTGTTGGAGGTCTGCACATATCTGGAGAGGCTCGGCTATAATCACTTCACCCGGGGGGTTATCTTGGAATAGCGTAATAGGGCCAATGTCTAACATATTCCTTAAAGGATCAGGAATAGAACATGGAGATGGCGGGCGAGAAAAAGGATCAGATAAACAATAGTTAGACATCATTCTCCAAACCTTCTTCTTCCGAATCGCGGCACGGTCTCTTGTCCACGAAGAGGAGGGGGGAGAGAGCTCTCCAGACCGTTGATGAAGATTCGGGACGATTCCGACTGTTGAGACGGATGTTATGGTGCTAGGATGAAGGAGAAATAGATGTTATGGCAAGGGGAGCTGAAAAAGTTGGTTGATGGATATCAATCGACAGGGCATGGTCCACTTCTGGACCCGAATCCGAAGTATGAAGCCCGCACCCGAGTTGCTGAGGAGGCACGTGGGAGGTGAGAGAGACGGTCTCTCACTGGCGAGGATTCACATGTCGCTGGGGTGGGCTCGAGAATCTGACGTTAGGAGCCACGCGTTTGTTGCTACTTGATAGGTGGCCGTCAAAGGACTGGCGTCTTAAAGCGTCTACCTGTTGCTGCTGAGGTGTCTTTCCCGGGTTCCTGCACGTGTCCTCGCGAAGAAGAAGATCTACCAGACGATCTTGCATCGTACACGCGACCGGCGCATGTGCGCCACTTGGAACTATCTCCTTTCCTCGCAACCTCGAAAGCGACTCCCAAGAAATATCATCTGCTAGAGAGGAACATCGGATCTGTTCGCTGCTGCCACGTGCCCTACGGAGGGCTGCGATGAACTCCCCGTCCCCGATGTGAGCAGATGCACTGATAGCTAACTAGAAATGTGGTCCGCTAGAGTAGGGGAGGTTGGTGCAAGCCTTGATCGTCGTTGCTGGTTCGTTCGCCGAAGGCGAAGGACCTTCCCTGACGCGCAAAAGATCTCCCCACCGAGGGTAGACTTCGTCGAAGACTTCTCTAACCACTGGTAATTCGATCGTTCGGTTGTCGACAGTCACCCGAATGTGCTGGGGGAGCGGAGAACCCTTCTCCCATCTCACCCTCATTCGGAGGACAGTAAGCTCCTCTACGAGCTTTGTCTTGGAGTCCAACTCGAGAAATGACCCTAAAAGAGTCACAACCGAGATTAAAAAAAAAAAAAAAAAACTCGTCATTCCATATTTCTAGGGGGATGCCCCACACCTAGACCTAGACATTTTCTTTCCCAAACATGGAGAAGTCCTCCCATTTCAAAACTTTTGCTACCAGGCCCCCAGAATGTAGATGACCCGCCATTAACAACATTTCATAATTTAAACCTGGGCAAACTTTAACCCACAACTCATTATAACCCACAGGTTTAATAGTATAATTTCCTGGGTGGAAACTAGTAGTTTCCAAAATCCAGTCTTTCACCTGGGAAATGGATGCCCTCCTTTGTTGATGATGACGATGGTCTTTGAGTTCTTCCCTGGCCCTATTTAATGAGGTTTGGCTAATGCGAATTACACCCTCCTCCTCTAGGACTGAAAAATCTTTGTTGGTGAGGCTGGACTTGGGGCTGGGTTGAGGGTTAGGTATTACTGATTGTATGGTCCGGGGAGGATTAGGTGCTACTGATTGTATGTTCTGGAGAGGATTCTTCTGGAGGAGGGTGTCTCGGAAGGATATGCCTTCCGCTCACTCTGCTTGTGCTACAGTAGACTTTGGACGGTATTCCTTTGTGATGTTGGTAGTGGGTTCTCTCCTCTGCTGTGGGGGACTTTTAGGTCATGTTTGATTTTCTAGTTCATTGGTAAATTGGTAATGATTATTTCCCTACACATTTCCCTGTACTTGATTTGATGTTCTACTTTTTTACACAAAAATCGAGAAGGCTGTAAAATATTTATGGGTCCCACCGTGATGTGTGTCACTTATCCACACCGTTCATCCATTATGTCAGTTGAATTTATGGCATGAGCCAAAAAATGAGGCATATCCAAAGCTTAGGTGGACCACACCACAGGAAAAAGGGAATTGAATACTTACCGTTAAAATTTTTTTGAGCCACTATTTCTTTTGGTGTGGGCCACTTGAGTGCTGGATCTTCCTTAATTTTTGGCTCATATCTCAAAATTCTGTTGTAAAATGGATGGACAAACGAATATATCATATACATTACTGTGTGGTTCAAAAATTAAAACTATCGCTTTTGAACCGGTTTCAAATGCACGAATTCCTATGAATTTTCAAACGCTGTGAAACGGTAATAATTACCATTTCCACAATATTTACGTTTGCTTTGAAAAAACAAACAGGCTCCTTAGGGAACCTCGCCTGTTGCACTAACAGGGGGCGACCTCCAAATTTCACTCCGTGAAGCATTTCCACCACCCTAGCTAACTCTATCTTTGAGGACATTCGGACTAGAGCGAATCCCCTATAAGAGCCAGTGGAGTGGTCTCGCGGCATTACCACGTCCATGACTGCTCCCGCCCACCCAAAGACCCTTGAAATATTAATAGGGAACCATCCTTCCAAGTACCCTTTAACGAAGAGGGTTGGGAATGAATCCTTTTTCCTAGCTGGGGCAGGTGGAAGAGGACGCCAATGGGATACTTGCTTCCAGCCCTGGTCAGCTTGAATCTCCCCTTCCTCCGGCTCAGCCTCGGGTGCTTGGAGAGAGCCCGAGCTCTTCGAGCCTCCCTCTCTATTAGATGGTCCAGCTCCCTCTGCGATTGCTAACTTCGATCCTTTAGAGGAGGAATTGCCCCACAGGCAGGGACGATCTTTGTTGAGCATTCAAATTCCACTCTCAGTTTTTCCGCTCTCAGTTTCCCCAATATATATATATATATATATATATATATATATATATATATATATATATATATATATATATATATATATATATATATATACCGAACATTGTCTTAAATTGGTATAAAAATCATCATCATCGTCTAAGCCTTATCCTAACTTACTGGGGTTGGCTACAACGTTTTTTGCCATTCCACTCTAGCAAAAAACTTGGTATAAAAACCATATGCTAGTCTATGTCTATTTCTGCATAAACATGGTCATGGCAAAACAGTATCAACAAGTGTTTCTCTTGTTCAAATCAATATATTGTATTAAAATTTTTTGACATCACTTGATCATTTCTTCTCAACAATAATGTCCCACAAACGCATTTATTTTCGTTTTTTGCTTTTGGAAATTCCACAACTATTTCTACTGGATTCTTTTCTTAAAGGATCACATGTAAGGGTGTTAAATGGTGTGTTGTAATAGCCGTTACGTAACACTAACAGTGGCAACCATTATGCATTACAGGATCGTAACGGCCATTACGGTAAAAATGACTTGTAATGGCCCCATAACAGTCCGTTACGAAGCGGTTAAGAAAGAAAGAAAAAAGGTCATAACAGTAACGGTGGTAGCCGTAACCATTACGGCCACCATTACTATTACAGAATACCTTAGCGATCAGGCCAGCCCATCCGGTCTTCAGGTCTGCCCCATCAGGGTTCCTAGGTTGGGCTTGGACCTATACTCCTACGACGGTTCTATTGTCTTGGTTATTGGTCCATGGGTCCGAGTTAGGCCAGTGAAGCCTGGACCAATAATGTGTATTTGTCATGTGTGCACATGTTATGTGTTACGTATCACCCCAAGGCCGAAATAGCTAGGACAAGGCTATGCTGAAAATATGCACATTGCATATCATTAATGTACATGTAGAAATGGCTTAACAGGATGGGCTCAGGCTTCACAAACTTTTAATCAGGCCGGGCTTAGGGGCCTCAAAAAAGTAAAGCCCACTTCAGACATTGTCAGGTACAAGCTTGATGGGGACATCAAATGACCTACTCGGATGTACCAAAGACGGAGATGACCACTCACATTAACACAACTTTCTTTGTGGATAGGAAACGAGTTCCAAATGGGCCCGCCAGGCCATTTTGAAGACCCCACATGCAATGGACGTGCATCAGGAAGACCCCACCTTGGGATGATGCATGTGGGCTGCTTAGGAAATCATTTTAGTCATAGAATTTCTATTTCGTGTCGATTCGACCGTTAGATCTTGCTGATAAGGCCATCGGGCAACCAGATCTTTTAGATTTGGACTCCTTGGACTCTGATTTTGCTTTTTTTTTATGTTTTTTATTATTTTTAGGAGTTATTTGATGATTGAGATTAGGAGTTATTTGATGGTTGAGATTGATAATATATGTTTTACTTTTCTTATTTTGGATAATGGGACACTTTACTTAAGTGAGTGGCATAGTAGTAATTATGCTGGATTTTAATTTTGAATTTTTAATTATAAAAGCATAGGGAGGTGGAGTTTCAACCCTAATGGTGTTATTGAGAAGAAAAAAAAGAAGAGTGAAGCTCTCTTATGTGAAGCAATTTTCCTCCTTATTTTCTAGGGTTTTTTAATTTATTAAAAAAAAAAAAAAAAAAAACCTCCTTTCCAATTAAATTGTGGACGGGTAAAAGCTTGTTTGGTGGTGGATTCTAAGGTACATCATTTCTTTTCCTCTTTTTTGAAAGGTATTCTCTTCTTCTCGTGTCTTCCTCTTTTCCATTCCATTACAACCTTCTAAACCCTAGATCTTCAACTTTTTAATTTCCCCAATTTCTAAAAACTCTAATTTCAAAATCCCCAATTCCCATGAACCCTAATTCTCCATATTTTAGATTTTCCCCTTCCTAACCCTAATCACAAGTGTAAAACGTGCCTACGCTAGATTGGAAGTTCCTACTTCCAACTGGGCCACTCTTGAACTATTTTATATTTTCGTACACCGTATATGTGAAAACCTAGGATCTTCATGTTATAAATCTAAATTTTTGAATCTATTATGAAGATATGCTTGATTTTACATGTTGATTGCTGAAATTAATATGTAATTGATCTCTTATCATGCATCCTATGATAGTTTCCATTATCCTGCATTAAAGCTGATCCTGAACTGGCCCAGGCCGGCCCATCGACATCCTTGCTGATAAAAATGATCGTACATAATATTTTATTTCTCCATCTGACTTTCTACATGAAGCTAAAATAAACAAAATGCACCAAATGAACACATTATGTCATACCTGTATCCCTCCAACAAGCATTTCTAAAGAAGGATTCATTATCAGGTTCTCAATTGTTACTCCATGAGCAGTGGAAACAAGCTGGATTCCACGTTGGGCAATCGTACTTGCAGCCACTGCTTCAAGTTTGGTGCTGATTTCATCAATTACAATTACTTGGGGCATATGATTCTCCACTGCTTCAATCAGGACCTGGAGAATGTGAATAGTAAAAAACAAGAACACTACTAATGGATGATGAAATGATGTTAACAAGGACAGATTTGTTTTAGTACACTAATTTAAGAGCAATTATTCAATAAATGTCCAAAACAAGCATTTACATACATGCATTCTCAGTATTTCGAAAAAGCAAATGATACGATTAGCAAATAAGAGTTGAAGAAAAATAAATTCAAAATCAACTGGTGATTCAATACAATTGGACTCTGACTTCCAAGTCAATAGAAAAAAAAAAATATTTTGAAATCAACATATTTTTGCATGCACAAGAATGGGTAACCAATCATTAACTCATCTTATTTATTCATAAACCCAACCAAGCTTATGCTAAGCATAAACCAAGGGTTAAGAAGTGTACCAATCTCTTTAATGTGCTTATATATATATATATATATATATATATATATATATATATATATATATATATATATATATATATATATATATATATATATATATGTCTTCTAGCCAAACCCAATTAATTGGGATAAAGCTTTAGATGATAATGATGATGATTCATTATGTTTCTTCTGAGTTCTTTGTTGTTTACTTGTTTCCCTCCTTTCCTATAATCTTATAGAGGAAAGACTCAAGCAATTCACAAATCACCCAGGATAATATGACAGTAGAATAAATCCACATTGAATAGCACAAAATATCTCAGCAAACCAAAGCGCAAAAGCAAGAGAATCTTCATCTACAAGGAACTAAATGCAGTCCTGCTTTCTACACTGAGATGCTCATAACAAATACAGACATATAAAAGAGTTCCAAACACTTGCATTTTCTATTAAGAGAATAATGTATAAAAGAAGTATTCACATGAAGAATACTTTAGTGTCAGACCTTGTGCTGCATATCAGAATTGGGAACTTGCATTCTGCGAGCAGCACCAATCCCTTCATGAGGAATGTCACCATCACCACCTATCTCATTTGAAGTGTCAACAATCATCACTCGCTTACTATGATCATCTGCAAGCATCCGAGCTATTTCCCTGTAAAATCATGGATATTAAGGTCCTTGTGCTATAACTAGATTTGCACGCACACACACGCACGCACGCACACACCTTATTACCTGCAAACAGTCAATATACTTGCATTTTTAGAAGTTCAACTGTTACATGCCAAGTTTATTTTAGGAATGAAGTAATCAATGCTACTCAAGTCAGGCTATTTGCAAGCGCCCATCCTTTTTAAGACGAGCAGGAGTTACTTTCACTCATTCAAAAAGCATCATGATTGATGAATTGCCAGAAAGATGAAACCTCTACTTGCTTGAGTTTATAATAAACTGAGGAACACATCTGCTCACCATATTGATGCAATTCTAGTCACAAGTTTACAGCTGAAAACTGAATGGAATTAGCAGAATGATGCAGTAGAGGTGGGCCATGAGTGACCGTTTATATCTTTCTCTATAAAGAAATAAGGAATCTGAGGAAAGTGCACAGAGAATAAGCATTGTTTGCATCTAATCTATCTGGCTAGAACATCTTGGTGAAAATCTTCCTTTCGTTAGGTAGCATGTGTGATGCTCTTGAGAGAAATGTGAAACATTGGAAGCGTGTAAATCCCATCAATAAGTAGGAATAACAGACCTAATAATTGTAGTCTTTCCAACTCCTGGAGGCCCAATGAGCAATAGAGAATCCCCATCCTTAACCAAATCCCGCAACAAATTAGCACTTCCTGATATTGCACGGCCAATACGACAAGTTAAACCTATTATTACACCCTTACGGTTTCTGATAGCACTGATGCGGTGCAATGTTCGACTGATGCCTGCACGATTGTCAGTAGCAAAGTCACCAACCTGCAATGGAAGTTCCCAATAAGAGAGGAAGTAATAAGGGCAAAATTACATACTCATTTACTGCCATATTTGGCACAAGACACCAAAGCCCATGCTTGAAGTAGTAAACAAAAACTATAATTAACAGAAGAGAAGAAGATGCATGAGAGAGAGAGAGAGAGAAGAAAAACACTGTGAGTTCCTCCCCAATACCACAGATCCAAGAAAATGCCATAATCATAGATTATTATCATGATTGTTTATTTGTTTATCTGTTGTATGCATTTCGAAGATCAACAACTTATGCTGGATACAGAATTGGGCAACAAAATATAAAAGTGGAGAATATTAAACTACCGCTCACTAAAAAAAAAAAAAAGAGGTCTTTAAGTTGAAGACCCTATAATTTAAATAAGCAGATCTCTATCACCAGTATTTAACACAGCGAGGAGAAGCAATGATGCCCTCTCCCTCTCCCGTTTACACCTCTGCCTCGGGCCCCATCCTCCACCCTTTGGACTATGCAAACGCGCCTCTGCCTCGGGCCCCACCCTCCACCCTTTGGACTTTGCAAACACGCCTCCACCTTATGTGTGGCATATTTATTGTGACTGTCACCTAATTATTGCCATAAAGGATTCCTTTATTGCCCTTTCCACTTTGATTGTTTCTATTACACCCAGTCGGATAAGTGGAACTTTTGGGCTGAACTGACAATGACCGTATTGCCCTTATGTTAATTGATTTGTGTGACGCCAATTTAGACCTTTTAGACTACTAATGATGATTGCATATGAATACTATTAAAATTAAGCATCTCAAAAGTACTTTCTAATTGACTAGTACAAGACCCTCTCTCAACTGATGTAATGACAAGAAATAGCGTCCAAATCAGTTGTCGTTGATCTCTTAAAAGGAAAAATAAAATAAAATTGACATGAACAATTTTGATGACTAGCATAGATCTGTGAGGATCCTATTGGACGAAGGAAATGTGTTGTACACATTAAAAACTGAAGATAAAAATGAAGATGGTCTGATAAGTAGCATGAAACTTGCATACATGAAATGAAAGGTAAAAAAAAAACACAACAACAACAACAAAACAACTAGAAATATCATTCTTTGCTCTATGCACAAAGATTTGATCCCCGCCTACAAAATTTATGAGATTGTCAAGGATATGTGGGATGCCCTAGTTGAATCCTATGCTAAAATATCATATGCAAAAATTAGGGTGAGGCAAATAGAATTCAATGCATATAGGATGTTGGTTGGATGCTCCATTAAGGATAACATTTGAAACATGGAACAGATGATGACAGAGTTAAGAAATGTAGGCTGCATCTTAATAGAAAATTAGAAAATCATTGTGATGTTTCAATCTCTGCCAAATTCTTGGTTCCACATCAAAGATATTTTAAATCACAACAAAGCAATCAAGACTTTTAAAGACAACTCACCATTTAGAACATGAAGTTGAAAACAAGGTTGTTCAGTCTAGAAACAATGTAGTTTTGATTGTCAAAAGTTAAAAGAAAGATGTCCGATATATATATATATATATACCATTTAGAACATGAAGTTGAAAACAAGGTTGTTCAGTCTAGAAACAATGTAGTTTTGATTGTCAAAAGTTAAAAGAAAGATGTCCGATATATATATATATATATACCATTTAGAACATGAAGTTGAAAACAAGGTTGTTCAGTCTAGAAACAATGTAGTTTTGATTGTCAAAAGTTAAAAGAAAGATGTCCGATATATATATATATATATATATATATATATATATATATATATATATATATATATATATATATATATATATATATATATATATATATATATATATATATATAGGGAAAAGGTACTATGCGCTCGAGCGTAAAGCGGTCGTCCGTGAGGTCGAGCTGTGTGGGCCCCACCGTGATGCCGTTCGAAGATCCACACCGTCCACCAGATGCGCGAGCCCAGGGTGGGCCCATACGGCCCAAAATCAGCCGTCCATGTAACTCAGGTGGGCCATACCATCGGAAAACATAAGTATACACGCAAAAACATGTAAATGCACTTGGTGGGCCCCACCTGAGTTGTGGATACCACCTGAAACTTGGTCTAAAATTATATTCAAGTGGGACACACATGATGGACGGTGTTGATCATCAAAAAACGTCTCGAAAGGTCCCCAAAAATGGTTTTGAATGTTTCAATGGTGCACGGCCCCTCTCAACTTCTGTACGTGGTGTGGCCCACAAAAGTCACGGATTGACTTGATTTTCAGCCGTGTGGGCCCCCTCTGGAATGGCGCATCTGGTGGACAGTGTGGATTTTCGAACGGCATCACGGTGGGGCCCACACCAGCTCGACCTCACGGACGACCGCTTTACGGTCGAGCGCATAGTACCTTTTCCCATATATATATATATATATATATAAAGGGTTAGGAATAGAGTGCTCCCAATAATTGATCCAATGCACCTTATAGTCCATCCATTCTTCCTCGTTACCATCCATATCTTCAAATCATATTGTGAAAATGCCAACATTGCCCAACAATATACTATGCCTTAACACTCCCTAGCAAGATGGTGTAGCTGAAAGGAGAAACATGACTTTACTAGATATCATCTTCATCTATTCCTTTGTGACTATCAGATCGTATTTGTGCTATGAAATCCCCAATTTCATTGGAAGATTGAATTGTTTTAAGCCAATTCCTATTGTAAATGAATCGATGTGAGCCGTTTATAGTAAAACTGATATTGCTTTTGTTGTTTTAGTCTTTAGAGGTGTTACACCAGCACAAGTGTGCGATTTAGGCTGGGTTGTGTGTTTTTTTTTTTTTTTTTGGTGGGGGGAGGGGGGGGGTTAACCCCTGATCTTAGCCATTTACTGCTGGACCCACTGTGCATGGGTTCAGTTTCAAAAATGGTTAGTCATATGATTGGTTGATCAGCCATTGGCTAACTGTTGATCTGTAGAAATCAATCCAACCATTGAGATTGCTCAATTGATGGTACTTTTGGGGAATGAAGTATCCATGATAGGGTAGTCCGTATGAATTGCCTGGATGTCTGAGAGGTGAGCCATTTGTACTGTTGTTCTGTAGAACTGAATGCGCCACTGCTTGTTTCTCAAGGGAATTTGAATTAGTGGACCCACTTCTATGGCCCATTAAATGATTTGTTTACTGCAAGAATTGGCCAGATGCTTTATTGAGTTGGGCTTATCCCAATGATCTATCTTACACAGCCTTTATATGTCATTTGATTATTTTTAAAGGATTTATCACTCCAAACATTGTCGTGCGTGAATACATAATTACAGGCTGTAAACAAATTTCAAAGTTATCCAAACACAGACAGCTGATTCCCTGTAATCAGATCACAGCTTAAAGCCAAACAGGACATGCTGCAAATACTTTACACCTGTAATCAGATTACCTAAACCACTTCCGGTTCTTCAAATTCGGTTTGAGTCCAATCCAAAGACATCAGACGAAATTCGAATTGAATTTCACTCACCTGTGATGTAGCGTGTTCCAGATCGGCGAACGTAATTGGTTGATCGGATAGAACAAAGTCGCCGAAGGGGAAACGGGCCAACGGAGTCCTACCCAAATCCATCACGATCTCGATAAGGTGGTGGCGGTCCGGATGCCCACTCACCTTGAGCCGCATCTCATCGGGTAAAAGCGCCAACAGGCGACCCAATTCGACATCGAAATCATCATCCGTCGTGGGAGCAGATGAATTGGAGCAAGAATTCAAACGCTTTGTTGGAGATTTTGGAACGGAGGAAATAGGGTTTGAGATGAATTTGCATTTGTAGCAGACCGAGAAAGGTTGAGAATGGAGGGAAGCGGATTTCTGTTGGGATGTACGGAAGGTCTGTTTTGTGGGGGTTGGAGGCGGGAGAGGGAGCTGAAGCATGGGAGATATCAGGCCTTCCCGCCGGAGTGCTAACATGCGCATGGATGCGAAGCGAAGTTAGGAACGGGACTCCAATCTAATTCATTTTGCTTTCACGATTTGGGAGGAAACACGAGCGGCTGCCCAATCAGTGGATCGGACCATTTCGAGAACCTCCAAAGGAAGAGATGCTTTGCCAGTTCGCGCGAGGGGAACGGATTGGGGGAACGGATTGGCTACTCCCCCTGACACCAGCCCCGTGGCTGGTGGTCGGTGCTCTGTGGGCCCCACCATGATGTTCGTGTTTCATCCATTCCGTTCATCCATTTTTAAAGATCATTTTATGATATGATTAAAAAAACGAATTATATCTCAATCTAAAGGGGACTACATTACTGGAAACAGTGTTTAATGAATTATGACCATTAAAAATGTTCCGGGGGCATAAAAGTCTTGGATCAAGCTGATATTTATTTTTTCCTTTCATCTGGGTCTTTATGACCAAATCAATATATTGGATGTCAAATAAACAGTACAAAGGGCCTTAGAAAGATTTTAATTGTGAATATTCATTTATTATTTTTGTCCTGTGATGTGGTCCACATAAGATTTATATTCCTATAATTTTTTTTTCAAACCCTAAAATTACCTGTAAATATGGATGAACAGGCTGGACGAAACACGAACATCATGGTGGGGCCCACAGAGCACCGACCACCAGCCACCGGGCTGTCAGGGAGAGTAGCCAATCCGTGGAAGCGGATTGGCTGGTGTACCCCACACCACCGATGCGGCTAATGTGTTAACGTCACCAAGTTCCCTGGTCACATCATGAGCTATGTGTTATATCCAAACTGTCCGTCCACTTGGTGTGCTCGTCGTAAGGCTTGAGCCTAAAAATAAGACAGATCCAATATTCAATTGGACCACACTGTAAAAAGCAGTGGAGGATTAAATGCCTGCCATTGAAACCCTTTTGGGGGTCACAGAAATTTTGGATCATTATGATATTTGTTTTTTCTGTTCATCCAAGCCTGTATGACCTTATGTACAGATTGGATGGAAAGTAAACGTTACAGTGGGCCTTACGAATGTTTTAACAGTGGAAATCATTGCTCCCACTGCTATTTGTGGTGTGGTCCAGTTGAGCCTTGGAAATTACTCATTTTTGAGATCAAGATCTAAAATGATCTCACCAAATGGATGAACAGTATATATATGATAAATATATCATTGTAGAGGCCATGTACTTTGATCTCCTCTAAACAGTTCGCACGACACGTACCCCACCAGCTAGGTTGCTAGTGTGTGGTACACCAGCCAATCCGCTTCCGATCCGTGGACTAGCGTTGACGCAAGTTGCACTAACGGTTCAAAAGAGATCAAAGTTAAATGGCCGAAAATGATGTATTTATTATGTCCGCACCGTTTATCCATTTGACGGGATCATTTTAAAGTATGAGACCAAAAATGAGTCATATGGAAAGCTCAAGTGGACCACACTACAAATAGCCGTGGGACAATCATTCTTACCGTTAAAACATTCGTAGGGCCCAGCATAACGTTCATTTTCCACCGTAACATTTATTTCACACTTGGTCATCGACCTGGACGAAGAAGAAAAACAAATATCATATTCATCCAGAACTTATTTTTCTCCATTACAATGGTTGATCATATATATATATATATATATATATATATATATATATATATATATATATATATATGGAAAAGGTACTATGCGCTCGAGCGTAAAGCGGTCGTCCGTGAGGTCGAGCTGTGTGGGCCCCACCGTGATGCCGTTCGAAGATCTACACCGTCCACCAGATGCACGAGCCCAAGGTGGGCCCACAAGATCCAAAATCAGTCATCCACGTAACTTGGGTGGGCCATATCATCGGAAAATATAAGTATACACGTAAAAACATGTAAAAGCACTTGGTGGGCCCCACCTGAGTTGTGAATACCACATGAAACTTGGTCTAAATTACATTCAAGTGGGACACACATGATGGACGGTGTTGATCATCAAAAAACGTCTCGAAAGGTCCCCACAAATGGTTTTGAATGTTTCAATGGTGCACGGCCCCTCTCAACTTCTGTACGTGGTGTGGCCCAAAAAAGTCACGGATTGACTTAATTTTCAGCCGTGTGGGCCCCCTATGGAATGGTGCATCTTACTGAGGGGGTAGATTTTCGAACGGCATCATGGTGGGGCCCACATCAGCTCAACCACACGTACAACCGCTTTACGCTCGAGCACGTAGTACCATTTCCATATATATATATATATATATATATATATATATATATATATATATATAACGGTTCAAAAGATATCAAAGTTACATGGGCCCACAGTTATGTATTTATTATATCCACAACGTTTATCCATATTTCGAGATCATTTCGGACCATTATCTATAAAAAAAAATCATATCCAAAGATCAACTGGACCACACCACAAAGAACGGCAGAAAATTGATTTTCAACGTTGAAACTTTTGTAGGGCCCACCATAACATTTATTTTCCATCCAATCTATTCATAGGGTCAAAAAGACCTAGATGAACACGAAAAACAAATTTCATAATGATCTAAAACTTCCGTGACCCCTGAAAGGGTTTCAACGGTAGACGTTAATCCTCCAAAGCCTTTTACAGTGTGGTCCACTTGATAGCTAAATCTGTCTTATTTTTCGTCTCAAGCCTTAATACGAGTTTGCCAAATAGATGGACGGTTTGGATACAACATGTACCTCACAATAGGACCCACAAAAAGCGGTGGGATTACAACAGCAAAATAAAATAATAATAATAATAATAATAATAAACCAAGAACTTATAGCTACGGATAAAAACCGTAGCCTTTTCGATATATATCGAAGTGTATACAATATGTATGGAAGCTATAGCTACGGATTATAGCCGTAGCCATAACTGTAGCCCTAAAAGTATATGCAAATTTTATTATTTTATTACTTTTTATTTTTTATTTTATTTATTTATTTTTTACATGGAGAAATTTATTCTACCTACAATTTTCTCTAATACATATTTATATAAATATGTATATATAAGCATATAAAAAATTTTTTCCCTCTTTTTATTCATTTATTTCTTTATTCATTTAACAAGAATATCTTCTAAACCAAAATTAGTTACTTGACGTACCATCTATGATTTTGGGGTAGGAGAAGCTACTTTAGCCAACTAACCATGTTATTTTCCAAGATTCCATTAGGTCTATGGTCGAAAATCCATTTCATTCACTTGGCAGACAATTTCAATAAGTTTGCGGTCAATTTCATTCATTTCACGGTCCAATCGCTGCACTTCACGGTCATTTCCATTCATATCATGGTCATTTCCGCCTATTCCGTGTTGATTCATGGTCATACCCCTTCACTTCACAGTCATTTCGACGCATTTCACGGTCAATTCGCTTCACTTTAAGATCATTTTCATGCATATCACAGTCATTTCCACATATTCCGTATTGATTCACGGTCATTTTGACGCATTTCACGGTCATACCCCTTCACTTCACGGTCATTTCTGCGCATTTCACGGTCAATTCGCTTCACTTCACGATCATTTCCATGCATTTCATGGTCATTCCCGCATATTTCGTGTTGATTCACGGTCATTTCGACGCATTTCACGGTCATGCCCCTTCACTTCATGGTCTTTTTGACGCATTTCACGGTCAATTCGCTTCACTTCACGATCATTTTCATGCATTTCATGGTCATTCTCGTATATTTCGTGTTGATTCACGATCATTTCGATGCATTTCACGGTCATACCCCTTCACTTCATGGTCATTTTCGTGCATTTCACGGTCAATTCGCTTCATTTCACGATCATTTCCATGCATTTCACGGTTATTCATACATATTCCGTGTTGATTCACGGTCATTTCGACGTATTTCGCGGTCATACCCCTTCACTTCACAATCATTTTCGTGCATTTCACGGTCAATTCGCTTCACTTCACGATCATTCCCATGCATTTCACGGTCATTCCCACAGATTTCGTGTTGATTCACGGTCATTTCGACGCATTTCACGGTCATACTCCTTCACTTCACGATCATTTCCGTGCATTTCACGATCAATTCGCTTCACTTCACGATCATTTCCATGCATTTCACGGTCATTCCGCATATTCCGTGTTGATTCACGGTCATTTCAACGCATTTCACGGTCATACCCCTTCACTTCACGGTCATTTCGACGCATTTCACGGTCAATTCTCTTCACGTCACGATCATTTCCATGCATTTCACGGTCATTCCCGCCTATTCCGTGTTGATTCACGGCCATGCCCCTCACTTCACTGTCATTTCCGCGCATTTCGCGATCCAATCACCTCACTTCAAGGTCATTTCCATGCATACCACGGTCATTCATGCCTATTCCGTGTTGATTCAAGGTCATTTCGACACATTTCACGGTCATGCCCCTTCACTTCAAGGTCATTTTCGCACATTTCGCGGTCCAATCGATTCACTTCACGGTCATTTCCATGCATACCACGGTCATTCCCGCCTATTCCGTGTTGATTCACGGTCATTTTGGCGCGTTTCACGGTCATGCCCCTTAACTTCACGGTCATTTCTACGCATTTCACGGTCCAATTTCTTCTCTTCATGGTCATTTCCATGTATTTCACGGTCATTCCAAACAATTTTGTGTTGATTCACGGTCATTTCCATGCATTTCATGGTCAATTCCCTTCACTTCACGGTCAATTTAGACTATTTCAGGTCATGGAATGGTAACTTGTCAAGCTTCCAAATTGGACCAGAATTGCCTAATTGAGAGATCGTTCGATATCTTAAAAGCACGATAGAACTCATCAATTGTCATTTTTCAATATTCTCTAGTGGAGGATCTGAAGTGGAGGAGGTGGGCCATCATCTTCCAACTGAGAGTATATGTTACTCCATCAATTCAAAGATAAAGGGTCGCCATCATGTTCTGGTGAAGGATTCCAGGTGGAGGAGGTGGGCCACCATCTGCCTAGCAAGGAGCCCGGTTTACATACAGATGGGGGTGCAGGAGATGTTAATGGACGAGAGAGTGCAACAAGGTAGGATTAGATATATCGAAAAAGGTCCACAAGTCTCTAAAGAACTTATGTTCATTTACACGATTTGAGGTCTTCGTATCGATCCGTAGTGGGGGTGGATAACATGGAGTGTGTACCGACATGGCTGTGTACTAACAAGCTAACCTAAAAAAGAAAAACAAAAAAAAACTTTAGAAAAAAAAAGAGTAAAAACTATCCTTCGATATATCGAACAGTACAAGATATATCGACATTTGCTGCATTTCGATATATCGAATGTCAGACGATATATCGAAATTAGTCCAAAATTGTCAAACGACGAAATGATGTTTTAAAACAATTTTTCGATTATATCGAGATAGTTTCGATCAATATAAGGAAAAAATTTCGATATCAATCGAAGGACACTCGATTATAAAAACAGAATCCACTGAATTTTTGTAAGGAAGAAACAAAAGTACGCTTCGATGCTATCGAAATCTATTCGATGACATCGGGCTTAAGTTGTCGATAACATTGAATTCTAGTCGATGTTATCAAACTAAGTCATCGTTACAATGGAACGATACATCGCCTTGAAATCGATGTCATGCGTCGATATATCGACTATATTTCGATTTATCGAAAATGGTCAGAATATGTCCAGAGACAAAATGCTTTTTTAAAAGGAATTGTTGATAATATCGACAACATTTCGATATATCGAAGGAACGATATATTGACTAAATTTTGATATATCGAAAATGTTCCTCAATTGTCTAAAGACACACTGCTCTTTTGAAACGAATTATCAATAATATCAATACTCCGTCGATATATCAATTAAACGTCACGGTATGAAGGGGCATGACCGTGAAGTCCTTGGAAATGGCCGTGAAATGAAGTGACTTGACCGTAAAGTCCTTGGAAATAGCCGTGAAGTGAAGCGACTTGACCGTGAAGTGCATCGAAATAGCCGTGAAGTGAAGTGACTTGACCGTGAAGTGCATCGAAATGACCATGAATGTAAACGGAATTGCCGGATATGATCGTGAAATGCATGGAAATGCTGTGAAGTGAAGAGAATTGATCGTGAAATGCTTGGAAATGGCCGTGAAGTGAAGTGAATTGACTGTGAAGTGCGTCGAAATGACCGTGAATGTAAACGAAATTGCTGGATATGATCGTGAAATGCATGGAAATGGCCATGAAGTGAAGAGAATTGACCGTGAAGTCCTTGTAAATGGCTGTGAAGTGAAGTGAATTGACCGTGAAGAACGTCGAATTGATCGTGAATGAACACGGAATCGCCGGGAATGACCGTGAAATACTTGGAAATAATGGTGAAGTGAAGTGAGTTGACCGCTAAGTGCATGGAAATGGTCGTGAAGTGAATTGACCGTGAAGTGCGTCGAATTGATCGTGAATGAACACAGAATCGCCGAGAATGACCGTGAAATGCATAGAAATGACGGTGAAGTGCGTGGAAATGGTCGTTAAGTGAAGTGAATTGACCATGAAGTGCGTCGAAATGACCGTGAATATAAACGGAATTGCCGGATATGACCGTGAACTGCATGGAAATGGTCGTGAAGTGAAGAGAATTGACCGTGAAGTGAAGTGAATTGACCGTGAAGTACGTCGAAATGACCGTGAATCAACACGGAATAGGTGGGAATGACCGTGAAATGCATGGAAATGATCGTGAAGTGAAGTGATTAGATCGCGAGATGCACGGAAATGACCGTGAAGTGAAGGGGCATGACCTTGAATTGTGCCGAAATGACCGTGAATCAACACGGAATAGTTGGGAATGACCGTGATATGCATGAAAATGACCGTGAAGTGAGGCGAATTGATCATGAAATGCTTGAAAATGACCGTGAAGTGAAGGGGTATGACCATGAAATGCGTCCAAATGACCGTGAATCAACACGGAATATGCGGGAATGACCGTGAAATGCATGGAAATGATCGTGAAGTGAAGCGAATTGACAGTGAAATGCACGGAAATGATCGTGAAGTGAAGGGGTATGACCGTGAAATGCGTCGAAATGACCGTGAATCAACATGAAGTATGCGGGAATGACCGTGAAATGCATGGAAATGATCGTGAAGTGAAGCGAATTGATTATGAAATGTGTAGAAATAACCGTGAAGTGAAGGGGTATGACCGTGAAATGCGTCGAAATGACCGTGAATCAACATGGAATATGTGGGAATGACCGTAAAATGCATGAAAATGATCGTGAAATGAAGCCAATTGACCGTGAAATGCGCGAAAATGACCGTGAAGTGAAGGGGTATGACCGTGAAATGCATCGAAATGACCGTGAATCAATACAGAATATGCGGAAATGACCGTGAAATGCATGGAAATGATCGTGAAGTGAAGCGAATTGACCGTGAAATGCGCGAAAATGACCGTGAAGTGAAGGGGTATGACCGTGAAATGCGTCGAAATGACCGTGAATCAACACGGAATATGCGAGAATGGCCGTGAAATGCATGGAAATGATCGTGAAGTGAAGTGAATTGACTGTGAAATGCACAGAAATGACCGTGAAGTGAAGGGGTATGACCGTGAAATGCGTCGAAAGAACCGTGAATCAACACGGAATATGTGGGAATGACTGTGAAATGCATGGAAATGATCGTGAAGTGAAGCGAATTGACCATGAAATGTGTTGAAATGACCGTGAAGTGAAGGGGTATGACCGTGAAATGCGTCGAAATGACCGTGAATCAACACGGAATATGCGAGAATGACCGTGAAATGCATGGAAATGATCGTAAAGTGAAGCAAATTGACCGTGAAATGCGTTGAAATGATCGTGAAGTGAAGGGGTATGACCGTGAATGCGTCGAAATGACCATGAATAAACACGGAATATGCGGGAATGACCGTGAAATGCATGAAAATGATCGTGAAGTGAAGCGAATTGACCGTGAAATGTGCGGAAATGACCGTAAAGTGAAGGGGTATGACCGTGAAATGCGTCGAATTGACCGTGAATCAACACGAAATATGTGGGAATGACCGTGAAATGCATGGAAATGATCGCGAAATGAAACGAATTGACCGTGAAATGCGCGAAAATGACCATGAAATGCGTCGAAATGACCGTGAATCAACACGGAATATGCGGAAATGACCGTGAAATGCATGAAAATGATCGTGAAGTGAAGCGAATTGACCGTGAAATGCGTGAAAATGACCGTGAAGTGAAGGGGTATGACCGTGAAATGCGTCGAAATGATCGTAAATCAACATGGAATATGTGGGAATGACCGTGAAATGCATGGAAATGATCGTGAAGTGAAGCGAATTGACTGTGAAATGTGCGGAAATGACCGTGAAGTGAAGGGGTATGACTGTGTAATGCGTCAAATGACCGTGAATCAACACAGAATGTGTGGGAATGACCGTGAAATGCATGGAAATGATCGTGAAGTGAAGCGAATTGACCGTGAAATGTGTCGAAATGACAGTGAAGTGAAGGGGTATGACCGTAAAATGCGTTGAAATGACCGTGAATCAATACAGAATATGCAGGAATGACCCTGAAATGCATGAAAATGATCATGAAGTGTAGTGATTGGACCATGAAATGCGCGAAAATGATCGTGAAATGCGCCGAAATGACCGTGAATCAACACAGAATATGTGAAAATGACCGTGATATGCATGGAAATGACCGTAAAGTAAGGCGATTGGACCATGAAATGCGCGGAAATGACCGTGAAGTGAAGGGGCATGACCGTGAAATGCGCCGAAATGACCATGAATCAACACGGAATAGGCGGGAATGACCGTGATTTTCATGCATATCACGGTCATTCCCGCCTATTCCGTGTTGATTCACGGTCATTTTGACGCATTTCACGGTCATACCCCTTCACTTCATGGTCATTTCCGCCCATTTTACGGTCAATTCGCTTCACTTCACGATCATTCCCATGCATTTCACAGTCATTCCCGCTTATTCCGTGTTGATTCACGGTCATTTCGACACATTTCATGGTGAAGTGTAACATTTGGACCGTGAAATGCGCGGAAATGACCGTGAAGGGGCATGACTATGAAATGCGCCGAAATGACCGTGAATCAACACGGAATATGCAGGAATGACCGTGATATGCATGGAAATGACCATGAAGTGAGGCGATTGGACCGCGAAATGCGCGGAAATGACCGTGAAGTGAAGGGGCATGACCGTGAAATGCGTCGAAATGACCGTGAATCAACACAGAATATGCGGGAATGACCGTGATATGCATGGAAATGGGGGTGAAGTGAAGCGATTGGACCGCGAAATGCACGGAAGTGACCGTGAAGTGAAATGCACGGAAATGACCGTGAATTTCCGTGAATGAAATTGACCGCAAAGTGAATGAAATGGATTTTCGACCATCAACCTGATGGAATCTTGGAAAATAACTAGGTTAGTTGGCTAAAGTAGCTTCTCCTACCCCAAAGTCATATAGGGTACATCAAGTAACTAAGTTTAGTTTAGAAGATATTCTTGTTAAATGAATAAAGAAAGAAATGAAAAAAAGAGAGAATTTTTTTTATATGCTTATATATACATATTTATATAAATATGTATTTGAGAAAATTGTAGGTAAAATAAAGTTCTCCATGTAAAAAATAAAATAAAATAAAAATAAAAATAAAATTTCATAGATTGGCACAGACTACAGTTATGGCTACAATTATAATCCGTAGCTAAAGATAAAATACCTTTTTCGATTAATCGAAAGACATTCGATTAATCGAAAATTGCAGGATTTTTGAGGCAAACTCGCTGGACAGTTTTGGACCTTTTTTGATTAATGGGAAGACCTTCGATACATATAAAAAGACATATCGAAATGGCATGGGCGAGGGCTATGGCTGAGGTTATTATCCATAGCTATAGAATGACCCGTAGCGAAAAGTTCCTGGTTTATTTATTTATTTATTATTATTATTATTTATTTTTTTATTTTTTGCTGTTGTTATCCCACCGCTATTTTTAGGTCCTATTATGAGGTATGTGTTATATCCAAACCGTCCATCTTTTTGGCGAACTCGTATTAAGGCTTGAGACGAAAAATACGACAGATCTAGCTATCAAGTGGACCACACTGTTAAAGGCTATGGAGGATTGAATGTTTACCATTGAAACCCTTTTAGGGGTCACAGAAGTTTTGGATCATTATGAAATTTGTTTTTCCTCTTCATCCAGGTCTTTGTGACCTTATGAATAGATTGGATGGAAAGTAAATGTTATGGTGGGCCCTACAAAATTTTCAACGGTGAAAATCAATTTTCTGCTACTCTTTGTGGTGTGGTCTAGTTGATCTCTGGATATGATTTTTTTTTTTTTTTTTTGGATAATGCTCCGAAAAGATCTCAAAATATGGATGAACGTTGTGGATATAATAAATACATAACTGTGGGGCCCATGTAACGTTGATCTCTTTTGAACCGTTCGTAGGAGTTCGAGGACCGTCAACGCTGGTCTTCGAGCAGCAGCCGATCTGCTTGGAGGAAAAAGCAGGGGCATTTTCGGCCTTTAGCAAGGCGTCCGTACAGCCAGGGATTATTCTCGCAAGATAAAATGAGGTGGGCTTGGTCTCACAAATGGGCCATAAATGGGTCGTACGGTCGCAAATATATATATATATATATATATATATATATATGGGAAAAGGTACTATGCGGTCGAGCGTAAAGCGGTCGTTCGTGAGGTCGAGCTGATGTGGGCCCCACCGTGATGCCGTTCGAAGATCCACACCGTCCACCAGATGCACGAGCCCATAGGGGGTCCACACGGCTGAAAATCAAGTCAATCCGTGACTTTTATGGGCCACACCATGTACAGAAGTTGAGAGGGGTCGTGCACCATTGAAACATTCAAAACCATTTGTGGGGACCTTTCGAGACGTTTTTTGATGATCAACACCGTCCATCATGTGTGTCCCACTTGGCTATAATTTTAGACCAAGTTTTAGGTGGTATCCACAACTCAGGTGGGGCCCACCAAGTGCTTTTACATGTTTTTGCATGTATACTTATGTTTTCAGATGGTATGGCCCACCTGAGTTACGTGGACGGCTGATTTTGAGCCGTGTGGGCCCACCCTGGGCTCGTGCATCTGGTGGACAGTGTGGATCTTCGAACGGCATCATGGTGGGGCCCACACAGCTCGACCTCACGGACGACCGCTTTACGCTTGAGCGCATAGTACCTTTTCCTATATATATATATATATATATATATATATATATATATATATATATATATATATATAGGGAAAAGGTACTATGCGCTCGAGCGTATACGGTCATCCATGAGGTCGAGTTGGTGTGGGGCCCACCGTGATGCCGTTCGAACATCTACCCCCTTAGTCAGATGCACCATCCCAGGTGGGGCCCACACGGATGAAAATCACCTCAATCCGTGACTTTTGTGGGCTACACCACGTACAAAAGTGGAGAGGGGCCATGCACCATTGAAACATTCAAAACCTGTTTTGGGGGCCTTTCGAGAGGTTTCTTCATGATCAAAACCGTCCATCATGTGTGTCCCAATTGAAAGTAATTTTAAACTACTTTTCAGGTGGTATCCACATCTCAGGTGGGGCCCACCAAGTGCTTTTACATGTTTTTGCTTGTATACTTATGTTTTCAGATGGTATGGGCCACCTGATCACGGTGGACGAACGATTTTGGGCCGTCCAGGCCTAAAATGGGACGGTGCATCTGGTGGATGGTGTGGATCTTCGAACGGAATCACGGTGGGGCTCACACAGCTGGACCGCATGGGGCGGACGCGTACGCTCGAGCTCATTGTACCTTTTCCCTTATATATATATATATATAAGGGAAAAGGTACAATGAGCTCGAAGGCGCACGCTGTCATACTTACCATGCGTCCAAATTGCAGGAGCCCCACCATGATGTGCTTCGAAAATCTACCCCATCAGTCGATGCGCCATTCCCTCGTGGGCCTAGATCTCAAAATCAAGTCAATCCGTGACTTTTGTGGGCCACACCACATACAGAAGTGGAGAGGACCGTGCACCATTAAAACATTCATAACCATTTTTGAGGCCCACAAAAGATGTAGTTTACAAATCCAGCCCATCCATTATGTGTGTCCCACTTGTATGAGGAGTCATACCAAGTTTCAGCAGCATTGAAAACTCAGGTGGGCCCCACCAAGTGATTTTATATGTTTTAACGGTGTTTCACATGATTTTAGATGGTATGGCCCACTTGAGTTCCGTATACGGCTAATTTTTGAGATATTCTATAATTAAAGGATACGCATCTGACTGATGGTGTTGATTGTCGAAATGCTTCACGGTGGGGCCCACACAGCTCGACCTCATGGGACGGACGTGTGCCCTCGAGTTCATTGTACCTTTTCCCTATATATAATATAATATGTATTGATAGATAAATCTCTTGATTCCCAAATATTCAGCTACAATGATTACAACTCTTTGAATCTTCATTTCATCAATAAAAAATAGTAATGCAAGACCAAAATTATCTGAAATCCTTCCGCAGCGACATCCGGCAATATCTGGACTTTGCAACTGAGGCATCTACGGCTCTTCTCTTCCGAGGATTTTCATTACGGAACGCAGGCAGAGTCGAACCGAGATAGATTGCGAGTGAATCAGATGAAAAAGAAGAAATGGGAAGAGGGGTTAAATTAGAGGATGGGTGGAAGAGGTGGGTGATGTCCTCAAGAGGCTTTCGGATTCTTTTTTTGAGTATGCAAGATGGAGAGGCTTTGGCAAGAGAGTTGGAATGCTTTAGAGAGAAGAAAGGGAGATTTTCTTTGTTGTAGACTCTTACCCGGGTGGTAGACTCCTTGGAGTTTTAACACCGGGTCAAGGGTTCGAGCACCCATGGTGGTGAAATCCCACGGCGTGCGTGTGGCCAGTGTGTGGGGTGTGTGCGCGTGTGTTAAAAAAAAAAAAAAAAAAAAAAAAGATTTTCTTTGTCGTGTTCGGGAGTATAAGGTGGTGCCATCCCTCAGAGGGAGGGAGGGAGAGAGATGGGAAGAAGGTAGAGAGAGGAGATGGAACTGCTGAGTATTTGTAATGGTGGGTTTTGGGGGGGGAGATTGAGTTTTTTATGTTTCTGTGGAGAGGGAGAAGGGACTCCAGCTTTGAAAATTGATATTGAGCAGCGAGAGAGAGTTTTTCTAATCTTTTCCTACAGAGGGAGATTTGAATTTTAGAATATTTCGCGCTGCTCGCTGTTGGATGGGGGCGCGGATTGTCTACTGAGTAACTCAGAACTACGTGGGGCCCATAGTGATTTGCGTCTTATCGATGCCTTCCATCTGTTTTCAAAGCTCATTTTTAGGTATTAGCCCAAAATTGAAACATAACAAAGCTCAAGTGAACCACACCACAACCACAGTAAACAGTGGGAATTGAGTGGCTAACCTTGAAAACTTCTTGGAGGCCACGGAAGTTTTGGATCAAGCTGATATTTTTGTTTTCCCTTCATCTAGTTCTATGACACCTTATAAAAAGGTTGGATGACCAGTAAACATCACCGTGGACCTAGGAAGATCTCAATGGTGGACATCATTATCCCCACTGTTTCCGGCGTGTGGTCCACCTGAGCTTTAGATATGCTTCAATTGTGATATCATGCACTAAAATGAGCTGGAAAAACAGATGGACAGCGTGGATAAGACACATAGATCAGGATGCGTTACATAATTTACTCAGCTCGCTACCCAATCTGTGTCCGTGGGATGGAACACGTGTCAGAGATCCCATCGATTTGAACATGGCGTGTACCAAAAAATGGTAGTAGTTACACTCATCCAGGGCCTGACTTTCCAGCAAACCAAAGATCCGTGGGTCCACCACAATGTTTCCGTAAAATTAACTCCATCCATCTCATGTTACGATGAGAGCCCAAAATCGATACACATGAAAGACTGAAGTGGGCCACACCACACAAAACTATGGGTAGAGCTGGGCATCGAGTTGAGTCAGACTGAGTTAGGGCTGACCTGACTCAATTGGGTTTTGAAATAGGCCTAACCCGAACTCTACCTGACTGGGTATCAAGTCCAGCATGCCTGACCCGAGTCTGGGTTTAGTCTGGATTAATCTGAACCGAATCCGACCTGGTCAAACATACCGAGTCAGGTTGAGTTGGCACCGAATCGCATCGAAAGATGAGGGAAGGAGTAGAGAGAGAGAGAGAGAGAGAGAGAGAGAGAGAGAGAGAGAGAGAGAGAGAGAGAGAGAGAGAGAGAGAGAGAGAGAGAGAGAGTGGTGATGGTGGTGGGTGGCTGTTGGGCTTGGAAGAGAAGGATGAGGGAGGGAGAGAGTTTGGGTCGGGTGCAGCAGGCAGGGTTAGAGATACTTAGAAATTAGGATTTTTTAATTATATATATTTGAATCCGAGTCTAGTTGGGTTTTGGATCGAGTTAAGTATGACTGGATCGAGTTTTGGGTCGAATCAGGTCGAATTACTAGGTAACTCGGACTCGACTCGATTTGAGTTCGGATCGGGTGAAGCCTACTCAGTTTGGACTGACTCACTTATTCGGAGTTGGGTCTGAACAAGTTGGATGAGTTGAGTCGAGTCATCCTGTACCCAGCTCTAACTGTGGGGGTGGAAATGACCACTAATGGTACCACCCTGGGCTCACCGTAATGTTTAAATTTCATTCATAAGGAGATTGCCATCAACGTGAAGGGAAAACACAAAAATCAGCCTCATCCAAAACTACTGGGCCCGAGAAGGTTAAACTGATGACATTCAATACCTGCTATTTCTTGCAGTGTAGCTGACTTGAGTCTTGGATCTGCTTCATTTTTCAGTTCTCAGCCTACATGCACAGGCCCAACTGATTGACAGAGTCGATCTCACACAGACGAACAGTAGACCCCACAGCTTTGGGTTATAGTAACTCGTTCTAACAAGTTACAAGAAACTCATCTACACATGAACGTTGAATTTCAACCCTTGAGCATATTCCACGCAGGTTTCCATTTCAACATTTTGGATTGTTTCTCTATCCAAACAGGCATTGGATTGGGAAAACACAACAACGTTCTTCAATGCATTCACCCACTAAATTTCAAAGAATGGGCTTGAATAATTTGCATTAATTTCCTCATTTTATGATATTTTCAGGTCTGAAAGATGTCTTCCAAAAAAAGGCAGGATTAGATAAAACTCTGCCTTAAACGTGACTGATCCAAGGATTGGTGGTGTCATTATCAGGAGTGATTGTGGGACCGAGGAATCCACTATGGCTGGATCCTTCCTTAGTAGACTTAGGGGTCGTTTGGATGGTAGTAAATGAAGGAAGTTGTAAATCATTTACTTGTTGTAAATGATTTGCCACATTCTCCTCCTTTTCATTTCCTAGCAAATAATTTACTAACAAGAAGCTTCCAACGGCTCTTTTTATGAAGGCCGAGAGATACACCTCCCATACACGTCTCTCTTTTTTCTTTCTTTTGTTTTTCTTTTTTCTATGAATAGCTCCCGACAAATAAACAGAACCAGTACAAATACTCGGGGCCAGTATTTCTAATCGTCTACCATCTTAGAAAAAGGCAACATGCGAGTATCCAGGAAAATGCTAGTCTTCTGAAAATACAGCACAGATTCTAGACAGTGCAGCAGATTGGTTTTTTCTTATTGGTGTTGCAATCCATACGATTTCAACGTATGGACAGTCACATAAATTTTCATATGATTACAACAAGCAAGCAATTTCCACATGTAAAGGACAGCGGACAGCATCTTAAATTTCTCCCTTGAAACAATCAATTGTAAAACGGTTTCATGGCTATGTACTCCCTTCAGTACGAGTTATCGGAATCTTGAAAGGAGGCTTCTGCCCCTCAAAGGATGGTGGCCGCTGGTATATGACTGATGCGGCGTGGATCAAGATCCAGGCAGTCATACCCCATATCAAATACTTCCCATCCTCTGCTTCAAAATCAAAGAAATGAATAAGGTACCTAATACCCTTATATTCCCTCTCTTCTGATCTCCGATTTTCATCCTGCATTTGGCATGAAATGAATCTTTGAAGAAAAGAATATAAAAGGAAAGTAAGCTACAGAAAGAACAAAACCAAGTTCAAAGAAAACCTTGAGAAACATCTCCAAGGGTGCGTCGAACATGGCCTCCACCTCGTTGTCATTCAGGACAGGTTTGAATGCTTTCTTATCAGAAAGTATGCCGACCACGGGAATTACTTTCAGAAAATACTGCAAAGCAGACAAAAACCAAACCCAGCAGCTAAGATCAGTTACCAAAACTAGACAATTCAAAACTACCCAAAATGCATTAAAACCCATCAATGCTTTGGTTTTTTGGAGTGATTTTATCAGTTGTTGAGTGTTATCATAGACTAATAAGATGGAAACTGGAAAGAGATGACCACATAAAGGTAACTTTAGATGACAACTAATCTCAGCTGTTGGTTTGTAAATCGGGTTTAGAGCTGTATGTGTAAGCATTCCTTGTGGAGACAGCAGCCTTCCATTCAGGAAGTTTTAGGAGCTACCCTTTTCGTAGAAGACAACGGTCACCATGAATGTCCTACGCATTCTATGTTGTCTTCTTGTGTTGTGCTTCCACTTCTACATGTTCTTTTTGTATGAGTTTGCTCCCGGAACTCACAGAAATTGGTACATTCTGTTGCATGAGGTTGGTGGTTTGTTTCTTGGGGTGTCTTTCGCGACCAGTACATCATGGACAAAAACTTGGTTCACAAAACCCCAAGAGCAATTGGTCCTGATCGCATGAGCTAGAGTTAGGGTAGTGTGCATTCTGTAAAATAGGTTGTAGAAGATTCTGAAATAGAGCCAAATTGGTCTTGTCCTGCTAAATAGAAATCTAATAAGCTCAAATAGTTACATTTTCAGGAAAATAATAATAATTTGAAGGCCTTTTATAATATATAATAAAAGCTAGGTAGAAAAAACTCACCTCCTCATAGCATTCACAATCACAAGTCATGCACTTTCTGGCAGCCAATAAAATTGTATTTTTGGAGTTGCCTTCCAGTGTATGAGGCAAGGTTTTGAATAATGGTATCAGGGGGCATATCAGATGCGCCCCAAAATGAAACAATGAGGCAAATATGGGACTGGATTGGACATGTATTTGTCATGTTTTCTTGCCCAAAAAATCCTTGAAAGTTTATCAAAACAAATAAGAAGAAAAATGTAAAATACTATAATCTATTATTTTCTATGTTAGACCATTCTTTCATAAGAATGTTGTTGTTCTCTTGACATGTTGAAAGCCCGAAAGTTAACCAAACAAGCCCTAACTGAACATAAATCAAGCATGAATTGGTGGATTAAGGCCCATTACATTGAAATACAACAAAAAGAAGATAAAATAAATACGTATTAAAAAGCAGTAATGTAACAGCTGTAATGGCCATTATGTTGCAGTACAGTGGTGCCCATTGAGCAATACAGGGCCATAAAACCTGATTGAAAAAATAGCCCATATAACGGGCTATTAAGTGACCGTAATGGACTGATATGGGACTGTAACAGGCCGATACATTTTTTTCTTTATTTATTTATTTTAAAGAACAACCATTACAAGGCTATAATGGACGTTACAGCCCGTATCATAATGGCCATAAAGCTGGCCATTTTGGCTACTGTTACCATTCTTGAATACCTTGAATGAAAGTGATGGTTTACTCCATCCGATTTTTTATTTTTTATTTTCCTTTCCCCAAAATGGTCCATTTTGCTTTGATTTGTCGAATCCTACTCAAATCTTGTGTTTTGATCTCTAAAATAAGTCTAGATCTAGTCTGAAATGAGTTTCTAAGCTTCCTCCATGGTATATCTAGTCCGAAATGAGTTTCTAAGCTTCCTCCATGGTAGATCTAGTCTAAAATGAGTTTCTAAGCTTCCCACGTGAAAAAAGAAGTGGAAAAACAGGAGAAAATTGGAAAAAATAAAAAAAAAATCAAAATGGGACTGTTATAGTTGTAAGGCCCGTAATATTGTTCCAATTTCTTTGTTAACCCAAATTGTGTAACGGGGGTGGGTAGTACGATTATGATACAGTCGCATTATAACTAATATTCAAAACCATGGCTTGAGGCCCTCCAAATGCCTCGACAATGAATAGGTCAATCCACGCTTATATCACCATCAATGCAAATTAAGTTATCGATAAGTCTATCAAGAGTATCATAGACTTCAAGATTAGAAGTTAATTTCCCTGACATGTGCACAACTAAGAACTGAACCTTTGGAAAACAGGGTGAGGAAAGAAGTAAACCTCCTAATGCTTCATATAGAGGGAAGAATCTGTGTAATGGAGATGTTCTGGATTTATCTACGTGACACGCCTAAAGAACTTTGGTTGCTTCAAATGCTTATTCTGGTATTAAACCTTGGAGATCAGATTAATGGTTTGCTATGAGAGGCTGTTGGTGCCACATTGTAACAGTAATAGTGATGGCTGTTACAACCACCATTCACTGTTACCGATACGGAATACCTTGGTTGGTGCACTTAACATTGTGACCACCTGAGGTGCTATTGCCTATAGACAAGGCATTGGAACAACAATCTGAAAGCCTTCCAGTCATGAAGCTGAATGAAGATATCTAGTGACATCAGAAAGATTGACCAATCGCAAGAAAGAAAGCAAAGAAGAAGCCTACAAAGAAAGAGGTTTGCTCAAAAACATCCATTGGGACTAATCTAAACCATTGACTGACGATGAAGGATAGCTGGTAATGAAATGCCCCAATTCGAATACCTAAGCACTCTGGTTATTTAACCTTTTTTTTTTATTATTATTGAATAAGGACCGTCTCCTTGTGCACTGCTTTGTGGGCCATTGGTTATTTGGTTTGAATGCCTATGATTTTCCAATTTTAAAGATTTTCTAGAAAGATTACTTCATTGTTGTATTTCGTAATATCAATCGTTTGTATCACTGAACACAACCCCTGATCCAACAGATATTGACGCAGGGATGAACGTGATGAGGATAAGTACTCCGAATCCACGGAGCTTCTCTGGACTCCTCACAGAGACTTCTCGAATCCACGAGGAAAGAAAGCAGAAAAATAGAAATAAATTCTAATAAATTCGAAACTGATTAATTGATCATTGATAATCTCTAATGTGTCTCTTTACACCATTAATATAGAAAGAAAGAAAAAAAAAAACTAAAATTCGTAATTACCAAAAATAGCAAAATTCTAACTCTAATAAAAATCCTAATTCTAATAAAACTCTTCTAAGGCCTAATTTCTAAAAATAAAAATTGCAAATAAAAAAGAGTCCTAGTATAACTAAAAATTATTTCTATAAGGAAAGAAAATCTAAAACTCTAAAAAAATATTAAAAAATTGGAATTACTAAAAATAGTAAAATTTTTCTAAAAATTCGTTTTTGAGCTGAAAGCGCGCGTTTTCTGACGAAACGAACAGATGCGACCCACTTTGTGGGTTGGTTCACCTCAGATGGCCCGTTTCAGTAAAGATTGATAGATTGTACGTCCCGTAACGATACTCGGATCAAAAGTTATGGTCAATTTACGACCCACCTCCTTTTGGCTCAACCATGCTGGGAATATCTCTGTGACACATTCTACATCAGACCCCTTCACTTGAAAAAAACTCGTCCTCGAGTTACGCAAGAGACTTGGCACATGAGTCTGAGATAACTTCTGAAGCCGATGTTCATTAGCCCTTTTTCTATACTTGGCATTAAGCTCTTGAGCTGACACAATATATGTACTCATGCTTTCCTTGACTTGACTAATATTGATCAGTTCCTTCACATCTGACACAATACATGTACTCATACTTTCCTTGACTTGACTAATATTGATCAGTTCCTTCACATCTGACACAATACATGTACTCATGCTTTCCTTGACTTGACTAATATTGATCAGTTCCTTCACATCTGTCTTTAAGATCTCATATTTTTTTTGATAATGTGGGCAATTAGGCAGACTTGCCCTGAGAGAGGATCAACGTGATTTTGTATATCTCGTATGGGAGGCAACTTATTGGGGAGTTCATCGAGCACAATCTTCTTGAACTCCTGCAACATTGGCTTCAAATCTTCTGGAATATTCACAGGCTCCATATATTCTTTCTTTTCAACTAATGGATATATATATCTTGTTTCCTCAGATGTTTAACAAAAGCCTGTTCAGTTGTAAGATACTGTTCCTCAACTTTAGAAGTCTTGGGTTGGTTCTCCCTTTCCATAGGGGCAAGGATAATCTTTTTACCATATTTAATAAAGATAAATAGGTTATCCTGATCCCTATGCATAGCATTAATATTATTTTGCCAGGGTTGACCAAGTAACATGTGGCAAGCTTCTATGTCGACCACGTCATACATTACTTCATCCTTATAATATTTACTAATGGAAAAAGATATACAACATCGTTCAGTTACCTCTGTTTTGTTGACTTCATTGATCCATCCAATCGTGTATGGAGATGGGTGTCTTTCTGTTTTCAGTTGTAACTTTTCCACCATTATTTTCGACATGAAATTCTCATCGCTCCTGACATCGATGATCACATTGCAGACTTTTTTGTATACAGTGCACCTTGTGCGAAAGATGTTGTCTCGCTGTAATTATATTTCTACCTTTGGCATGTATAGCGGCTTCCTCATAATCGAAGTGGTGGCCTGTGATTTACCATCATCTGATGGTGCTTTGTAGAAATTGGGTCGTGTGTCATACAGCGGCCACGGGCGGTTAAGCATCACTTTGAGCTCGAGGCGGAATTAGCGCATCCGCAATACGGTTGAGGGTTGCCTGCAGCCATTGTTATCAAATGCGATCGCATATGCGCATATGCGATCGCATATGCGCATACTTTTGATTGCATCGCATATGCCATGATGGCATATGCGATCTGGCAAGTATGCCATGGCATACTTTTGTATGCGATAAATATGCGATCGCATATGCGAGTATGCGATCGCATAGTGCATATGCGATGACATATTTTCCAATAGCCAAGACTGAAAGATTTTTATTTTTATTTTTTATTTTTTCAAATTGGAGAACTTTTGCTTATAATTAGGTACTCATATGCCCTCCATTTTCACTATTCTTTACTCCAAATCTCTAAATCTCTTACTCTTTCTCTCTTACACCTCTTTCTTTCTTACTCTAATCTCTCTACAATTATTTCAATTATGTTTATTTTTTGTATTTTATAAGTTGTGCTGTTGTAAGTTATAACTTGTATGTTGTTTCAAGTTATCCATTTATCATTAAAATTTCTTTCTTCAAAGTTTATAATAATTAGTTATCTTCTAATGTAGCTTGTTGATTGTTTTGTTAAAATTTATATAATATAAGTAATTAAATATATCACTTAATGAAACACACAAACTATAATGAAATAAGTAAAATAACCCAATCCAATCATGTGTACTAATTAGTTGAGTTTTCCCCTCTTTTTTTTTATAGAATTTTTAGAATTTTTATTTTTTTTTGGAAAAAAAAAATATGCCATGGCATATGCGATTGTGCGATCGCATATGCGAACAGCATATGCGGATCGCATGCAATCGCATATGCGATTTGACAACATTGCCTGCAGCCCTTGCATAGTCAACTGACTCTCCCGATGAAAAGCTTCCATTCTTTCCAAAAGATAATGAATCCCTGGATCACCGTCCACAAGATTTTGATTCATACCTTCGTTGTTTACCATCGGCCCAAGGGGAATCCTCGCTCTGATACCAATTGACGCAGGGATGAACGTGATGAGGATAAGTACTCCGAATCCACGGAGCTTCTCTGGACTCCTCACAGAGACTTCTCGAATCCACGAGGAAAGAAAGCAGAAAAATAGAAATAAATTCTAATAAATTCGAAACTGATTAATTGATCATTGATAATCTCTAATGTGTCTCTTTACACCATTAATATAGAAAGAAAAAAAAAAAAACTAAAATTCGTAATTACCAAAAATAGCAAAATTCTAACTCTAATAAAAATCCTAATTCTAATAAAACTCTTCTAAGGCCTAATTTCTAAAAATAAAAATTGCAAATAAACTTTCTTTAAAAGAGTCCTAGTATAACTAAAAGTTATTTCTATAAGGAAAGAAAATCTAAAACTCTAAAAAAATATTAAAAAATCGGAATTACTAAAAATAGTAAAAATTTTCTAAAAATTCGTTTTTGAGCTGAAAGCGCGCGTTTTCTGACGAAACGAACAGATGCGACCCACCTTGTGGGTCGGTTCACCTCAGATGGCTCGTTTCAGTAAAGATTGATAGATTGTACGCCCCGTAACGATACCCGGATCAAAAGTTATGGTCAATTTACGACCCACCTCCTTTGGGTCAACCATGCTAGGAATATCTCTGTGACACGTTCTACATCAGATATAGTCCCAATGTATCAAATTGTCATATGTCAGGATGTATTCGAGCAAACCTCTAGAAAAAAACGTGGGAAGAGATGCTAGCAAACCAGAGGATCATATCACCACAGAATTACTAATAAATGCAGTTAACTCAGACACTGTGTTTGTGATTGCAAGCCAAGATCCTGCTAGCTGGGTCTGCAGTTTGGTTTGGTTAAAGTTTGAAATTTCTAATTTTTAGAATTCGTAGCGAACACAGTTCCCTTAGAGTGGGCAGATATACAGTGATGATCTTCCCATTACAGTCCAATAAAAAAAAAGAGTTAAAAATAACAAACAATGAGCAGAGACTGTGTATGAAGAACATCTAAATATCTAAATGTGATATGATCCTTGCTCCATGAGGAGAGACAATGCCTGATCCACTTCGAGGGGGATCTATCTCTTATTATACAAGACACTGAATTTTTTTGTGAGAATTGATCTATGGTTTTCATTATTCATCAACTCAATGTAAAGATGAGTACAAGATCAATCTGAGATCTTCTTATCCCAAAACGAAATCGTAATAATCCAAATCTCACAACAAAATAACAAACTAGCTCCTATCCAATTGGAATGGGATTGATTTATTCAACGGATTTTATCAAAAAGCCTGGTTAAGTCCAGACACAAGCTCACCAGCATGCAGATTGTTTGACACTAACGATCAGACATTAGGCATCGATACCTTAGATATGAAGGGTTCGAGGACGGTCACGATTGTAACCAGCGACGGATCCAAACCAATCTCCTCTTTCGCCTCTCTCGTTGCAGTATGGATGTCATCCACGTCGCCTTCATCCACCTTGCCTCCCGGCAACGAAACTTCACCTGACGAAAAAACCCAAATCATCCAACACATTTTCAAACGATAATTCACACAAAAAAGACCTCGTAATTCTTCCTGTAGACTAAGACGGAGATTACCCGCGTGAGTAGAGAGATTAGAAGAGCGCTTGGTGAGAATGACACGGAGATCACCAGCGTCGCCTTCGAAGAGGCAGATGAGGACAGCAGCTCTTTTGGTTTTGAATTTTGCGGGATTTGAAATAGGGGCCGCCGATTCGGCGAAGTCCGCGTGAGAGACTACCTTTCCAGATGCTCCTGATTCTTCATTTTCATCTTCGTCTGAGAAAGAAGAGGAAGAGTGGGGTCTGTAGAGGCGGAGCTGTTGGGCTAGAATTCGGAGGCGTTGGCTACCGTAGATGGGGTCCATGAGAGTGTTGCGGGAGTTGAGAAATGGGGTGTGCTTGCAGAGGCTTCTCAGGGCAGGAAGTTTAAGGGAAATGTGCAGAGATCTTTGGGTGTTTGAGGGGGTTTGGAGGGGAGAAGTCAAGAAGAGTTGAGTTAAACATGGCCGTTGAGGTTAGATGAATCGCTACGACTACGATTTATTGAGACGCAGATTGGTTGGTGATCTGGACTATGTGGGCCCACAGTGATGCACGTGTTTTATCCACGCCGTCCATCCATTTTGCCAGCATTTTACGCCGTGAGCCCTAAATTAATGCGTACCATAGCTCAAGTGGACTACATCACGGGAGATAGCAGGGATTGAACGCCTACAGTTGAAAACTTCATGGGGGCAACGGAAGTTTCGGATCATATTTTTGTTCTAAGAATTTTACAGTAAACTAACGAGTGACCATGGAGTTTACATTCCGGTCCGATATAATTGTCATTCCAATGCCTTCCGTCACGGCGGCTGTGCGAGCACAAGGGTCCGTAACTCAGGTGGGCCCCACCATGATCTTTACTTAAAATATACTCCGGCTATCAGGTGTGTCGCCCCATTTTAAAGTATAGGCCAAAAAAGCTCCATATGACCTGAAATAGTATAGGCCAAAAAACAGTTCATTAAGGTAGACTATATGACCTGAAATAGTATACGAAACAACACTTGTCACATAAATGATGGATTTGTATCAATTTTTAGGACAAAGGCCTAAATTATTTTGTGGAATCTAATGGTTAGAGCAGATTTCATATAATTATCATTGTGGGCCTTATAAAAATCATGGGTGAATGTCTCTCCCGTCAAGATCAAGAGCAACGTCTATATAATTCCTTTTTCTTATTAAGTATCCTGACTCCAGTCACACCATTGGTACAGTTGGAGAGGGAGTCTGCACTTGATTTTTCTAGGTCCTACAATAACATGCACCTGAATTCAGTCCAACCATGCCTAATCCCAGCTTAGGCCCATAAAAAATTCAAGCCAACTTGCATTTTAGGTGGGCCACACCAAAGAAAACAGTCGGGAGAGAGACATCCACTCTTAAATAACAATGTGGTGGGCTTGTCAAGATCAAGAGCAACATCTGTATAATTCTTCTATCTTATAAAGTATCTGGGCTTCACTCATACAGTTGGGGTGCAGTTAGAGAGGGACTCTGCCCTTGATTTTTTTTAAGTCCTACCATAATATGCACCTGAATGTACTCCAACCATGCCTAATCCTAGCTTAGGCCCATAAAAAATTCAAGCAAACTTGCATTTCAGGTGGGCCACACCAAAGAAAATGGTTGGGAGAGAGAAATTCACTCTTAATTTTTATAAAGCCTACTGTGAATATTATATGAAATCCATTTTAACCATTAGATGTCACACTAAAATTTAAGAGTCAAGCTTATAAATCAGATCATTTTGTATTCATAAGGTAATAACCTGAGAAACAGCTTGGAGGCAATCACCCTATACACTGTACAATCACATGGTCTATCTAAATTACAGATGGTGGTGATTTTTTGGGGCTTCGTCCTAATATGAGATGGTGCACCCAGCAGTCGGGGTGGATTTTATATAAAAATGTAGGTAAGGTTTTACCCAAATAGCCCACCCACGGTTGGAGAAATGTAATGAAAGACAGTGGAATGATGATTATATAAAGTAATGCGCTGGCTTTTTTGAAAAAGGCACTGGAACGTAAATCACATCTGAATGAGGCAGTTTTTTTTTTTTTTTTTTTCCTTAAATTTTTTTTTTTTTTTTTTTTCTTTCATCCTAGTGACTTTTAAGAACTTGTTTAATGACAAATGAACATCAATGTGAGCCTAGGAAGATTCAATTGGTGGACGTCATTATCCCCACTTTCCTATGGTGTGTTACACGAGCTTTGGATATGCTTTAATTTTGGGCTTAAAAATAAGCTGACAAAACAGATGGTGTGGATAAAACACAGATATCACGGTGGGCCCATAGAGGTCGGTGGTGGCAAGGTGATCACACAATTCAGTCTGATTTTTTTAAAAGGAGAAGTGGATTGCAGTGACCCTACACCATGGATGCACATGGTGACTTGACGTGGCAGGATTTCATGCGTCATGTAAAAAATGGAGGCCATGAAAGCCATCTCTGACAGTGCTACATGGCCAAATGAAATGCTGCCACATTGGATCACTGCAGACAATCGGGGTGACAGGGTCACCATACAATCCATCTCCTTTGCTAGCCAGGGCCAATGAAAATGTGCCATGAGTGCATGTACGGGCGTGGGACCCACACTGTAAAAGGTCAAATCACTGTTTCATTAGACAAATTGCATGGTGACCCTGACATTAATGATGACCACTGTATAAGATTTAATTAAGCAACGTGCTGTTGTCGGAAACCAGGCAAATGCAAAGCACATTTAAAAGTTATTAGGTGGAGTATGTACTTATCAGACTCATCTTCAGATGGCCCAATCAAACCCCGCCGCATCTGCTCAGCGCAGAAGTCGTGGTGGCAGTGTCACTGTACAGTGCTTTTTCATCCAACGCCCCTGACCGATTCCAAGTAGAATTATCTTTCATCCTGTGAATCATATTTATTTTGATAGTACGCGCCTTGTTGTATTAAGCTTGTCTTTGCATGTGCCCAATGATCTGTTTGGATGGGATGCTGCAATGCATGTGCTTTGCGAGAAGGAATGAAGACGGAGATGACATAACGTTCAGACTCTGTTCAGTTATCAGATTTACAAAACATTCCCTTTAGCTGGTCTGCAATTTTAGAAGCTTCTCTATACAAGGCCTTCAAACAAGAGATCTTCAGTCTTCGAAAATCGACAAACAAAATAGGCAGCGAAAGAAATCCAAGACATTGCACATGACAGACATTACACGGTGACTATGATACCTTTGTAGAAGGAAGCTTCAGAAATTGATATTGAATTTGCAGGTCAAAAACAAAGAGAAATGAAATTTGAAGTTGAAAAAATGAACCCTCTGTATTGAAAGAAATCCCATCATGCATGCACTTGCAAGTGTTTTTTTTTTCCTCAAATTTTCCCTGATTTTAACCAAACGACTTGATTGGCGCTTTCTGTTTGTGTGCATTGTTGTAATTAGGGATTCAAATATTGTATATTATCCCCCATTTATTACTTGATTTTATGAACATGCATGATAATACTTAATGTTTTATTTTAATTATATTTGTATAACAAGGCGAATTTAAGAGTTTGGATTGAAAATGATGCAAAAAGCATGAATTTAACGTTCACAAATCACCAAAACTAAGGATGGATCTTGTGAGACCAAGAATGAAGAATTCACATGTCAAATATCCAATAAAACCAAGTGAAGAATGAAGAGCATTGAAGATTTGAAGTGAGGAAAAGAAATCCTAAAATTGTCTTAAAAACAAACATATTCCTGAAAGTGTCCTAAAGAAGCATATTCTGAAACGTTGAGGCATTCTGTGAAATTGTGTACTATTTTGAGAAATTGCGTAAATTTGAGACGATTTTTAGAGTTTTCCAAATAGGTGCGAAAGTTGGAGTTTTACAACTATAAATAGGACTCCCTAGGATGTTCCTATGCATCATCTAGGGTTTGTGGAGTGGATCAAAAGCGTAGAAAAGCCGTCGCCAAGAGTTTTTTTTCTCCATTTCCTCACTTGTTTTTACGCTTTTCTTAAGAGATTCTAATTCGATCATGTCTATGGTTGGCTAAACCTCTTAGTTAGGGTTAAGAAGTGAAGCTTGTAGCGTGATGGAATGTTTCTATTGCTTTGATTCATATTTATATTGAACTCTCTTTGATTCTAGTTTGATTATAAGGAATACTTTCAGTTTTTAATGGTTTGTTGTGATTCAAATTACAATGGATCTGCGATAACTTTGAATATGTTCTTTTCATGTTTTGGGATTGTGAATCTAAAAAATCCTGTTGTTCACCATCGTCCCTTGGGCATAGTTGGATGATGAAATCCTCCCTATCACAATTCTCTCGGATTGATTGTGAGATTGGTAAATCCTGTTGTGAGCCAATGTCTCATGGGAATGGTTTTGTGATGGAATCACTTCTAGTTCTCACACCGCTCTTCCATTAAGAATTAGGTCAAGGGAAGTTCAGATTTGATTTTACTGAGATATCTTCTAATTGGATAAGATGAAACTCTGATTACAATTGTGTTCGTGAATCAATAATAAATCTCCCTGATCTCTACAAGTGGATTCTTGAAAACCCTAGTTTCCCACTTTTGAATTTCTTAAGTTTTTCATTAAATATCTCATAATTACTCTTTATACTTCCAGATTTAGGTTTTCATCTTTTTCTAGTTCTTCTCCTAATTGCTTTCAAAATACTTATGAGATTAGTCCCTGTGGATTCGACCTCGGTCTCACCGAGATTATTACTACATCACGACCCTACACTTGGGGTTGTGAACAACAACATGAGGAAAATCGATGAAAATGCTAATCTTCTTAAAATACAGCACTGATTCCAGACCGTGCACAAGATTTACAATCCATACAATTTCAACATATGGACAGTCACGTAAAATTTCACAAGATTACAAGAAGCAAGCAATTTCCACATGTCAAGGACAAAGCATCCTAAATTTCTCCCTTGAAACAATCACCGATAAAATGGTTTCACGGCAATGTACTCCCTTTAGAATGAGTTTTGGGAATCTTGGAAGGAGGCTTCTGCTCCACGAAGGATGGCGGCCGCTGGTATACAACTGATGCAGCACGGATCAAGATTCCGGCAGTCAAACCCCATATCAAATACTTCTTATCCTCCGCTTCGAAATCAAAGTAATGAATAAGGTACTTCCTACCCATATATTCCTGCTCTTCTGATCTCCGATTTTCATCCTGCATTTGGCATGACATGAATCTTTGAGAAAACAATATGGCAAAGGAAGGTAACCTACAAAGAGAACAAAACCAAGTTTGAAGAAAACCTTGAGAAACATCTCCAAGGGTGCATCGAATATGGCCTCCACCTCATTGGTATTCAGGACAGGCTTGAATGCTTTCTTATCAGAAAGTATGCCGATCACGGGAATTACTCTAAAAAAATGCTGCAAGGCAGACAAAAACCAAACTCAGCAGCTAAGATCAGTTACCAAAACAAGACAATTCAGAACTACCCAAAATACATTAACAAACCCATCAATGCTTTGGTTTTTTGGAGTAATTTTATCAGTTGTTGAATGTCATCGTGGACTAAAAAGATGGAAACTGGAAACAGATGACCACATAGAAGTAACTTTAGATGACAACTAATCTAAGCTGTTGGTTTGTAAATTGGGTTTAGAGTTGTAGGTGTGAGCATTCCTTGTGGACACAGCATCCTTCCATTCAGAAAATTTTAGGAGCTTCCTTTTGCATAGAAGACGACAGTCACCAAGAATGTCTGTCTTCTAATGTTATCTTCCTGTGTCTGCGTGCTTCTGCTTCTTCGTGTTCTTTTTGTATGATTTTGTTCCCGGAGCTCACAGCATTTGGCACATACTGTTGCATGAGGTTGGTGGTTTGTTTCTTAGGGTGTCTTTTGTGACCAATAAATCATGGACAAAAACTTGGTCACGAAATCCCATGAGAAATTGGTCCCAATCACAGGAGCCGGAGCTAGGGTAGTGTGCATTCTGTAAAATACGTTAACTTGTAAAAGATTCTGAAATAGAGCCAAATTGGCCTTGTCCTGCTAAATAGAAATCTAATAAGCTCAGATAGTTACATTTTCAGCAAAAATTGAAGACCTTTTATAGTAGATAACAAAAGATAGGTAGAATAAACTCACTCATGATATCATTCGCAATCACAAGGAGTCATGCACTTTTTGGCAGCCCATAAAATGGTATTTTTGGAGTTGCCTTCCAGTGTAAGAGGCAAGGTTTTGAACATGTTATTGGGGGCAATATTGGATGGGCCCCAAAATGAAACAATGTGGCAAATATGGGACCAGTTCGTACTTGTATCTGTTGTAACAATGTGGCAAATATGAGACCAGATTGGACATGTATCTGTTGTGTTTTTGGCCCAAAAAGTCTTGAAAATTTATTGAAAAAAAAATGTAAAACACTATCTATCATTTATGTTAGACCATTCTTTCATCAGAATGTTATCATTCGCTTGACCTATTGAAAGCCTGAAAGTCAACCAAACAAGCCCTAACTGAACAAAAATCAAGCATAATTTGGTGGGTTAGGGCCTATTACATTGGAATACAACAAAAAGAAGATAATAAATAAATAAATAAATAAAAGCAAGGTATTAAAAAGAAGTTATGTAACGGCCATAACGGCCATTCCATTACAATACGGTGGTGCCCATTATGCGATATGGGGACACAATGCCTGATTGAAAAAAATGGCCCATATAATGAGCTGATACGGGGCCATAATGGACTGATATGGGCCTGTAACAGGCTGATGCATTTTTTCCTTCAAATAAATAAATAAATCATCTTTATAGGGTTGTAATGGATGTTACGGCCCGTATCATAACAGCCATAAGGCTGGCTACTGTGGCCACCGTTACCACTCTTGAATACCTTGAACAAATGTGATAGTTTACTCCGTGTGATTTTTTCCCCCAAAATGGTCCATTATGCTTCGATTTGTCAAATCCTACTTAAATCTTGTGTTTTGAGCTCTAAGATGAGTCTAGATCTTGTCTAAAATGAGTTTCTAAGCTTCCTACGTGAAAAAAGAAATGGAAAAACAAGAAAAAGTTGGGAAAAAATATTCAAAATGGGACCATTATAGTTGTACGGCTTCTAATACTGTTCCAATTTCTTTGTTAACCCAAATTGTGTAACAGGGGTGGCTAGTACAATTATGATATAGTTGTATTATAAACAATATTCAAACATGGCATGAGGACCTCCAAATGCCTCGATGACTCGATGACGAGTAGGCAATCCATGCTTATATCACCATCAATACAAATTAAGTTATTGATTTTTCACACACAGACACACACACCCCACATGGGCACTCAAAACCATGACCTCAACGTTGAAATGCACTCTATCTACCACTGAGCCATGGGTTGGATCCCAAGTTATTGATAAGTCTATCAAGGGTATCATACACTTCAAAAATTAGAAGTTAATTTCCCTAACACATGCACAATTAAGAATTGAAACCTTTGGAAAACAAGGTGAGGAAAGAAGTAAACTTCCTAATGCTTCATATTGAGGGAAGCATCTGTCTAATGAGATGTCCTGGATTTATCTGCGTGGCATGTTTAAGATCTTTGGTTGCCCCAAATGCTTATTTCAGGTATTAAACCTTGGAGATCAGATTAGTGATTGGCTATGAGAGGCTGTTGGTGCCATGGTGTGTCGTAACAGCTGTTACAGAAAAAATGACCCATTATGGGCATTAGTCCCATAACAGCCTGTTACAGAGCCAATACTTTTTTTAAGGAGGGAAAAAGAAAAAGGAAAAAAAAACAGGCCATAACGGCAGTTTTGGCCCATATCGTAATGGTAACAGTAGTGGCTGTTACAGCCACCGTTCACCAGTACAGTTATGGAATGCCTTGGTCAGTGCACTCAACATTGTGGCTGCCTGAGGTGCTATTGCCAATAGACAAGGCATTGGAACAACAATCTGAAAGACTTCCAGTCATGAAGTTGAATGAAGATGTCTAGTGACAACAGAAAGACCAACCAATCACAAGAACTAAAGCAAAGAAGAAGCCTAGAAAAAAGAGGTTTGCTCAAATACATCCATCGGGACTACATACATTGGATATGGGGCGGGGCCATGTTCAGTGATCCAAACCAGTGACTAACAATGGATGATTGCTGGTGATGAAACATCCCAATTCGAATTCCTAAGCACTCTGGTTATTTAACCTTTTTTGTTGAATGAGGACAGTCTCCTTGAGCGCAGCTTTGTGGGCCATTGGTATGAAAGCCTATGATTTTCCAATTTTAAAGATTTTCTAGAAAGACTCGATCATTGTATTTCATAATATCAACGTTGGTATCACTGAACACGACCTCAGATCCAATGGATATGGTCCCGATGTATCAAATTGTGATATGTTGGATGTATTCGAGCAAACCTCTAGAAAAAAAAAATGTGGGAGGTGATGGTAACGAGCCAAAGGATCATATCACCACGGAGTTACTAACCCATGTAGTTAACTCAGTCACTTTGCTCGTGATTGCAAATCAAGATCCTGGTAGCTGGGTCTGCAATTCACTTTGGTTTAAGTTTGATGAAATTTCTAATTTTTAGGATTTGTAGCGATCCCAATTCCCTTAGATGGGTAGATGTACGGTAATGATCTTCCCATAACAGTCCAATTTTAAAAAAGAAGAAGTTAAGAATAACAAACAAAAGCAAAGACTGTATATGAAGAACATATAAACATCTAAACATGAAATGATCCTTGTTCCCCAAGCAGGGATAATGCTTGATCCTCTTCGAGGGGGATGTACCTCCTAGTGTTCAAGACACTGAATTGTTTGTGAGAATCAATTTCCATTATTCAGCAACTCAATAGATAGATGGGTAAAAGATCAATCTAATATCTTTTATCCCAAAACGAAATCGTAATAATCCAAAAATATACAACAAAACAACAAACTAGCTCCAATCCAACTGGAACGGGATTGTATTAGTATTGGGATTTATTCAACGATTTTTATCAAAACTCCTGGCTAAGTCCAGACACAAACTCACTAGCATGCAGCAGTTGACACTAACGATCGGACATTACTCACGGATACCTTAGATAGGAAGGGTTCGAGGACGGTCACGATTGTAACCAGCGACGGATCCAAACCAATCTCCTCTTTCGCCTCCCTCGTTGCAGTATCGCTGTCATCCACATCGCCTTCATCCACCTTTCCTCCCGGCAATGAAACTTCACCTGCCGAAAAACCCAAATCATCCAACAAATTTCCAAATGACAATTCACACAAAAAAGACCTCGTAATTCTTCTTGTAGGCTAAGATGGAGATTACCCGAATGAGTAGAGAGGTTGGAAGAACGCTTGGTGAGAATGACACGGAGATCGCCTGCGTTGCCTTCAAAGAGGCAGATGAGGACAGCGGCTCTCTTGGTTTTGAATTTTGCAGGATTTGAAATAGGGGCCGCCGATTCAGCGAAGCCCACCTGAGAGATTACCTTTCCAGATGCTCCTGATTCTTCCTTTTCATCTTCGTCTAAGGAAGAAGAAGAGGGAGAGGGGGGTCTGTAGAAGCGGAGCTGTTGGGCTAGAATTTGGAGCCGTTGGCTACCGTAGATGGGGTCCATGAGAGTCTTGCGGGACTTGGGAAGCACGGTATGCATGCAGAGCCTTCTCAGGGCAGAGAGCATAAGGAAAATGTACTGAGGTATTTGGGTTTTTGAGGTGGTTTCCAGGGGAGAAGGGTTGAGTTAAACATGGTCGTTGAGGTTAGCTGAATTGCAACGAGAACGATTTATAAGGCCGCAGATTGGCTGGTGACCAGGACTCTGTGTGGGGCCCACCGTGATGTATGTCTTTTATCCACGCCGTCTGTTGATGCAAAAATCTGCTTCGTCCTCCTAGACCTTCGTGTACCTGCGGAGCAAGAAGACAAAGGAGACCCTGGCTAAAGCAAGGGACCCTCCGATGCCAAAGTCAGGCCAGGAATCTGGGTCTTAATGTATTGGAGAGTTCTAGGATAGAGTTTTTTGCGTACCTCCCAAGACAATGGAGGTTCTTCTTTTATAGCCACTGGAACATTCTATCGTATGAGGATTCTTTTCTCAGTATCGTGTGCGGGATCTTCTCCTATTATCGCGGAGATTGGATTTCGTCCGTTTCTGGTCTCTATCCGATCCCGTGACCTCCGGGATCGGAGATTTCATCCCGAGATACTCGGGATGGCGTTTTGTTCTGTGCTGTCTTTCCTTCATTTGGCCGATCCAACAAGTGGGTCGGCCCGATGCATGCCCGGATTGCTGGTTCGTCGTCCGAGCCGACTTAACTTTTGTTTCGGCTTAATGAGTTTATAACCTTCCCTCGGATCCAACGTATCCTTCGGCGACCCGAGGCACCAAGTCCGAGTCTCCGGACTTAGTATCTATTGTCCCCAACAGCGTCCATCCTTTTTGCCAGCATTTTCGGCGTCCATCCTTTTTGCCAGCATTTTCGGCCACAAGTCCTGAATTGAAGCATATCCAATGCTCAAGTGTTCCACCCCACCGGAAGCAGTGGGGGTTCAATGCTACCGTTGAAAAACTTACTGGGGTCACGGAAGTTTTGGATCAAGATCATATTCTTGTTCGGAAAAATTTACAGAAAACTATCTAATTACTATAGAATTTACATTCCAGTCCTATGTGACTGTCGCTCCAATGCCTTTCGTCACTACCACGGGCGTCGCCTCATCTTAACTCAAGATATTTTTAGACAATTAAAGTCGTTGAAATACCATTCTCAACCGTTCATAATGTCATTCCTAGTGGGCTGACCATAACTACCAGATTTTGTCCCTGATCTAAAATTTTGTGGGCCTATAATGGTTTTAAATGCCTGGGTTTAATATGCACTATTGCCTGTCATGTGGCCCACCCGAGTTCATATGTGGATCGTCTTTAAGCTGAAATCATAAATTCATACGAGGAAAATGGTGGACGACTCAGGTTTTTTGAAAAGAACATAGTGGGCCCTACGATCACGGATTCTCCACTGAATCGATCATGGATTATGGACCATGTTATACTTGCGTTACTTCCTTACATGAGCCGCCCAGATGGATAGATGGTTTGGATCTAGATCAATTACGCCACTTGTGCAACAATGACACAGCTTATCAAACAACGCAAAGGATAGCGTACCCTTTAAAACCCTGTCAAAGACGTTAAAATGGGTTTTGGATATGGAAGAGGATGAAAGTGTGGTTATTCACTTCTGAAGAGGGCAAATTTGTGATTCTCCTGCTTAAAAGCTGTCAGGGCGGTAGAAACACTAGAAAGTCCGTATATAAAACTAGTAGGCAGTTTTAGGAAACATAGTTTAAAAGTAACAGTTCTTTAACAAAACAGAGGCACTTTATGTAAAAAATCTCTCTTCTTTTTTTCCCTTTATTATAAATAATCTCTTTGAACAATTGTACAGTTAGAGAGGGACTCTGGCGGTTGATTTTCGCAGGGCCTATCATAACAAGTATACGAAACCTATCGACTATTACATGGATAATTAAGATTGTCGAGAGCCAAAATAAAAATAAAATTTCCAGCTAAATTGTGATTCAAGTGGGCCATACCAGAGAAAACATTAGAGAGAGAGAGACGTTCACTCTTAATTTTTACAATGATGAGATTTGATTGAGTCACATGTTGTTGCAAAGCATGTTTGAAAGTTGTTAGGTTGAGTATGACCCGTCTTCAGCATGTGGTGAGCACATCTTAGGCACGTGGCCGAATCAATCCCCACCACATGGTACCACGGACATTGGGGGTGGCGGTGTTACGACACAATGGGTGTCAATCTTACCTGAGAAGAAGCGGGTATAAGCCATGTATCTAGAAAATGACCTGAATTTTGAAGTGGGTAAAAATTAAAAGAATTATCAAAATCAACCCCACCTTACACAACCTAGACCTACTTTTATACGTTCCAATTTCGGCCATCCTGATCTGGACTCAGCCTAGACTTGACCCGAGAAAAGTAACTAATTAATATAAGTATAAAAAAAGTCTTCATATTTAGTTAATTAATTAATATTCCATTAGACAAGTAGAAGAGATCCTTGAGATGAGACCCAACATGTTTAGATACAAGGAAAATGATGGAAATTCAAGATAATACAAAAGGCTTTTACATTGGTAGATTCCGGCAAACAACCATTAGGTTTTTTCGTAGTTAAGATTCTTAAGTATAAGATACAAGGTTATCATATACGAAATCTCCACTTAATATCCAAATAAAACCTCTAAAAATGAAATCTATGTTTGCATGGTGCATCAGGGAATGACTGTTACGTAATGATTGATAATTTCCAATTCCAAATCAAGGACTCCAACAATCCAAAGGGTCAACACTAAATCCATTCTAAGTTGGAATTTAAATGTGTTTTGGGTTTTGGAGCTACATTAAAAACTTCCTTTTGAGAGTATCAATTGCACTTTACCAAGGTGTTGGAGAGATATTATGGATGTAACATTTAAATATTATAGGATACAAGATTTAGAGCGGAATTTTCTATTCCATGCACAGTAATTGTTTGCTAAATCTCATGTTATTTAAACACTACTATATTATTTGGTTGAAAACTCACTTGTAATTTTTATACCTAACCTAGAAATGACCATGGTCTAAGCAAACCAACCCATGACATAAAATGGGTTGAGTTTGGGTCATATTTTCAGACCCATCAAGTAAATAAACAGGTTGGCTTGAATTAACCAGTTGAGTTGATTAGGCCGATCTTGACCTCGGATGAGGGATATCCGAAAAAAGTTTCTCATCGTACTGTGCAATAATAGATCTGGCGAGATCTTATTTGAAGATCACGCCGATCAAAGCGGGATCATAGATATTCTCGACAACAGATCCCCAATCAAATTCGGACTCTTCAACGCATCTGACAAATCCTACTAAGATATGTAAACCGCCTAAACATCCTATAAATACACTTCCTAACTTGGGAGGAAAGTACACACAAAAATTCTCTACTCAAATCACATTCCTATAATATATCTACCCACCTAACTTAGGCATTGGAGTGTCCCCCGGCCAACACTAGCGCCCTCGTGGTCCTTTACCTCCTTACTAGTGCATGTATCCAAGTACCTTTATTTATTTATTTATTTATTAACACATGCACACACACCCCACACACACACGCCGTGGGATTTTACCACTGGTGGGTACTCGAACCCTTGACCCGGTGTTGAAACTCCTGGGAGCCTACCACCCGGGTAAGAGGAAGGACCCATATAGGTACAGCTGCAAGCTCATCCGGGTTTAAACCAATAACAATGTCCTATATGGAGAAAAGCTAGACTTGACTTTTATCTTAGTGAGTTGGGTCCGGGGCCAAAATTCCGAGCCAATTATTAGATGGGGAGGACCACCTCAACCTGATCTGACCTAACTCATCTGCACCTTTGTTGGCGAGGCTATTTGTAGTTCATATGCAAGCTTTCTACCAGTGTGTGAGAGAACCAACTTTGCTAAAGAGAGGTCCACTCGTCAGCTAGGCACATGCATATTTTGGACATGGACCATCTGTCATCCTTTTTTTCACAGCTGGTTGACCTGACTTATGGGTAGATGGCCATGATTCTTGGTTCAAGGCATATTCGAGGTTGCCCAACCTCGCCAGCAGCATATATCCACACGTTTGTCCCGACTAACATCGAGACCTGCACTTTGCCTCCATTAGGCATGGATTTAGCTACAGTCCTTTCTTGGCTACAATATTTTTGCAGAACCTATGTTTGGCCCTGCCAGTTTCTAATGGGGCTTCAAACTCAAACCCATAGACATTGGCCTCTATTACAGGCTTGAGCTGAACCCCATCAGGTCAGGAAAGGCCCAGCATGTTGCCACCCCTACTTGAAAGTCATTGGTATAAGATCTAGTGTCATTCAGATGCACACCAAAAAGGTGATTTGATTTGAAAATTGAGCTACATGTTTCATCATAAATCTTGTGCCGTTGAAAACGACTTTGAAACGTTTTACATACCGAAACCCTCTAACAACACCCAAACTCTATAGGGACCTCTTCGTTGTTTGTGTGACAACTACACTGAACCACTTGTATTCCATCCTGGGGAAGGAAATCAGCCCCGCCCACAACTCAAAACGGCCACATGACAGGGAACATGGGAGGGGACGCTGACCCAGGATAGATCATAAACGTGTATATATCATATATGTACAGCTGTTCGTAGGCTGGATGGATACTTTTAAATATTAGCTGTACATATGCTTACTCTACTCCTAATGTAGTTATATATAATTTAGCTATCTCAAGACCAGGCTAGTCCACTCATCAGACCGACCCACACTCGTGTGAGAAATAGGCGGCCAGAGAAAATAAAGGTCCAGATTTGATGTGCCTGTGTGGCGTTTCCGAAGAGTGGAATAATAAAAAATAGCGCATACCAGTGAATGGCCTATGTTCAGGACGCACATTTTTCCTACGAGTGTACTCACAAGCGGAATTATACAAGTCACCATGTATCACAATACAAGTAGTGTCTTGATTCACCCATTTGTACAAGTGGGACTCAACCACAATCTGGAGATCTAGACCGTTAATCTTATGGGCACTACAATGAATTGAAGAATGACCGAAAAATATCTCAAATTAGAAGTTTTATTTATTTATTTTTATTTATTTATTTTTTAATACTTAATCAATCTATCATCAGAGGAAAAAAGAAGAACAAAAAAGGTCCCTAAAGTGGTCCAAATATCTGATGGATAATCTTAGCTGTTGGGAATTTTCAAAATTGAAAAAAAAAAAAAAAAACTCCAACAGTTATCTATAAAAACCCAGGGGTATTCTCTGATCTTTTTAAAGGAAAGATTCTTATGTTAGTTTTGAGCATTTCAAAATTGGTGGTGACCATATACCCGGAACATGGCCCTGATGTATAGCTATCCAGACCATTCAAATAGTGGGTCACATTGTGGATTGAGCATATTGATCAAGTAATACTAACTACCAATTAATGGCTATTAAATAGATGGTTCAAAGAAAATTATTAAGGGGTCCAAATTACTAATAGGGAAGAATCAACTTGTTGAGGGTGAGTTCCTTTTGTAACGAAGAGCTTCACTAATCCCAAAAGCATGTGCATATACAACTCATGTACATGCTACACATCTGCAGGCATGGCAGGTATATCTGAGATCCAATCCATCTATCTTGTTAGTCTGACCTCATATATTTGTTTTTTATTTATTATTTTTAAAGTTAATCTGTCGGGGCAAGTCAACACACAGTATTTAATAATGACAATGAAAATTAAAATAGTTATCTAAAGATTAAAAATATAAAAGATAGCGACAGGAATTAAAAACTAGGTTGTTTTCTCTTGGTTAGGTGCCCTGACTAGCAGAGTGACTCAGCTGAAGTGAATGCAAGTTGTGTGAAGCTGGCTCAGTCAGCCAGCTGACTCAATGAGTCTTATTGAGTGAGGGACAAGTTGCCAGCAGGACTGAGTTTTGCAGCGATTCCTAGTTCTAGAATTATATGCCTGGATGTACATGTGTGGCGTGTATGAGCTGTGATAGGGAACATCTCTGTTTTATCCAAACCAGTGTCGAATCATTGGTAGATTCGAATTTAGAAATTAGAATATGGCATCATTTTGGAGACGGTATTCTACCGAAGAAGCATCCGAATCATTGCACCTCCTTTATGCCGACGTATTCGTGTAATTGGAATATCCCTCTTCTGATAAGGCATGCTAGATGGTTATTTAATAATATTAAACCTAAACGTAGTCAAGAATATCAAAAAAAATAAAAATTATGTATGACAAGGACCCGTGGGAAGAAATAAGAAACTAACCACACAAGTATCAAGTTGGAAAAATAACAAAGAAACAAACATTGATAAAAATGATATCAAATATGTATACTCCCGCAATATATCATGTGCTCTAAAGTTAAATATGTGCTTTGGTAGAGTTTAACAAATACGATATAATATTTGTGTTGTGACATTGGAATTTCATAGTTGGATCATTACTCATGAATCAGTGGTAAACTCATGGGAGTTTTAACACGAGGTCATGGGTTTGATCCAAAGCCTCTTCAAGCTCATCAATGTCACCACCACCTGCCCAATCATTATATTTTTCCTGCACACAGATCCACCACCACTATCGTTGTTGCATTAGACCCACCATTGTTCACCATAACTTGTCAATCTACATAACGACATTAAAAAGAATATATAAAAGAGGTAGAAAATAATAGAAATCCATAAAAAAATCTTAACACATACATGAAATTTGTCTCGCCCCAAACTCGGAAAACGGGCTCACAAAATTTTCAATCGCTGAATCCGGCGCTAACAACCTTCGTAGTGCCTCATTCTCGGCTCATTGCACTCACATGCCAGATTCTAATCCTGGGATCCTATAAGGAAGATTTTTAGTATGAATTTTTTGTAATGAAGCATATCCAAATCACAAAACAACATCACCACATATCTACTAATATAAACATTTGAATACAATGCTGAAAGGAAAACACATATGTATCAAAATCAAAGCTTCAGAGGTCCGCCGTACGCTCCAAGTTCAACGTTGTTGCGACCTAATGCCACCTGCATGCATCTATCGTGCATAAGCTTATAGAAAGCTTAGAGGGTGGTGAAAGTGTGTGTAAGGTAAGTGCCAAGTATACAATAAAACCCATAAATCATACATCATTGGAATGAGCAAAAATACTGACAAGATCATGAATCATACGATATCAGAGTAAACAGAAATATACTGGTAAGTCCACAAGTTATATAATATCAGAGTATGTAATACAGATCATAATGAGCCAAATATCATATACTGCGAATGCAATACAATATGCAGATCCTGCCAAGTCCGTCTAAGTCATATAAGTGCAGAAACGTAGCAATCCAAAATGTCATATGTCGTGGATGCAATGCAATTTGTGATGCGAATGAAATGACCAAGCTGGAGTGAAGTCGGGATGGTAGTACGTAGTATCGCAGGTTATGGGGTCCATCACAAGGGAATTATATCCAAACCAGTCCCAAACCTAAATTCGGATAGTCAAACACAATGTGGTAAACTCCTGATCTCAGGTTAGTCGCGCGTCCCAACCGAAATCCTGGCCATTGCAAAGGTACACGTAACAAATAGTTGCACACCACCAGCCCGTATGGATAGTGAATGGATGAATAAATGAGAATGCAACTCCTGCTCAGTAGCTTGCCAGCACAGTAGCCTACCAACCACTGGTAGCTTGCCCAGTGTGGTAGTTCGCCCAGGCCTAAGCTCCACCCACATCACACCTGCCCTCATCAGCTCCGCTCATATGTGCCCGCCCACATGTGTAACAGTGACGGGGTATCATAATATCTTGTCAGTCCTTATATCAAGTCCACATATCAGTACTGAACATCTCTAGGATCATCACCGAGGTCTAGTACACTCCACACTGACTGCCACCTCCTTAGTCGCACAGCCCAGCGAGAGGAAGAGACCACACTATCCGCCTGACCAGTAGTTTGTCAATACCTACCCGGCTCGTCGATAGCGGACTCATTTGTGAGCTGGTCAAACTCAGCCTAGTTTATAGCCCCCCACTCGGGCGGATAAGGCCACACCCCCTCCCAACCGACCACGACACAGTGGGAGACGCGGCCTACTGGTATTCAGCACTCGGGCGCTCATGTATCCACTCGGTTTAGACATTGGGGTGTCTTCTGGCCTCGGAGGTTTAAGAACTTTCACCCACGGACATTCAAAGTGCCCAGATGCTCGAACCAAACATTTTCGGTGTCCCATCTGGCCATCCACGACATGCCTATAGAGGTCAAGCCCTGATGTCACTAGGGCTACAATAATCACACAATAAACATACAGATGATGCGTATGGGCATATATCATGATGCTATGCTGTCACATACTCATAATCGGTATCAATAACCGGCATCAACAATCAGCCTCGACAATGTGGACATTTAACCAACGTTGCCCCCAAGGAATGACCCACATAAAGCCAAACATACAATGGGCCCACGACCTCAAACAAAGGCCTAATATACAACACAATAGGCCTTACTCAAGGGCCACATATACATAACAGGTGGGCCCTGTTCATGGGCCTAATACATAGCACAATGGGCCTCACCCATAGGCCACAAATACATCACAATCGGCCTTGCCCATGGGCCTCAAATACATGACATGTGGGCCCTACACATGGGTCTTGAATACATCAAATGGGCCATGCATCATGGGCCTAATACATATCACAATGGGCCTCAATTACAGGCCACATGTACATCATATAGGTCTCGACAATCGGCCTTGGCAATCGAAATCGGCCTCGACAATCGAAGTCAGCCTCAACACTCGGAATCGACTTCAATACTCGGCCTCGACAATCAGAATCATCCTATACAATCGGCCTCGACAATCGGAATCGACCTTGATACTCGACCTTGACAATCGGAATCGGCCTCGACAAATTGGAATCGTCCTATACAATCGGCCTGGACAAATCAGAATCGGCCTCGATATTCAGCCCTGACAATTGGAATTGGTCTATAAAATCGGCCTCGACAAATCGGAATCGGCCTATACAAGCGGCCTCAATAAATTAGAATCGGTCTCAATACTCGGCCTCGACAATCGAAATTGGCCTATACAATCGGCCTCAATAAATCAGAATTGGCCTTGACACTCTGCCTCGACAATTGGAATCGACCTATATAATCGACCTCGAGAAATCGGAATTGGCCTATACAATCGGCCTCGACAAATCGGAATCGGCTTTGATATTCGGCCTCGACAATCGGAATCGGTCTATACAATCGGCCTCGACAAATCGGAATCGGTCTATACAATCAACCTCGACAAATCGGAATCGGCCTCGATAATCGGAATCGACCTATACAATCGGCTTTGACAAATCGAAATTGGCCTTGATACTCTGCCTTGACAATTGGAATCGGCCTATATAATCGGCCTCGACAAATTGGAATTGGCCTATAAAATCGGCCTCGACAAATTGGAATCGGATTTGATATTTGGCCTCGACAATCGGAATCGGTCCATACATTCGGCCTCAACAAATTGGAATCGGCCTCGACAAATTGGAATCGGCCTCAACAATCGGAATTGGCTTTGATTCTCGGCCTCGACAATCAGAATCGACCTATACAATCGGCCTCGACAAATCAGAATCGGTCTCGATACTCGACAATCGGAATCGGCCTATATGGGCCTATCAAAGGGCCCTAGGAAAAGTTACAATGCGGACATTTAACCAACATTATTCTTACAATGTGGACGTTAAACCATCATTGCTCCCAAGGCATAACCGGTCATAAACATCATTACATAAACCATGATGGAATTACACATTGCAATGGACCTTATATACATCCCATTGGGCCTTGACCCATGGGCCTCATATATATCAAATGGGTTGCATCACATGGGCCTCATATATATCAAGGTGGCCTCAACAATAGCCTCATACATCACACCCAGGTGGGCCTTAACAACGGGCCTCATATATCACATCGGGCCTAATCAAACGGGCTGAAATAATGAGCCGAATCAACTGGGCCAAGTCGAATGGGCCGAGTTGAATGGGCCAATTTAAATGGGTCGAACACAATCTTATTTTAGAAATCAATATATATGTATAAAAATGAATCATATCGAAAGATCAACTAGACCATACCATATCTAACCGTAGTGATAATGTTTTCTACGGTTAAATTCCAGTGGGCCTCATCATAGAGTTTATTTCCCATCTAGTCTATTCATAAGGTCACAAAGACCTGGATTTAGGGGAAAAACAATTATCATAATGGTCCAAGCTTTGAAGCCCAAGGGTTTAATGGTGGACGTTCAAACCCACTGCTTTCTATAATGTGGTCCACCTGATCCTAGATCTGTCTTATTTTTATTCTCAAGCTGTAGGACGAGCTTGTCAAATGGTTGGACGGTATGGATACAACACATGCATCATGGTGGGCCCCACCGTCCAAACAGTGGATGGTGTGGATAAACAATTACATCAAGTGGGTGGGTCCCACCGTCCAGTGGTGTAGACGGTGTGGATAAAACACACACATCATGGTGAGTTCCACCGTCCAATGGTGTGGACGGTCTGGATAAAACACATACACCATGGTGAGTCCCACCGTCCAGTCATCTGGACGGTGTGGAATACAATACATTCATCAGTGGGTCTCACGTGGGGCCCACCATAACGTTTATCTACCATCCAATCTGTTCGTAAGGTCATACAAACCCGGATTGAAGAGGAAAAATAAATTCATAATGATCCAAAACTTCTGTTACCCAAAAAAAGGGTTTCAATGGCAGACGTTCAATCACACTATTTCTCTGTCGTGTGAGCCACCTGAGCTCCACATATGGCTGATTTTGGGAGGGGGCCACTGTCCAAAAGGGGCCTGTCCAATGCATGGCGTTGATGTTCAACGCACATCACGGTAGGGCCTACGCATGGGACCCACGTCCTTGGCTCCAGTGCTCCACAGCGCAGGATGTTGCTGTGGACGCTGCAGCAGCAGCGCCTGCTGCTTCATTTCCTCTTCTTTTTTTTTTTGAAAATATGTTTTCTCGCGGTTTTTCGCAGGTGGGGCCCGCATCTGAAAAATTCAACCCAGCCATTGGATTTTGTGGCTCAAGACAGTCTAAATGAGCCCAATATTCAGTATGTTTTGGAGGGAAGAAACATCAAGGTGGGTCCTATCAAACTTTAACAGTAAAAATCACCATTTTCTATGCTACGGCTCGCTAGATAGTCGGATTGGCTTCATCTTTCAGTTCAACGCCTAAAATGGGCTGAGAAAGGGAATGGACGGCGTGGATTAGATGTACACATCAAGGTGGGGCCTACGTGAGTGGCCCTCTCCAAAGCTTGTTGAACCAAGCTAATATTTTTGGTTTTTAGTTCACGTCCAGCGTCCCTGGATGCTGGACGGTTTGGGCACAATGCATATTTGAGGTTGGCCCTGCTCAGGTGGGCCACCAAATGGCTTGATGGTGTGGATAAGACATACATTAAGGTGGGATACATCTGGGTGGGCCACACGACCACATCATCACACAAAATGAAAAAGAGAGGGGGAGAGAGAGAGAGAGAGAGAGAGAGAGAGAGAGAGAGAGAGAGGCACGCGTGTGATGGAGGGAACCCAACAGTATGGGTCCTCCCTTCCATACATCACAACATAAATCAAGTGGGTCCCATTACATGTGGGCCCACCGATCAAAAATCAACGGTGGAGATTACATCTCCACCAAAATGAAAGGTCTAGATGACCTCTTTAAGTCTAGAAAGTAAACATCATGATGGGGTCCATAGAGATTGGCCCCATCATGGAATGATCATGAGAATCATAGTGTGCCATCGGCCACATTTAGGGTCCAAAGTGAGATCCATACCATCAATCGATAGGCCCCACTTGGCCTATCATAAAAATATGAAATCTAGGCCTATTGAAACACCCACCGTTCAATTTTCTTGGTCCGATGGAATATCAAGCTCCTTGTGTCTCACTTTGATGGAAGGTGATGAGAGATGAAGGGTTAGGATGATAGATCTTGAAAGAGGAAGTGGGCCACACACAACATCTCACTTTTCTCTCATGGAATAGCTTGGACGTCCATTTTTTTCTTTGCTTGGTTGCTTGGAAAATGTAAAGAGAGAGAGAGAGGGTGGTTGAAAGAGAGGTGATGAGTGTGAGTGATGGATGTGAGGTGATAGTTGTACTTGACTTGAGAGTTGACTTGGTAGGTTGCTGGACTTGGGGAGAAAGAAAGCATGGGTTGTGTACTTTGATTGATGGGATGGGTTGTAGAGATTCTCTTGGGTTTGTAAACGCGCGACGTTTCTTTGAGATAAACGCCGGCCCACATCTCCTGGCCAGGGTATCGGACGGTATGCAAGACGTGGCGTTGGAACCGCGGCGACCGTGCTGTCATAATAGTACAAGTCTTAGATTGAGCTAACTCATATCTATAAAATATGTCTTAGGGTCGCACACAAAAGTCGATCATAGGTCACGGATTGTCGGAATTCGATGGGAAGGATCGCGGGATTAAACGGAACAGTACGGACTAGGATACGGGCCTTATAAAATTCATTAATGTTATGTACAATTTTATAACCTATTTGTCAAAAGCTCCTACGCTCTATAACAAATGTACAGTTGTCCACTCTATAACACTTACTCTGCCTTCTTTTTTAAGTAGTCATTTCCACTAGCCTTGGTTAATTTGGAAAGGGCATGATGGCTGTACATTTGCCTCTTTCCCATGTAGCCTTTTCTATTAGCCTTTGTCCATTTGGAAAGGGGATAGCAATTGCACTCTAGCTCTCTAGGTAGCTCTTTCCACTAGGGATTGTACTACGGTTTTTCAAGCAGGCCTTTCATGGGCAATTGTACTCTTGGTTGTCTAGGTAGTGCCTTTTGCATCATGATGGCTTTCACTCTAGTTTAGGTTACCCTCTCCATAAGTTGTCCCTTCCATGACTCTGACACAAGAAGGGGTGTTGCCTTTAACGTCGGATGTTAAGAACCTAACGGATAAGCTAAGGGTGCGTTTGGATCTTAAGTTACTTAAGATAAGCTACTTGTGCCTCAAGTAACTTATCTTAATTTCTACTTATCAGGCTAAAGTAATTAAGTAACTTTAAGTAAAAAAGTTATAATTGATCTTAAACCAAACTTACTGACGCAGGGATGAACGTGATGAGGATAACTACTCCGAATCCACGGAGCTTCTTTGGACTCCTCACAGAGACTTCTCGAATCCACGAGGAAAGAAAGCAGAAAAATAGAAATAAATTCTAAGAAATTAGAAATTGATTAATTGATCCTTAAAAACGAGTTCACAACCCTTTAAATAGGGGTACCAAGCAATGGGAAAGAAATCAGAATCAAACTACAACTAAAACTCCTAGAATTCGTGACTTACTATAAATAGTAAACTTACTATTTATAGACGGTCGTGATGTCTACTAGTACGCAAGGTTTTCGGCCAAAAATAGTAAGTGTCCTACTTGGCTTCACCAAACCGTTCTCCTAATTATTCTAAGCTCTTTTCATGTTGGGCGCAACTTCTAAAGCCCGACGGATGAAGAGTTATAATCAAACTAAAACTTACTATTTATAATAACAACGAAATTAAAATGGGAAAATGACCGTCTATCCAGGGGATTTTTGCAATTCCGGGCGTCGCAACCTTGCATAGTAGGGTTGGTTGGCTAAAGTAGCTTGTTCTACCCCAAAATCATATATTTTATGTCAGCTAACTCATTCCAGATTGCGAGATACGCTCAATCTAAGGTCCGACGGTCCGGATCACTTCTGTCATCGACCGGGCCTTTTCTGATCCATCTTGGCGATGAAACTGTTCGTGATCCACTCTACATCAGTCCCCTCCACTTCAAAAGAACTCGTCCTCGAGTTCTCATCCTGCGCTAGTTCATGATACTCGGTTAGGTTCGCGACGTTGAAAGTCCGTGAGATCGCCATGTCATCTCGAAGATCAACAACATACGCTTTGTCATTGATCTTTCAAATAATTGGGATGGGTCAAATCTCTTATTTTTTAACTTGTTATACGTCCCGGTCAGAAATCTCTCTTTGCGCAGATGGACCATAACGCAGTCGCCCACCTCGAACACTTTTTGTCGCTGGTGCTTGTCCGCTTGTTCCTTTTACTTCTCGTTCGAGGCATGTAGCTTAGTCTGTACTTTCGCATGGATGCCCATGATCTTGTCTGCCATATATTCTACTGCAATGCTTGTGCCTGGGTGCTTGGGCAGAGGGACCAAGTCAAGCGTGTGGCGAGGCACTGGTCCATAGATAATATGGAACGGTGATTTCTCTGTCAAGCGGTTCACCATGTTGTTAAATGCAAACTCTGCTTGAGACAAGGTCAAATCCCACTGCTTCGGTTTTTCTCCTGAAATACAGTGAAGGAGGTTTCCCAACGTGCGATTCACAACTTCGGTCTGCCCATCAGTCTGTGGGTGGTAAGCACTGCTAAATTGAAGCCGTGTATCGAATCGAGTCCACAAAGTTCACCAAAAGTGGCTAATGAACTTCGTGTCACGATCAGAAGTAATGGTCTTGGGGACCCCATGTAGCCATACGACCTCCCTGAACAATAGATACGCCACGTGTGTTGCATCGAGGGTCTTTTTGCATGGGATAAAGTGTGTCATCTTGGAGAAATGATCTACCACCACGAACACCGAATCCATACCGCGTTGTGTTCGTGGGAGACCAAGTATGAAGTCCATTGATAAATCCTCCCAAGGACCGTCAGGTAAAGGTAACGGGGTGTAGAGGTCTGTATTCTGAGATTGCCCATTGGAGGTCTGACAAACATAACAACGTTATATGGCTTTTCCCACATCACGTACTAATTGCAGCCAATAATATCGCTCTTCCACAAGAGCTCGCGTCTTGTCTCGCCCAAGGTGTCCACCGAGGCCACTTCCATGTAGCTCTTGAATAATCTGCAATCCAATGTTCCATGAATGGTATGAGGTTGGAAAATGATAATATTTTGGGGCATAAAGGGTCACAAGGCTCACGGGTAAATCCACTAAAAAGCTGCATGTAACAGACCTTTTTCTCACTACTTTTTTCTCCACTACCAATGAAGATTTTCAGCCGTGCACTATGACAATGCATATACTGAATTTTGATTTTTTTTTTTTTCTTTTTCTGTTTTTGTTACAAACAATTCCTTGTCATCCCTTTGAGGTGGTCTTGCCAACTTCAATTGTGTAGTTTGAAATTGGTTAGGTTTTTCATATTCGAGGCTTCTCTCTCTCTTTTTTTTTTGTGCCAAACTGAATGATATATGTTCTTCGTGAATTCAACAAAGTTATGAGTGGTATGCTCACACCTTTCTTTAAAAAAATCCCCAAGTCATTTTTTTTTTTTTTTTTCATGTTTTACCCTCAAAGTACATGATACGATGATACTAAGTTATAAAGAGAAAGTTTTTAATTTTCTTTTGTAGAGCCGAGGAAATGATATACACATAGTGGGAGCAGACGAGTGATAAAGGCAATTGTATCTTGAGATAGTTCACCACCGTTTTAAAACGGAGGTGACACTTCGATAATACACATTTCATACTTTTACATCAATAAAAACTACTTAAACGGCCTATCCAACTTTGCTGGAGCACAACCTAAAATTACCTAAAGAATATGATATTTACCATTTGATCTTGCCCTTAGGAATTTAGACCCTTTACTATTTTACAGCCATCCGTTTCATAGCCATCAGCTGGATGGTTATAACTGCTTAGTTGTGATTTTAGAGATATACCCCATCTACAATGTCACACACAATTTGAACGATATAGATGGTGGGCTGGGCCCCTTATAGTTATCAAGCAGCTGGGCCAAAGTCAGGCCTAGATATTTAGTTCACAGGCTGGGTTGAACATCCGTGTGCCTGGCCTAGCTTGGGTCATTTGCATCGAAACTGCTAATCTCACAGCATACGTAGGTTTTTGACACAGGGATGAACGTGATGAGGTCGATCACGCCTTCCTCAATTGTGAGATATGCCCATTTTAAGGTCTTGACGCTCCGGATCACTTCCGCCTCTGATTGCGCCTTTTTCTGATCCAACTTGGTCATAAAATTGTCTGTGACCTACTCTACATGAGTTTTCAATTCTAAAATTGACACGGGATGAATATGATGAGGTCGATCGCCATTTTACTCAAGGATAACTACTCCAAATTCACGGAGCTTGCTTCTTTGGATCTCCTCACATAGACTTCTCAGATCCACGAGGAAAAAGTAAGGAAAATATAAAATAAATTCTATAAAATTCGTAATTTAATTGATGAATGAAAGAAAGTTCACAACCCTTTGATACAGGGATACTAAGCCATGGGAGGAGTTTCAGAATCAAACTACAACTAAAACTAATAGAATTCGCAACTTACCATAAATAGTAAACTTAGAATAGTGTCCTATTAGCTTCACCACACTGTTCTCCTAATTATTCTAAGCACTTTTTACGTTGGTGCAAGTCCTAAAGCCCAAAGCATGAAAAGTTATAATCAAACTAAAACTTACCAATTATAGTAAAAACGGAATTAAAATAGAGACATGACCGTCGATCCGATGTATTTCGCAAATTTGGCATGGGCAACCCAGCATAGTAGGGTTGGGTGGCTAAAGTAGCTCATCCTACCCCAAAATCATATATGGTACATCTGATAGCTCATTCTGGATTGCGAGATAGGCCTGATTTAAGGTCTAATGGTCTGGATCACTTCTATTGTGGACCGAGCCTTTTCTGATCCAACTTGGCCATGAAGCTGTCGCTACCTGCTCTATATAAAAAATGCAGACCCATGTTTAGTAATCTAGGTAATGGGTCTGTTGTGTGACAACGTGGATAGACATGTACCAACATATCTCCTTGGTAGGATAATCATAACCATTGTGTTGGCGGCCGACAAAATAGATGGTTAAGAATAGAAATACAACAATGGTCCGCATTAGGGTGAAAAGGTCCCCATATTGGCGCTTGAATCTTCCAGCCTTGGAGAACTTTGGGGCATTATCTAATACAGCATGAGATGCAACGGACCAATGGTCTGGATTGCAGAAACATGGGGCTTGCTTTCCAGGAATGGAAACACCTGTAAAGAGTTGATAATATATCATCACAATCAACCGAGATCAAACGGTCACCCTATTGGTAATGTACGTCTACAAATATCGATGGTCTGAATTATCCGTTCAGCGTAAGTTTCTTATAATGGCCTGTGTAGCATAGCATGCAAAGGATGGACGGTTCTGATCATTGGACCATTACAACACGTTGGTCCCAACAGATCTGGTTCGGTATCAACCGGTCAGGCTCGAAGATGAACATGCGAAAATAAGTAAAGGTGAGCCGTCTCAAACTGCTCATCCTTTAAGTGGGCCCGTTCGGCCCAATTATTTATGGGTTCGAAACTCATGATAAAGCCCAGATAGCTGTCTTATTAAGGTTAGCAATGGGCGGGCCTGAGAAGCTCGATCCAGATTTGGACCGGGCTTGGACCTATTAGCTTGGCCCATAGGCAGGCTTGGGCATGGCTTGCCCGGCCCGTTAATTTTCAGGCGGCCCAACCCAGCCTCAGCCAACCCGACATCATAACTTGCATGTCTCATATCCTACAAGTATGTCATTACAAATAGGGCAGAAAGTCGGGCGTGTTCAACATGACTGACCCAACATTGGGTTGGACTTGGGCGGGATGTATCAGGTTTGGTCTCGGGCTTGGGTTGTACAAACACCAACCCGATAAAACTTGAGTTGGACTTGGGTTGAGGTCTCGGGTTGCCTCGGGCAACCTGAACCCAATCGATATATAAGTTACTTATAAATTATAATTGAGTGCGGATCGTCTATGCTGAAGGCACATGAAATTCCAATGCTGTCAAGTCTCATTAGTCTACACCATTTCCGATGACTCAAGCTAACACCATATGCCAGATTTCTCTCTCCCAAATAGATTGGGTGCTACACAACATGGCTTTTAAAGGAGTAGTTGTCAAATAATTTAGCTTGTTTATTTAGAAAAAATGAAGTTCTTTACATTAAATAATTACATATATAATTAATAAAAAACAAGATGTGTATTAAAATATAATATCTAATGTAATAATGAAAATATTAGCATGTATTCACCTGACGAACCCGACCAAGCCCGCTTGGGTTGGGCTTGGGTTGAGAATTTCCAACCAGAGGTTGGGTTGACCCAACATGACCTGCCCGACTTTCCGCCCTAATTACAAACCAATGCATCGACTGTAGATATCTACTTACAGTATATAAGTAACTTATTTCAGATAAGTAAGTTTGGTTTATAATTAGCTATAAGTAACTTTTTTAGTTAAAAGTGCATAATCATTTTAGTTAATTTTAATTTTAATTTTTTCTACTTTTAATAAATTGCTGAAGAGAGGATTTGGAGAGATCAAAGAGAGAAGAAGCTACTAAGTAGGTTGTTTACCAAACATACTTATGTTCTTAATAAGTAGAAACTAAGATAAATTACTTGTGGCATAAGTAACTTATTTTAAGCAACTTAAGTTTGCAATTTCTTTGTGCACGTATGGCCCGCTTAATCAACAATAGATTACAAACATTCAAGTGGGAATAGGGATTTTATCATCTTTTGGGTAGGGCTGGGTTGGACCATGCCCGGGTCGAGCCTGGGCGGCCTAAAACCATCCCATTGCCACCCTTGGGTCGAGTCCTGCTCAAGGCAGGTTGGACTCTTCTCAAGTCCTGCAGGCTGGTAAAGCCCAGTTCATCTATAAAGGAAAGGCTGCCAATCACACACCTGCTTCCATTTTGTCACGTGCAACAAGCTTTCACACCTCTAAGCGTGCTTGTACCATCAAATGCCAAGGAAATGATACAGTACCCCCTAATCAACATTGATGTAGGACAAAGTCAATAATAACACGGCTAGGATTGAAAGAAATCGGTCTCATAAGTTTGATCTAATGGTCTAGTATGCATTGTATCCTTCTATGGCTATAATTTTGTAAATATCCATTTTATGCATATAATATATTGTTAGAAAGCTATTTGATGAGCTATACAATCTTACCAATCGGAAGACAATTGGCGACAAGCTATACATCCTAACGATAACAATTTTCCCTTGAATGATTTTTAAGAAATAAGTCAATTTGAGATTAAATCTAACTTTTAAGTTACAAAGTTGATATTTTCAGTTAGTTTACAAATTTTAAGGTTTAGAGAGTCTTAGAATAGCATGGAGTTACTGTTTTGAGTTATATGCAAGAGTGCTGAGTTGTTTAGTATTTTCAGTAAATTTACAATTTTGGAAAATCTATTATTTCAGAAAATTTATCAATTTAAAGTTTGGAGTTTATATCCATATATGAAGGGTTTTATATATAGATTTTTTATTTTTTATTTTTTTGAAATTTCAATATTATCAATTTTTATCTCTTATTTTCAGAGTTTTCTGTTTCTTTGTAAATTCCAGGGCTAATTTTGAGAAGAAGGTGATGATCTCCTCCTTTATCCACACACCTGCTATGTTACTTGTATTAGAGTATGGTCTTTCTTCATGTCATAGCTGATAAAGGGTAACAATTGTAATGATGGTGCTCCGGGAAATCGGGCATTAATGAGGGTGGAAGATCATGGGCTTTTATCACAATTTTGACCAGTCAAATTAGGAGACACGAAGGAGATTTGATTATTTGATTGAGGCCATGGATAACAAACGTATCCGTGGCAATAGACGGTCCACAACCGTCGATGGTGCTTTCAGTCATTTAATTCCAAGTCTTACAGGTACAACACTTGTACCAAATCTACAACCCTTAGTAGTTAACTTAGGGAGCCAAAGTCTTTTATGCCAATTAGAAGATGAACAAGAAGGGTGGACCTATGCAAATAAATGTCTCTCTCCTGAAGAAGAAGAGTGAACTTATGCAGATGGAGTGCTTCTTGATGAATCCATTATTAAATTACCTAATAAATCAATAGATGGATCAACTGATAGACTCATGGTTGGACTAAAAAAGGTTTTAATTAATTGAAACATTAGTTGGTGGATGGATTGATAGAAGGGATTGTTGAATCAACAAACCAAGGTGAATAGATTGAATGAGGTAGTAACGGTAATAATAATGTGGCTGGTTAATGTTAATGAACAGCAGCTAATCACAAATCAATTATAATAAAAGATGTAAAAGTGGATACCTCAAATGTGAAGGATTGCAAAGAGATAGAATGTGAAATTTCTATTTTAAAGTAATAAACTTAGGATTCAAGGTTTATATCTATCAATAATATCAATTTTATTTTTCATTTCCAGATATTTCTCTCTTATGGATTGAAAAGCTATTTTTGAATGGAAGACGCGATGTCTTCTCTTTTATCCACGCACATGTTATGTCAAATGTACGCAACGTGGTAATATCAAAAGCAGTCTCCAAAAAAAAAAAAAAAAAAAAAGAATAAATAAATATTTTTTTTCTAGGAAAGGTGCTTTTAACTGCCACATGGCATATATATACTTGATTGCAATCCACCTAATTACAGTTCAATTGGCTCTATCATTCCTAGAATCGAAACCTAAGATAAATGGCCTCGCCATACCTATATCTAGTTAACGTTCGACTTTAACTAGATATAGGTATGGCGGTTCATGTTAACGGTTTGAAAAAAAAATTATCATAATCCAAAATTCAAGTAGGCTTCAACATAGGAAACAATTGGATGGGATGCCCACATTTGTTTTGTGCAGGGCCAGCATGGCTTTTGTATAAGCGGTCTGCTTGATTCATCTGATGCACCTTGTTAGAATGAGAGAGTTACCTAAAAAAATCACAATATTGTGAAACCCAGGTGAATCACTCTACATGAATTTAGAGGTTTTAGGTATATCAAAGTAACCCAGCAACGTAGGATCCTTACTCTTGCCTAGGTGGTAGACTCTCAAGAGTTTTAACACCCGGTCAAAGGTTCGAGTATCCATAGGTGGTGAAATTCCACTAGCGTGAGTGTGTGGGGTGTGTGTGCGTGTGTAAAAAAAAAATAATAATAATAAAAATAAAATTAAAAAAAAAAAAGAAGTAACCCAGCAACGTACTTAGCTCGACGTATGCAAGTATTTTTGTGACTTACAAAGAAACTTTCATACTAGGTTAGAGTGTGAAGGCCGATATGCAGTAACTCAAAAATTATAAAGGCAGTATTGGTGTAACTTGAATTAACCAGTCCACACAGTAGACTCCATTAGATGGTTGATAAAACAATACATCATCATCATCTAAGCCTTATCCTAACTAATTCATGAGGTTGGCTCCATGAATCCTTTTACACAATTCCTCTCTTATGGTTGATAAAACTAACTATACTGACATGATGGTTTAAATGGTCAATTAGTTAACTTCGAATGGTCCACATGAAAATATCTAGGTTTGGGATTCAACGAATAATTTATTAATATTATTATTTTTAATTTTTTAATTTTTTATAATGAGAGGCTGTACAATCTTCCCATTAGTTCTATTGTATATTTATAATCAATATACAATATTACAATGTGTTCCATGATCTGAACTGTTTAATTTGAATTATATATGCCACGTGTATAAATACAAGTGTGCGTGTATCGTCCATCCACCATGGTGGCAGAGTATCAAATAACTTTTGTCATTAAAAATGAAACTCCTCAGGAGCTGTACTTAAACTTTCACAGCCATCCATTTATATACTACCACCGTGTGATGTATATATGATATCCTATCACTGCAAAAACATGGTCCACCCATGATGATCACCCCGTGCTAAAATTAGGTTGGTCCATACATTAATGGAGGGACAACATCAAAATTAATCAATGGACAACCAACGGTACGACTCTATATACTGGTGTGGCCTTTAATGAGTGGATTGAATTAATTCCCTTATCAAGTGATAACATGGAGTGAAACACTTTTTCCATGCAATTGATATTTTACACACAATGCATTGTGTGGTCATTTATCAAAAATAAATAAAATTAGGAAGCCATATTTCCATCCACATCATTGATTTGGACTCCCCTAGTTTTTACTCTTGTTATGGAAGTTGTGCCCCCTTTAATGAAAAATGGGTGTATGCAAATCAATCCCTTTGGGTGTAGTTATTAATTCCCTAAATTTAATCATTCTACTAACTTTTGTTTTTTTTTTTTTTAATTTTTTGACATATAAACCAGCACGTAGTGCAAAAATCCCCCACATATGCATATTTACAAAATACATAATACCTTTTGTCACCATTACATTACATGAAAAAATTTCTTAGGATTTTCGCTACTTATGATGGTTTTTCCATCGCACATCTCTTTATGGGGAAAATAATTTTTTTATGTACCACACACACAAAAACATCAAAATCAAAAGATAATAGAAAAAATATACAAATTACAATACAAAGATTAACGAAGTTCCCTTTCATATATCCATGGATTCACACTCTTCAGCCACACATTATCACTCTTCTTTCTCTCTCTCTCACACACACACACACAACCCCATCAAATAAAAATATCTGAATGCTATACTCACTAGAATGCTATACTCACTAAATACAAATATCTGAATGCTATACTCACTCTTCCTTTCTCCAACTGAATGCTATACTCACTAGATTTTCAAACCTTAAAGCTAAAGTGATTAATGCTAGAAAAATCAAATAAAAATATCTGAATAGAGATTAAAACATGTCATAAATTCCGTTGAAGCAATGGGGGGATGGACATCATCCACCAAAACAAGGCATGGACTAATGATCCCCACGAGCTAAAGGAGAAAAGGACCCCAAACTACTCAATGCTTTTCAACTTCACTTTCAAATGATAATAGCGATTGCAAAGGAATGAAAAGTAAGAGGGTTTGCTAAGCGGTGACCTCATACACTCACATCTACGCGACATCTCTGCCTCTTCTTTCTCCATCCTTTTTCTCCCATGATCATGACCCATCACATGCCAGCTGCCCCTCTACAAGGGTAAAAGTGTGAAAAAAATAAAATAAAATAACACTTAGTGACCCACCCAATCTGCAAGTTTGCAAATCAAGGGTCTCAATTTGGATGGATAATAGCTCCAAAGTTATTGGGGTCAGGTGATCTTAACCATCAGATTTGTCTCGTTGACTTCAGATGGCTGATCGTGATGCTTTTAGCCGTCCATTTTCAAGTGGGTAGGATCATTTGATCAATGTGCCTTTTGGGCTATGCCCCATCCACAATGGGCCCCACGAATTGTGAAGACATCTTTCCAACATCTGAACCATCCATCAGATGTGTGGCCTCTTATTAACCCATGACACAAAAGTCAGCCTAATGGGAACTCCAGTGGGCTACAGTACAGGGACAAGTAAAGAGGGGACATTCGCCATTGATTTGCATGGGGTCCCACCATGTTGTTTATACGGTCTAGGCCGTCCAGATGTGTCATCGGCCCTGGATAAAGGATCAGGACAAAAATAGTCTGTTTTTCAACTCAGGTGGGACCCAGTGAGAAGCGTCCCCTCCCACATTGTTCCCTGTCCTATGGTCCACCATAGCCTTGGATCGATCACATTTTTGGGAGCTGGAGATAGACTGAGGAGACGCATCCGATGGACGGGTTGGATTGGATAAATACAACATATGCGCGCGGCAGCTGCCCGTTGAGGGCACGTCTATAAATATAGTGAGGAACTGCCACCGTGTTCCAGCGTGAGTCATTGCAGCTCGAGCCTTGAGACGCTGGGAAGTGGGAATGAGTAGGGTATGTAAATGTGAGTCGGGTACTAAAAGGCAGGTACTCCCCGGACCACAGAAGTTAAATGGTAGTTTGCTGGCACTGCCATCTGGTTCAATGGAATCCTAGCTTGGCTGAGCCCCTTATATATATATATATATATATATATATATATGGAAAAGGAACTATGCGACGGATGGGAACGTCCTATAAGGTTGAGCTGTGTGGGCCTCACCGTGATGCGTGTCGAACATTTACTCCATCAGCCAGATGCACCATTCCATGTGGGCCTAGGTCTCAAAAATCAAGTCAATACGTGAATTGTGTGGGCCACACCACATACAGAAATTGAGAGGGGCTGTGCACCATTAAAACATTCATAATAATTTTTTGGGCCCACCGAGATGTGGTTTGCAAATCCAGCCCATCCATTATGTGTGTCCAACTTGGATGAGGGTTCAGACCAAGTTTCAGCAGTATTCAAAACTCAGGTGAGCCCCACCAAGTGCTTTTATATGTTTTTGGCATGTCTTCACATGATTTTAGATGGTATGGCCCACCTGAATTTTTTATACAGCTGATTTTTGGCATATCCCATAATTTAAAGGGGACCCATCAAATGCATGGTGTTAATGGTGGACACGCATCACAGTGAGGCCCACATAGCTCAACCTCATGAGACGTTATCATGAGCTCGAGACCTTTCCATCCCACACATATATATATATATATATATATATATATATATATATATATATATATATATATATATATATATATATATATATATATATCCTACACTGGTGTACAACTATCCATACCATGCAATCGTCAAGCAGACCACACCTGACTTTGAAGGTTTTCGGTGGTGCACGCTGCTCACTACGCACGGTATACCTGTGAGCGTACGGTAGTGAATTACTACATGATAGGACATGTGTCACTGTCCAAAATAGAGATAAGGTTATTTTTGACGGCAGCATGCGAACCAATCAAATCCTCACATATATCTCTTATGACTGGGTCACCTAGCAATCCACATCCCTGATAGCTAGGAGTGCAATTCCCTGATAGGAGTGCAATTGGCAATTGCTAGGGATGTTGGATGATACATACGCACCATGTGGGCCTTACAACACTTGACTTCACCGCCTGTGAGGAAAAGATTGGATTAAAGATCTATTAGCATTTCTGCATCGCAAGATGATTCTTGCGGGGCATTAGAAAAGTCCAAGCCTTCTTTCTCGAAAAAATATAATTCAAGTACTTCTGAGGATTTGCCCCCGTCTACTAAATTTCTAGGGTATGTGGTTCTCCCCAAACAGGGTTTTGCTACTATAGATGGGTGAAATTTAGTAGGATACCTTGGGATGAACTCTAATTTCTTGTAATTTAAGGAACCCATTGCAACTCTGGCCTCCATGTGGCCAACTGTGATGTTTGTATTATATATCCACTTTATTCATCGGTTGGGCTAACTGATGTTAGAAATTGATCTTAAAAGTCAAGCAGATTCAGAACTTGGCCACACCATAAGAAATAGTAGGAATTGGTCATTCGCCCTTGGTCAATCAGATCTTACAATCCATAAATCTGAATTTGGAATGAATGCTCCTCATGAAAATTTACACCATGGTTGGTCAGAGTAAAAAAAGAGACACTCTTATCCAGACGGTTAAAAGTAGAAACTAATATAAAACAATGGGACTGCACTGATGCTACTTTGGTTGGACTTTACAAATGTAGTCGTAGAATGTTCAAGTTAAATGGATATTTGTTTAAACATCATCAGGTTTTTGTAATGAACCAAAATGCGAAATCATATATTTAGCTGCCGATGTAAAATATGGATTGAATATGCTGATTACGGATTTTCAAATTAGAAGATTCTCTCAAGATCTATATGCAGAGTCCCTAGAGTGGGGATAGAGCTGTGCCAAGAGAGTCACACGCATGATAAGCCACAGGAATGGATGTGTGGGCACAAGAGGTGAGAGGAGAGAAGCAATCAATCACTCTCTCTCATACACACGCCTTTCTTAGAATCCTTCTTATGAGTAAGAATCAGGGTTTGGTCCTCTACTCGTGGTTCAATGTTAGATTCACAAAAGTTTCAACACATAGGTCATAAATTGGAATACCCATTGTGATGTGTGTGTGTAAAGGAAGAAAAAAGAAGATGGAAGTAAGAATCAAGGTTTAAAAACTAAAAACCAACAACAATAATAGTGTTCCACTGTTTTATAAATTTTAGTATACCCCATTCCTTCTAAAATATATGAATCTTATCTATGTGCTTAAATTGGCTATATCTCCTTATTGAATATGACTATCAATCTTTAATTCAAATCCCATATAAATCAAGTGATGAGCCTCAATACCTCAACCATCGAGTTACCATTAAGTATGTTGAAAATATTTTAATGATTAAAACAAAACATTAATGGATAAAAACATTTATAAAACTATTAAAAACCTTTAAGATAACTATACTAGTAAAAAAAACCTATATGATGTGTGGGCATATCTAAGAGTGTCCTTAAGAGGCTAATATATCTCTTATTCACTTAAATCGACCTCATTTGTATTTTAATGCATAGGCCAAATGATGTAGAGAGGGTAGTGTTGAGACTCAAATATTGTATAATTTTCTCCATTTATATCTTGGTATTATGAACATGAATCCGTTTAATATTCTATTTTACTCATGTATATGTTGCAAAGTGAATTTAAGTGCTTGAATTGAAAAAGGGTATTAAAAGCAAGAATTTGATGCTAAAAAATCACCAAGGGAAGAGATAGATCTTAGGAGATCAAAATTGAAGAATTCACATACCAAAAATCTAAGAAAACCAAGTGAAGAATAAAAAAAATTGAAGATTTGAAGTGAAGAATCCTGAAATCGTCCTGAAAAGTGTATTATGAAGCTGTGAGTTCATTTTAGAAAACTGCGCAGCAGGAAGTTTGTTTTGAACGAACTATGCAGCAAGAAGTCTATTTTGAAAAAATACGTATATTTGAGGCGATTTTTAGGGTTTTTCAACTTTATACGAAAATTGGAGTTCCCTACTTATAAATAGGGGTTCCTAGGGCATTCTTAAACATTATTCAAGGTATCCCAAAGTAAAATTTAGAATTTTTAAAGAGTTTTTAGTTTTATTAAATCTTTATAAGTTGTTTTTTTAAAGATCTTTTCTATTTGCATTTTCTTTCTTTATTTCTTGTTGCTTTTTATTTCTGCAATTTAATTATGTTTTTCTAAGTTCCTTTTAGCCCAAGCTAGAAGGGAAGCACATGGGTTTAATGTTTCTTTAAGATTATGATAATTGATTGTTTTAATGATGAGAAGAATGATGCATGCATGTTATCTATTATTTAGGTTTTGTTTTTTATCCTCTTGTAAGATCCATATGTTTTCATCATATGAAATCCACATTAATGGATAGACTTACCCTAGATCAATCGGATTTCCTAGATAGGTGAGGTTCTCAACATGTTATATTTCTTTGATATTCATTATCCTATAGATATTGAATACTTAAAATCACTGACGCTTGAGAATATATGTCAATGGTGCAAATCCATGATTTTTTATTTTTTTATATCATTTATTAAAATATTTAAACTGTTTTATTTTTCGATTAGGCTGACCATAGTGATCAGATCCTAGTTGTGTTATCCAAGTCATCATGATTTTGGAACATTAACCTATGTGTGAAACTTTGAAGCTTGGGTGTTATTTTATTCAGTTGAATTACATCCATTCAAAAATTCCAAAATCAAATCATCAGTTTAGTTTTTATTACTTAGTTTGTTTTGCATTTGATTTTTTCCTTCTCACAATTCATCTTCCTGTGGGATCGACCCTGTATTCACGGGATATTACTTACGAACTTCTGCACTTGGAGGCAAGCAATCAGGTTGCGGACAGTTACATGACCAAGATAGATTGAAAAAGGCCCGGTCGACGACAGAAGTGATCCCAGACCGTCAGACTTTAAATCAGATATATTTTGCAATTCGGAATGAGTTATCGGACGTAAAATATATGATTTTGGGGTAGAACAAGCTACTTTAGCCAACCAACCCCGCTATGTTGGGTTGCACAAGTCGGATTTGTGAAATATCCCCAGATCGACGATCGTTTCCCAATTTTAATTCTGTTTTTACTATAAATAGTAAGTTTTAGTTTGATTATTACTCTTCATCCGTCGGAATTTAAGAGTTGCGTCCAACGTGAAAAGAGCTTAGAATAATTAGGAGAACGATTTGGTAAAGCCAAATATGACGCTTACTATTTTTGGCCAAAAAACTTGCGCACTAGTAGACATCACGACCGTCTATAAATAGTAAGTTTACTATTTATAGTAAGTCGCGAATTTTATGAGTTTTAGTTGTAGTTTGATTCTGATTTCTTTCCCATTGCTTGATATCCCTATTTAAAGGGTGTGAACTCATTTTTATTAATTCATTAATCAATTTGAAATTTATTAGAATTTATTTCTATTTTCTTGTTTTCTTTCCTCGTGGATTCGAGATGTCTCTTCGAGAAGTCCAGAGAAGCTCCGTGGATTTGAAATAGTTACCCTTGAGGAAGACGGTGATCGATCTCATCACATTCATCCCTACGTCACCAAACAACACCCATATATGAACCATTGCAATTGACTCCATAAGACGGGTCATATCACATTAGAAACTTGAGTTCTTCATGCGTCCTCAAATCTAATGATAAGTTAAAGTTGGTATACACATAAGTCTACCATAGTCCAAACATAATGAATTTACTGGTCAAAATAATTGAATTGATATTTTAGTGCAAGTGTCTAATAAGACTAATACTAAGAACCTTCCATGACAAACTTTTATTCTTATGAAGGTAGGGTGTGGGCATGCACACTGACTTTTTGTTAAATCCAATGGTGGAGATTCATTCCTATTCATCGTTGAGTTCCTCATCCAAGATGATGACACAATAATGATGGTTATCACAAACGTTTTCTATAATCTAATAAGTGGTTGTGAAACAACACAATACTAAGATTTATAGAGCACAACTCTCCCTAACCAATCTCTCTCATGTAAACGCATATATGTACAATTTAAAATATATACACATTTGTCCATGTCATTAATAACATGTTTGTATAATAATTATAATAAAAATCATTGCATCAATGGTTAATATTAACATATTAGCTTTGCAAGGCACATAACACCATGATAGCAATGGGTTGATCTAGAGGCAAGCAAAGGTTAGCCATAAAAGACTTAAATGATCAAAAGTTTAAAATGGTCAAATTAAAAATATATATATATATATATATATATATAAATTATTTCCTTGAACTTTCATTATATAAATAATTTAGATAATAAGAGCTTAACTCCAATATGAAAAGTGTCTTTTTAAGGTTTAAACTAACGCATGTACAAAAAATGAAACTATACCAAAGCAGCAAGCACCGTTGGCTCAAGGCCGAGCCCACTGCCACCACTAATAAATAGTAAGCTTTAGGATGTTTTTTCTTCTACCTACGCACAATGGGTACTCAAACCCATGATCTCATGTTGAAACTCTTGTTAGTTCAATAGAAAGCAAGAGCAACGACCCAACAATGGGATGTATGCAGGCCAACCCATTAAGTAACCCATATGACGGAGGTAGAAAGGGCCTTAGAATATCTTTTACATAACCGTCCATCAGACAGCCACGAATAAGATGGTTTGACTTTAGCTAATGGTCCCGACCCACTGTGGGACCCAAAATTGTGACGGTGTCGACGGGTGCACCTGTAACACGTAGTGGGGAAGGGGCATTTGCATCAAGCACGTTTATTTTCTGTTCACTGCATTCCTTTCATTGCTAATGAATGATGTGACTTTGTAAGGATACCGTCGGTGTGTTTTAGGATTTACAGTTTGTATAAATAAGGCCATGGTTCAGTGGTCCTAACCACTGGTCTCTGTTTCCCTATCATAGATGGAGACTATCGACTATCGGAACATCCCAGCCTCTCGTCTTCTGATGTTTTTCAGTCGAATGAATTTGTATTTTTGGTGCCTCTTCTCGGTTTGACCCGTATTTGTAGGCAAAAAGAATGAAAAGACAATCGATCCCATGATCGGTTACTCGCCACCCTTCCAAGTTGTGGTGTACAGCCCCTCGTACAGAGATCCCGGATAACCAAAATCTAACGAGAGAAATCAGATGGTTAGGATCTTTCAGGCGGTGTAAAATTAAGGGTCACCCTGTATCCCTGATGGGCCACACGATTTGGAGGGCCTGTATTGCTTGGGGAATCAGTACATAGCGAGTTAGCAACGGATGCGAGAGACTAAAACCCTCGCCACGCTTTCGGCGAGAACTTATCTTGTGATGGAGCCCACCGCCTACTAGAGCACGATAGTGACTAGGCTTTCATGAGCACAACAGGCCACTTCTTCGCGAGTCATGCTAGCAAGTGCACTTCCCTTTCGTTTTGCGCTCGCCTACCACACGTGGCAAGTCGACATACATGGGAAACGGATTGGTTACTCCCCCTGACACCAGCCCCGTTGGTGGTGGTCGGTGCTCTGTGGGCCCCACCATAATGTGTGTATTTCATCCATTCCGTTTATCCATTTTAAAGATCATTTTAGGGCTTTGCCAAAAATGAGAGGAATATAAATATCAGGTGGACCACACCGCAAGAAAACCATAGTGATTGGATATCTATCATTTAAATCCTTCTAAGCCCCAATGTACTGTTTATTTGACATCCAAGCTGTTGATTAGGTCATAAAGACCCGATGAAGGGAAAAAACAAAGATCAGCTTGATCCAATACTTTTATAGGCCCCAAAAAGTTTTTAATGGTTGACGATTCATTCAACACTGTTTCCTTTAATGTGGTACACTTGAGATAGGGATATACCTCGTTTTTTGTGTAATTCCATAAAATGATCTAAAAAATAGATGGACGGCATTGATGTAACACATACATCATGGTGGGGCTCACATAGCACCGACCACCAGCCATTGGCTGATGGCAGGGTGAGTAGCCAATCCGTTTGCTCATACATGCGGATCGTAATGGATAGATGTCTTGTCTCGAAACTTTTAGTGGTCATTCACTACTGTTTCCAGTGGTGTGGTTTACCTGAGAGTTGGATCTTCTTAAAGTCTGGGATAACGAATTAAAATGATATGGAAATACGGATGCACGGCGTGGATATTCAACAAATTCATGAAGGTGAACCCCACACGGTAAGCATAACACCTACTGAGGTGTTACCCGGGTAACACCTAATCCCTTCCCTGTTTTTCTAGGAGTTAAAAAAATCTTGACCTGATGCTCTGTACCATGTGCTCGGAGTTGCAGTAGTGGGGCCATGGTAATGCGATCCTAACGATTGGTCTGTGATTCCCATAATGGATGAACGGTCCGCCTCTAAATCTTCCAGATTGGAAACATCTAGCCACAAATCTATTCCCGAAAGGTTTGGATTATTCAATACAGGATGTTTATGGTATATGGTATATTCACAGCGGGTCCAAACAGATAAGTGGGATGGATCAATAAACCATGGGTCCACTCATAAGAACTGAAAAGCTGAGTATATTGAGAAAATGTATTGGGTCACGTTTATATCTAATTTCCATTATATGTAATACCATGATGTGTGTACGCCATCCAAACCGTTCATGGGATTATTATTTATTACCACTCAGATAAACTGTATGCAAAAATATCATCCTGTTAAATCACTTCTGTGGGACCCACAGAGTTTGCAATGGTGGCTGTTTAATCCCTTCCGTTTCATTTGGTGTGGCCCACCTAAGTTATGGATCTTCCTGATTTTTGGACTCCTGTCATATTTTGATCTTGAGAAAATGATGGACGGGGTGGATTTTGTCGTGGGAATCTCTATGGCCCATATAGATTCAGAACACAGTAACTTCTACGCCAAGACTTTAGCCGTTGGTTCAGGGTCATATTAACTGACCCAGAACGTTCGTATGATGGACCTCATCGCCATGGGGAAACTCAAAAATTGTAATTGAAATATTTAAATCCTTATATATTTCAATGGTTAAATATTTAAATTAACAAAAAGTGTTGAAATATTCCAATCTAAGAACTTTAATTTATGTCCATCCCCATCCAACTTGTGGCCTATAATGTAAACGGTTTGGATCAGTTATAAGATTCCCGCGGATCCAAAAGCTAAAACCCCGACGTATCCAATATCAACACGGCAACGGCGTATCGTAGAAAATTTTATATCGAATAGACCCTCTGCCAGTTGAGAAAAGAGACGTGTAGGCGTGCTTTGTGAGTAGCCACATCCGTCAATGTCTCTATTCTATTAATTCAATCAAAAGAGTTGTGAGGCATCACCGTCAGCCCAATTGTCCAAGTTGAAAGGCGTGGAAAGCTACAAATTTTCGCTTCCAACAAATGACTTACCTTTTATATACCAAGTTACCAACCGATGGCAGCTGTATACAGGTGTCAAAATGTCAATATCCGACCAGCTATTCCTCGCTCATTTATATTGGGCCCCAATGTCATCCCCAATCAATCCATGACTGGTGGTGGACAACTTGGGTTGGGCCCATCCAGATCTCGATTGGGCTGGGCCATGGCATTTAATGGACATTTTGGACCCATTTGGATACCACCATGAGTAACCATCGTAGTAAAAGTAACTCATGCGATAGCTTTTTTATTTTTTGCTTCTCATGAAACACTCGCATGCTGGACGTCGAGTGTCGTCACGGGCCCACTTGATGATGATATGATTAGGGAGATGTGTGCCTTGCTTGATACTGCACCGGTACTGGAAGTTAACCGGTGGAGGCCACAATTTGAAGAATTGCCATAAACTGATGTAGTGCCTCTACCGTCTAACCTCAAGGCACCGAAGCTTGACCTAAAACCTTTGCCCTCTGATTTGAAATATGCCTATTTAGGTCAAGATGAGACATACCCTGGTGATCTCTGCCCACCGGAGAAAGAACAGGAGAGTATGCTCATATCTACTCTCATTGAGCATAAAAGAGCCCTTGGATGGACGATAATGGACCTCAAAGGAATCGATCCTCGATTTGTACTCACCACATATATCTTGAGGAAAATGCAAAGACGCTTCGGCAACCACAACGTAGACTAAATCCAAACATGAAGGAAGTGGTTAAGGTTGAGGTACTTAAACTATTGGATGTATGTATCATATATCATATATCCGATAGTCAATGGGTGAGTCCAACTCGGGTGGTTCCTAAGAAGTCCTAATCACCATCGTAGCCAATGCTAATAATGAACTCGTGCCAACCAGAGTCACTACTTGGTTGGAGAATGTGCATTGACTACGGAAGTTGAATACCGTCACAAGGAAGGATCACTTTCCTTTGCCCTTCATCGATCAAATCTTGGAAAGGCTAGCTGGTCATTCCTATTATCGTTTTCTTGACGGTATTCGCCACAATCAGATTGAAATTGCCCCTGAGGACCAGGAATAGACCACATTTACATGTCCCTATGGCACCTTTGCTTATCGAAGAATGCCATTTGGATTATGTAATGCCCCTGCCACCTTTCAGCGATGTATGTTGAGTATCTTTTCTGATATGGTGGGGCAATATCTTGAGGTCTTCATGGACGATTTCTCTGTCTATGGCTCATCTTTCAGTAAGTGCTTGGAAAGTCTTAAATGTGTCTTTGAAAAGATGTGAAGAAAAGAATCCCTGTACTTAATTGGGAGAAGTGTCATTTCATGGTTCATAAGGGGATTGTCCTTGGACATATCATCTCGTCCAAGGGAATTGAGGTAGATAAGGCAAAAATCGATCTTATCTCTAACCTACCTCCACCCAAGAACATCAGAGACGTGCGATCCTTCTTAGGACACGCAGGATTCTACAGGCGATTCATAAAGGACTTTAGTCTCCTCTCTCATCCTTTATGTAATCTTCTTCAAAAGGATGTTCCATACGTGTGGTCTGAGCAATGCCAGGAAGCTTTCACCAAGCTTAAAGGCATGTTAACCACTGCACCTATCATGCAGCCACCCGACTGGAGCCTTCCTTTTGAGCTTATGTGCGACGCCTCTGATTATGCTCTTGGAGCGGTTCTAGGCCAGAGAAAAGATAAGAGGCCCTACGTCATCCATTACGCGAGTAGGACTTTAAATCCTGCCCAAGTGAACTACTCGACTACGGAAAAAGAACTCTTAGCCGTAGTGTTCGCCTTGGACAAATTTAGGTCCTACTGATTGATCCAAGATCATTATCTATACGATCATGCGGCACCGAAGTATCTTCTTTCTAAGAATGATTCTAAGCCCCGCCTGATACGATGGATCCTTCTACTCCAAGAATTTGATTTGGAAATTAAAGATAAAAAGGGAGTAGAGAACGTAGTGGCCGATCACCTTTCTCGCCTTAATACCTCTGATTCCCTTGAGGCGACCCATATCAATGACATGTTCCCGGATGAACAACTGTTCAGTGTCTCCCATTCACCTTGGTTCGCTGATATTGCTAATTATCTTGCTACAGGTTCCATACCGACACATTGGACTGCGCAAGATAAGAAGAAAATTTTTACCGAGGTGCGCAAATTCTTCTGGGATGATCCATACTTGTTTAAATATTGCCCAGACCAAATTCTAAGGAGATGTGTGCCAGACGACGAGCATCAAAGTGTCATCTCCTTTTGTCACTCACAGGCCTGTGGTGGTCACTTTTCTGCAAAAAAGACCATGGCCAAGATTCTGCAGTGTGGCTTCTATTGGCCCACTATGTTCAGGACACTCATGAGTTTTGCAAAGCTTGTGAGCGTTGTCGAAAGGAGTTGGGAGCATTGTCCGTCGAAATATGATGCCCCTTGAATCCCATTCTTATCATAGAGGCATTTGATTGTTTGGGGCATCGATTTCATGGGACCATTCCCCTAATCTTTTGGGAATTTATATATTTTGCTTCTTGTGAGACTATGTCACTAAATGGGTCGAAGCGATTCCGTGTCGGAATAATGACCATCGCACGGTCATTAAATTCCTAAAAGAAAACATCCTTTCCCGATTTGGAACGCCTCGAGCCATTATTAGTGATGAGGGCTCACACTTTTGTAATAGGCCATTCGAGAGTTTAATGAAGAAATATGGTATCTCTCATAAGGTGAGCACCCCATACCACCCACAGACAAGTGGGCAAGCTGAGATTTCTAATAGGGAGATCAAACACATTTTGGAGAAAACGGTTAACCCTGATCGTAAGGATTGGTTAATCCGATTGACCGATGCCTTATGGGCGTACCGTACTGCTTTTAAAACCCCTATTGGAATGTCCCCCTTTAGACTTGTCTATGGGAAGGCTTGCCACTTACCTGTGGAGTTGGAACATAGAGCCTACTGGGCGATCAAAAATTTAAATTTCAATCTGAACAACGCTGGCTCGCTACGCAAACTTCAATTAAATGAACTTGAAGAAATCCGGAACGACGCTTACGAGAACTCGAGAATTTACAAGGACAGGATGAAGGCATTTCATGACCAACATATTCTACGAAAATCATTCACGCCAGGTCAGAAAGTCCTTTTGTATAATTCTCGATTACATCTCTTTCCGGGTAAGCTTCGATCTCGTTGGACCGGCCCTTACATTGTTGTTACCCCATATCCTCATGGGGCCGTTGAGATAAGAGATCCCGACAATGGTAAGGAATTTAAAGTAAATGGACATCGCTTAAAGCCATTTGTCGAGAAATTTGATTCAGAGGACATGTCCATGCCTCTGACTGATCCTGTCTACCAGGACTGATCTCCTAGTCTGATGGAGGTATAGGTAGGTTTATTGCTTTCATAGGACTAGACTAGTTGCTTTGGTCTGGCTGAAGACGTTAAACTTAGCGCTCCTGGGAGGCAACCCAGCTTTTCCATTTATTTCATTTTCCTAGATAGTTCAATGTTTGTGGGTAACATTACTGCAAACCCTCACGAGACTACAACTCGTCTACTAGGGGCAACCTAGGGGTTTAAAGGCTTGTTGCATGCGCTAAATGCAATCGAGAGCACCTGCGAAAGTGGTATAGGTAGGATTTTATTTCTTGTTATTTTTGTGTTGTTTTTTTTCTCTCGTGCTCACCCGTTCTCATGTTGAGATCTCTTGGAAAGTCTCTCACGATTCATCATTCAGGTACTATCTTCCCATCACTTCTCTTTTACTTTCGTTGTCCCATGTGCATTCCATGTTCATATCTTTTACATTGAGGACAATGTAGATTTTAGGTTGGGGGTGGGAGATTAGGTTACCTAATCAGTGTTTTCTTCGTCTTGAGCAAAAATTGTGAAAGTTTTCTTCGTCTTGAGCAAAAATTGTGAAAATTTTTAAAATTTTTCTGGACTTTCTAGTGAATTCAAAGTGATTTTGACAAATATTCTGAATTTAGAATTTTAAGATACGTAATGTTGGTACTTCTTTCACAGTTAAGTTTGAATTCTTAATTCATGATTAGAAGTTGTAAACATTGATTGAGTCATGATTTCACATATCACATCGCACTCACACATTGAGAATTCAGTTTGATATTGAATGATTAACTTGGTAATCACTGAGCATGAAAGAAACCAGCCTAAAAGATTTGACCATCAGGGTATAAAAAAAAGAATTACACCATGGGTTTGCTCCCTATAGGTGTGGATTCGATTTTCCATGATTAACAGTTAGACAGAGCTGGGCGACTAGTTTCACCATAGGTCTGCTCCCTATAAGTGAAACTTTGATTCCCATCTTGACATATATATATATATATAAAAAAAAATCTAGAAAATGAAAGAATGATCTGTGAGGCAAGTTTTGGTTATCATGAATTTTCTTGTGGTTACCAACGTTATCATGAATTAGAGAATTGAATATTAATGTTGAAAGTCGGGATTACACTATACCCCCATGGAACTCAATGTTTAAAATTATTCTAGTTATTGGATTAATATTTGAACTTGATTATGAAATTCACCGTGCATTAGAGACCAGGAGAAATTGATAATCAATATTCATGAATCTTAAGATTTCTCATATCTGGATTGTTTTTCAAAATATCACTCGGCTTCACAAGAATTGTCTCGTAATTCTCAACTTAATTTTCGCATATTTTGCTCGGGACTAGCAAAATGCTGGTTGGGGGTTGTGTTGAGGGTCAAATATTGCATATTAGACCTCAGTTATTACCGGATTTATGAACATGCCACCGTTTAAAATCCTAATTTAATCGTGTTTGTGATGCAAGGTACATTTGCAAGAGTGGACTACAAAAAGGTGCTAAAAGTGTGTATTTGATGCTCTGAAATCACCACAACAAGGGATGGACCCCAGGGGACCAAGATCGACAAATTTACACGCCAGAGATCCACGGAAATCAAGAAACTGAAGCTCAAGTGGCCTGAAAGTCAGACAAAATGCAATATCACAAGGTTCCCACCATCTGATCAGCCCGAAACTTCATTCAGGGTCAGGAGATCATAAATGAACCGTACACGTCAAATGTCAGTTCCCGAATCATTGTGGAAGTGACCTGACAGACAGATCAGCCTACAGACCATTGATTTTAGACCCACATGAGATCTGGATATTCTTCAAACTGGAGCTGGACAGCTTAAATTAGATAAGAAAATGGATGAACGGATCAGATCTCTTACAAGTAGTACCTTGGACCCCACCTGAGTTGAGTGTGCATGGTGCACAAGTGCACCAGCCGTGCACGGCAACTAAGAAGCGGTCAAGAGATCTCTTGACCGAAATTCTTTCTTAAAAAAAAAGAAAAAAAAAGAAATCCGTTTTCTTCTTCTTCCAGCGGCCGCACAGGGACTCACGGTCGGGTGCAGGTGGGCCACTATCATCACACATAGTGATGATCCAAGCCGCTCATTGAAATCAGAAGGGCAAACCGACCGTCCTCTGATCTGTTTCCAGATTTTCTCGATACTGTATAAACATGCGGGAACTGACGCAGGAATGGATGGTGCCGAGCAAAACAACGTGAGCATCGACGAAGCCGATCCAAAACCGATGATGACCGACCGGTTTTTCCTGGGGAATCAAATGGACGGAGTGGATTTCTCATTAAGACCCGATCAGGGACCCCACCAACCTCAGCGCAAGAAGCTTCCGCGTCTCTGTTTCAGAAACAGAGATTGCGGATGATCCTCCTGGGACACCATCAGGGCCCGGCGGTCAAATCCACACCGTCCATCATGAAGATGATCGCGAGCAAGGCCCAACCACGTCGACCATGAGCAACCGAGCACTCGCACACGGCCGCCACAGTAGTCACAAGAAGCCTATTCTGCTGCGTTTAAAATAGTACAGCGGATGCGATTCTCTGGGCCACACCAAATTTGGACCAAAAACTTGGTTTTTCTGGTCAAGATTTCACGAGACAGCTAATGGACGGAGCGGATTTCTTCATCGGCAGCAATATGGGACCCACCGAGCATCGTAGCGAAGCTGCTCACGTCGGTTACGCAGTCTGGACGTGTTACACACGGACGCACCTATTACACCTTTCCTTGCAACAGACGTTCCCAGCACCTTCCCTGCTATTAAAAAGAAAGAGAGAGAGGTGAGGGGGGGACATCTCACGGCTGGCTTGGGTTGGGATGTGAAGGAGAGGAGGAAAAGAGAGAGAGAGAGACGAAGGACAAGGACGGGTTCTAATTTCTTTTCTGCTTCTTTAATTCTCTTCTTTTATGTATTTTTCGAGAGATTATAGCCTTGTGATGTCTGGCTAAAACCTCTTAGCTAGGGCTAAGAGGTGAAGCTTGTAGCATGATGGGAGGCCTCTTTGCTTGTGCCTTTTGTTTAGACTGATCTGATATTGATTTGAGTTTAATTTAGGGAATGTTTTCAGTCTTTAATAGTCTGTTGTGACTGAAATTACAATGGGTCTGCAATGGCTTTGAGCATATTCTTTTCCTTTTATGTTTTATGACGTCAGGAAGTCCTGTTGTTCACCATCGTCTCTTGGGCATGGTTGGATGTCGGTACCCTTCCTAACCTTCATGGCATGTTGATTGGTTGGTAATTAAATTAATTCTGTTGTTTGCTTTGTCTCCTGGGCATAGTTTGGTGATGGAATCCATTCTAATTCATACACCTTTCATCTCTTAAAACTTATATCAAAAGCAGTTCAGTTAAGTTCCCTGATTTTTAATCCAGGCATAAGATCTCCCTGATCTCTACAAGTGGATCCTCTGAATCCCTAGTTTCCCTTCTCTGAATTTTCTTCTCAGTTTAGATTAATATTTCATCATTATTCTTCAAATTACAATCGATTTAGATTTCATCTCATTCTAGTTCTATTTCTACTTAGTTTCAGATAATGTACAAGATACAGTCCCTTGGGATTCGACCTCGGTCTTACCGAGTTATTACTACATCACAACCCTATACTTGGGGAGTGAACAATACAGTGACACCATTCATGGCGGTACTGGTATGTATTGGACTTTACATACCAATTTTCAAAGATACATCAGTTGATGATCAGAGGTGCAAGGGCCCATAAGAGCCTTCCTTAGAGGAAATCCAAAGGCCTCGGGTTGTCAGCACAGACACTCCATCTCGAGTTCCACGCATTTGGTCAGTCATTCTTTCAACCTTACGCAATTAATGAAATGATTGGAATAATTTAGTTCATGTGATTTCTGTTGGGGACCTTGCACAAAACCTTAGGATCTAACCTCCCGAAACAAACCAGAATTATGGAATAATAAAGCAATGAAATAAATCAAAACATAAACCACACGACATCGGGGAATTTTACGTAGAAAACCCTTAAAGAGGTAAAAACCATGAGACCTTGTCCAGATCAACAATCCACTATGTAGTAGAACGTTACAACCTTCTTCACTCACGCAGGAGTGAATAAACAATAAGAGAAACAAAGAAAACGGAGAGATCTCACCGATTACGAGGACGTGGAAGTGCTGAGATATGGTAGATCACCTCTACGAGCATAGCCTCCCTTCCACAAGCTTCCTCTCTCTCTCTCTCTCTCTCTCTCTCTCTCTCTCTGGCACCTTTGATAGCTCTAAGCCCTCCTAGAAAACCTTTAGAAAATCTTAGAATACCTTGGAATACACCCCAATCCCGCATACACCCCTTTATATAAGAATAGAAAGAGATATAATCCAAATAGGAAATAAAATCCGCAGAATCTGCGTTTTCGCAATCGCATCTGCGTAACTCTTCGATGATCTCGAAGGTCTCACGATGACAGCTTCAATATCATCGACGGTCCTTCGATGATATCGAAACAGGACCAAAACTATCCATCGACCAGGGCTGAAAATTTCAATAATTATCGATGTCATCAAAGGTCTCTTGATGACAACCTTCAATATCATCGAAAGTACGTCGATGATATCGGAACAGGATAAAAACTGTCCAGCGACCAGCGGTGAAAAATTCAACAATTATCGATGATATCAAAACTGGTTCGATTTCTTCGAATCTAGCAATGAGGAGAAAATCCTCATCAAATCTCTCCCTTTTCGACTCAGGAGGAATCTATCTTCTTCAAGCCAGCCCGGTTTCTACAAATCTCAAACTTGCCCTTGAGTAAAGCCTTAGTCATCCTGTCTGACCCATTATCATCCATGTGGACCTTCTCAAGTTGTAACACCTTCTGTTCCAAAGTATCTCGGATCCAGTGATACCGAATCTCTATGTGCTTCGACTTGGAATGCTGACTTGGATTCTTGCTCAAGTGTATAGCACTTTAGCTATCGCAATAGACCATGTGCTGCTCCTGCTTCAGGCTAAGTTTCTGTAGGAACCTCTTCATCCAAAGCATCTCTTTACATGCCTCTGTGACCGCAATGTACTCAGCATCTGACGTCGACAATGCTACGACCTTCTGTAGCTTGCTCTGCTAAGAAACTGCTCCTCCTGTAAACCTTCTCAGGTACTTCTCCATTCAACGGGGCTGATGGAAACCTGTTTATCAAATATACTGCTATGTGCATTGCTTCTCCCCAGAACGTCTTGGGCAATTTTGCATGGGATAACATGCATCTGATTCTCTCTACAATGGTGCAATTCATTCGCTCAGCTACACCATTATGCTGGGGAGTCTTGGGAATCGTCTGTTCATGTCGTATATCCAGGGACTTACAATACTCATAAAAGTCACCAACGTATTCACCGCCATTGTCAGTGCGGATGCACTTCAATGATTTACCTGTCTCTCTCTCTCGACCATAGCATGAAACGATTTAAACACTCCAAAGACCTCGTCCTTGGATTTCAGAGAATAAACCTAAACCCTCCTAAATGCATCATCTATAAAAGTAACAAAATACAATGCCCCACCCAAAGTTTTTATCCTCATAGGACCACAAACATCAGAATAAACCAAATCTAATGCATGCACTTTATTAATATGAGAAACAGTTTTAACGAATGAAACTCTATGTTGTTTCCCTGATAAACAATCGAGACGGGTTTTGAGAGGTGTACCTATCACGTCTGGAAGGAGCCGCTTCTTTGCTAGTACATGAAGCCTTTTTTCACTCAGTGGCCTAGATGCCTGTGCCACATGTCGATAGCTGAATCTTCCGCCGCGTTCAACCCGCCTTTGCACACACTAACACTTGCTTTGTAAAGGGTGCAATACTTCTTTCCTCTAGCTATGATCAACAAACCATTGATGAGCTTTCAGCGCTCACCAGCAAACTGGCTTTCATAGCCATCATCATTCAACCTTTCCGTGGACATCAAGTTGAGGCGAAGGTCTGGGATATGCCTCGCATTCCTGAGAACTAATGTGCAGCCCACATCGATCTTCATACAAATATCATCGACTCTTACAATCTTCGATACGCTAGAATTTCCCATGTTCACGGTCCCATATTCACCTGACTTATAGCTTGTGAAGAAGTCTCTGCGTGGAGTTGCATGAAACGAGGCTCCCAAGTCTATCACCCAGTTGATGTCCTGACTCGTAGCCATGAGACATATATCGTGATCTTTTGAAAGAATAACTACAACGTCGCCATCTGAAGCGACCGCAGTGGAATCTGATTCATCTTCCTTCTCATTTCCTTTTTTGTCGTTCTTCTTACCACGACATTCATGTTTGTAGTGGCCCTTCTTGCCACAATTCCAGCAATCAACATCCTTTCTGTTACTCGACTTGCCTCTTGATTTATCTAGGGCCTTCCCGCCCTTCCTGTTCTTTCCTCTCCCCCATTCCTGTGTCACAAGTGCCTCTTGCTGAGTAGACCCCTGAGACTTCCTCCTTGTCTCCTCATTGAAGAGACAACTGGTTACCTGTTCTATGGATATCTTTCCGTCTAGCGCAGAGTTACTTAGAGACACTACCAATGTCTCCCAACTGTCAGGTAATGAACTAAGTAATAGCAAAGCCTGCAATTCATCATCCAGGACTATCTTCATAGCGTAGAGCTGGTTCATTATACTGTTGACCTCATTCATATGCTTGGCCATAGAACTACCATCCTTGAACTTGAGATTCACAAGTCGTCTTATCAGAAAAATCTTATTACTGACTGTTTTCCTCTCATAAAGCCCTTCCAATTTTAGCCATAGGCTAGCGGCTGAGGTTTCCTTAGACACGGTGGAATACGGAATCGTCCAACCATTGTCTAATAAACCCCACCGCCTTTCGGTCCATCTTCTTTCAATCATCATTAGACATATCCTTGGATTTTGCTGATATTCCTAAAATTGGAGAATATAGGTCCTTGCGATAAAGCAAGTCCTCCATCTTAGCCTTCCATATGGTCTAATTAGAACCATTGAGGCTGATCATCCTTGATGAGCCACCTTCCATAATTCAAAACCGATCCTACTCGTTCAATGAACCTAGCTTTGATACCACTTTATTGGGGGCCTTACACAAAACCTTAGGATCTAGCCTCCCGAAACAAACCAGAATTATGGAATAATAAAGCAATGAAATAAATCAAAGCATAAACCACACGTGTAACGCCCTAAAAATCGGGGGTCGAGCAAAGCTCAGCTTCCGAGTTCCAATGCATCACTTATGCAACATAAATAATGATGATTATGATGAGTGCCTTGAAACATGAATGAGATTAGACCAAAACAGCATATCATACTCCAGAGACAATTAAATTACGCAAGCGAAAGACTGTGATAGATATATAAAATTTATAAACTGTTATAAGTCTCAAGAGTATGAACATGTTACCAGGTTAAATATAGACATGTATACACTAAAAATGAACAAAATGAATATATATGAGTGTTCCAGAAGTGCAAATTAAAGTGTAATGGCGTCTAATCAGCAATCCTGTAATCCCGTCGATCAGAAGATGGTCTACATAGACCCTCCTGATAGCTGCACACAGGAGAAACCCTCCTCATCATCATAAAAGTCCGGTTCTGCTTCGCAAGCATCGTCATCATCTGAAACTAAGACAGGGTTTGGTTGGTGTGTACAACACCGTCCCGTAACGTGGGAGTGAGTGATCAACTTAGTGGAATCATATAGCAAAGATTAACATGTTATCAATTCAGTCAAGCAATCATGATAAAGCAGACATATCAAACATTCCTAGATACTCTTATTAATGCAAGGATGAAATGTATGTATGATGCATGCCCTCGCCTACACTCCCTCGTGCGACACCATCTTACGGTCGCGACATGCTTTCTTCCCTCTGTGCTCTTCAACCCGGGGCACATGCAGTGCAATGTTATGAGCGTGATTTACGAGTTATTATTAGTCCCTTTTATACAACAGGATTGAGAATCTAAGGTACCTCCCTTATATGATTTACCAAACAATAATCCATTCTAGGGTCGTCAGTCCTAGTAAATCACATATGCTAAGCAAGTGATAGGTCACTACCACTAATGCCCTACCAACTGACAGTCTATTTTCGAAGGCTCGTCGCCAACCCGACTGGGGATCACAGTCAGGCTACACCGGGGTAGGCCTATTTCATACTCTAGTGCTACGGAAAGGCTCGTCGCCTCTATGCAAGCCCAGAGTATGCTCGAGGTCACTACAAAGGGCTCATCACCTTATCAGTGTAGGCCGACAGCTCGAATACAGTGTCCCATACTACCGTATTCGGCTCACGAGCTTTGATTGCTCACTGATCACTACAGGAAAGCTTGTCGCCCCAGCGTAGGCCGACAGCTCAACCACGGTGTCCTATACCATCATGCCCGGCTTATGAGTCTTAGCAGATTGAGGTACCATGATTTACCGGGGTTTCACTGGAGAGTTTGGTACCTTAGGTTCAAACATTAGCGTCTATACAAGGTGAACATACAATAGGCAAATCGGGTTACTTGACGAGCTCGACTAGCCCGAGCGCATATCGAATCGATTGACATTAAGTGTGTAAGCACTTCGTGTGGCCTAATCACTACCGACAACAGAAGTATGACTCGGGTTCACCGAACACATCCAATGCGGCGAAAGTAACCTCAACCACCAAAGCAGGGACTATTACCGATTGCCTGGACTATATAATAGCCCCAAACATATTCAATTACAACGATCTAACATATGAGATACTCAAGCAGTAATGGAGCAATGATTCAAATCATACAATCAGTTGAGCATGTTATGAAGTGCAACATAACCATGAATCCACGCATATGCATTTCTAGGTAAAAGTAATGAATATGAAACAAGGCATATGGAGGAAATCGTACACATCATTAGAGTGGTTGAGAATCCTATCTCAACACCCATTTTAAGAACAGTTTACAAGTATTTATTCATATAGACATGTTTACAAACACTTAACATACACATTATATCATACATTGTAACATCCCGGATTTTTTCCAACCTGGGATTAGACGTCCTTAGGCGATGGGTCGATCCTAACACCTTATTAACTTGTCAGAACTGAATCACACAGTCTAAAATCGCTCCTTAACCTATTTCCTTCACAAATCTCACCCTTCACTACCTTGTTCTTTCAATTTTTCAAAGCACTTTCGCCCTAGACAGTATCTTAAACTAGCTAGGTAGTATAACTTGGATCACTTTAGATACAAACTACAAAGGACTAAGTATCACCTCAGACAGGAATCTTATAGGACTAAATCCTTTAGAAATGAGGCGAGGATTAGCCTGTGCGAAACCAGACTAGCCACGAAATCCATTTGAATCGCTTTAAATACGATCCGCAAGACCCAAAACTTGTAGAATCATTGACGCTATGTTACCCTAAAATTTAGGATCAATCTCATTACCCGGCTGCTCTCGGGAGCATCTCGAAACTCCGTATCAGATCTGGACCGCACGTCGGAAGTCCGATTAACACGAAGTTAAGGAATTAGGACCGCCTTGCTGGGCTTGACAACCATCTCGGAAATCAAATCCAGCCAGTCTCCCACGGCTGTTCGCTTGAGTTCGGAGCGAGAGAGTGTGAAAACACTTGTTTTCTTTAAAAATAAATATCTTGAATAGTAATCTGGCATCTCTCGTTTGCGGATCAATTTAAGCAACCAGACCGTCAGAATCAGACCAAATTACACCCTCGGATCAGGAGAAATTTTATACACATTTACATGTACTCGGAATCTCCGATCGAGACCTACTGACCGTCGAACTGAAACTGGTCCGCCATGCGTGATTTGGAAATTCGACTGAAACAAAAACTTAATAGAACGTAGATCCGGTGTCGGTGAGCTTAAGTCCGACCTTTGGCTCAAGGAGGCCCACCAGAAGTCCTCCGTTGAGCTGAAAAAGTTCCGCTTTGGTTATAACCTAGGTGAACCTTGTCCAGAAGTCTATTTCGGTGAGGTTTTAGACTATATAAGGACCTTAAACCCTCCCCCATTTCAGCCACACGAATTTGGGTTTGAGAAGAGAGAAAAGTGAGAGAAAGTGAGGGAGATGTGGCAGGAACTCCCTGCTGTTGTTCCCTGCGCTATTCGAGCTCCACCGCCTGATTCTCATCGCTTTCCCGGCGATTCCGGCATCGTTTCTAGGTAAGAAAACCTAACCCTAATCTGTTTTAGGGTTTTATAGGTTGTAGGTTATGAAATAGCTAACCTGTTTCGTTCTTTAGGTTGCCAAACTCCCGTATACGGAAGCTTAGCGAACCTATCGACTCCGTTACGATTCTACGACAAAAGGTGCGGACTTTAGGTGTATAGGTTATGGTTTTCAACGCTTTCAATGTTAGATAATGATAGATTCATGATCTGCATGCAATTGCACATGTACAAAGTGCTTTCCGATTGCTGTTTCGATTAAAGGTGCAAATTATAGAATTTTACATATTCTAGGTATTTGTAGAAAATACCGTATACGTATATTTTTTGGAAATGTGTTTGACATGATTATTTGTTGTATGAATATATGATATATGGATAAAATACTTATTTGGTGAATGGATTCGCCCAAATACATGTTTTACTAATATACACTATGTATGTACAAATACTGTATTGTAGAAAGTACTGTATACATATGTATTTTAGACATGTGTTTGCCATGATTATTTATTGTATAAATATACTATATATGCATAAATAATTTGCTTGGCGAGAGGACTCGCCCTAATACATGTTTGCTAACATACACCAAGTATGTGAAATAGTGTATGTTAAGTGTTTGTGGAAATGCTTGTGTGAGCAAGTGTTTGAATGTTGATGCCTTAGGAGAGTGTTGAGATGGGATTCTCAACTACCCTAGTGACATGTATGATTACCTCCATGAGGTTGTTTACTTAAACTGCTTACTTGCAATATATGTGTTTGTATTTCTACTGATGTAGTGCTTTGCAACATGCTTTATATCATGCTTTATAAGATGCCTTATAACATGCCTACTAGCATGCTTGAATTACTTTGTCTATCATGCTTTACTCCACATGCTATGGATGAGAATTGATTGAGTTTGGGACTATGTCTATAGTCCAGGCAGTCGGTACCAGATTTGAGATCGTGGCTGAGGTTCATGTCGCCACGTGGGATGTGTTTGACGAACCCGAGTCGTACGTCAGTTGGCGACAGTGGTTACGCCACGCGAAGTGCTTATGCATTTCATGTCGTCTAATTGATTGTGCGCTCGAGCTAGTCAAGCTCGTCAAGTAACCCGATGTGTCTAATGTATGTTCACCATGTTTGGTCGCTACTGCTTGAACCTAGGGTACCAAACTTACCAGTGAAAACCCTTTTAACCATGGTACCTCGATCCGCTAAGACTCATGAGCCAGGCATGGTGGTATGGGACACCGTGGTCGAGTGTCGGCCTAGGCCGGGGCCACGTGCCTCCCCGTAGTGACCAGTGAGCAACCAGACTCGTGAGCCGATTATGGTGGTATGGGACACTATATTCGAGCTGTCGGCCTACGCTGGCACAGCCTGGCTGTGGTCCCCAGTCGGGTTGCATCCGGGTTCCATTCTCAATAAGCGGACCAGTCGGGCTTCGAAAATAGACTGTCAGTTGGTAGGGTGTCAGTGGAGTGACCTCGAGCATACTCTAATTCTGCGGTGAGGCGACTAGCCTTCTCGTAGTAACAGAGTATAAGTTAGGCTTGTATTGATAAGGTGATGGGGGAGTGGTGCAACGATTCTGCGTAACAGCCCTTATAGCCCTTGCAGTGACCTAGAAACACACCATCGTATGAGATTGTTTAGGACTGACGACCCTAGAATGGATCATGTTTGGGAATGATATAAGGGAGGTACCTTAGTTTCCCAATCCTGCTGTTTGAAATGGACTAATAACAACTCGGTAATCATGCTCATCATGCATTGCATGCGCCTGGAAGATGTGGAGCACTGAGGAAAGAAAGCATGCCGCGAACGAAGATGGTGTCGCATGAGGGAGTATGTCGGTGAGGGCATACATCATGTCATTCATACTTGCATTAATAAGAATAGTTAGGAGTGTTTGATTTTACTGCTTTATCATTACTGCTTAACTGAATTGATAACATATTAACCTATGCCTTATTGTTCCACTGAGTTGATCACTCACTCCCACGTTACGGGACGATGTTTGCAACACCAACCAGATGTGTTGAGTTTCAGGTGATGGCAATGCTTATGAAGCAGAGCCGGACTACTACTATGATGTTGAGGAGGAGTTCTCCTATCTGTATCTCTCTGGCAGGTCTATGAAGACCTGGTATTGTATTGACGGGGCTATGGTACTTGAGATAGAAGACATTACACTTCCTCACATTAGGTATATTTTAGAATTGTACTGTAATTATTTAACCTGGTAACTTTATCACACTCTGGAGACTCACCACAGTTTTTATATGTTATTTATCTATCACAGTCTTCCGCTTGCAATTTAATTGTCTCTGGAGTATGATATGCTGTTTTGGCTTAATCTCACTCATGTTCAATGCACAAATACAGTCAACATTCAATCATCATTCATTTTGTTGCATAAGTGATGTTCTGGAACTCGGGAGTTGAGTTTATGCTCGACCCCCGATTTTCGGGATGTTACATACATGGTATGTATTGGTTAGCATACGCATTAGGGCAAGTCCTTTCGTCAAAGGATTGCTGCCTACACAACAATCGCATAGTCACGATAGTTAGTCATGGCGTACACTAACGCAAGGTTTATACTCATTTAGTCTTTTACTTAAACACTTAGGCTACGCATTGTAACATACACGGCGTATGTTAATATAACATGTATTAGGCTAATTCGTTCACCCAGAAGTTGATACACATGCATCTAGCATACATAGACAGCAATTAATCATGGCAAGTACAAATTCGAATTTCATACGTATATGGTATTTTCTACAAATACGAGGAATACAGTATATTCAACCTAGTTAATGTATAACTGAAAACCGAAACGGACATTACTTTATACTTGTGAAATAACACCTACGTCAAGAATAAACCATTAACCGACATTGAAAGCCTTGAAAACCATAATCTATACGTCTATAGTCTGCACCTTACGCTGATAAACGGGTAACGGAGTCGTTTTAAACACGTAGTCTTTGTCACCGGCAGAATGACAACCTATAGCATGAACTAGGTTAGCTATTTCATCATTTCGATTATTAGAAACCCTAGAACGGATTACGGCTAGGTTTTCTTACCTAAGAACGGGATCGGTATCGCCAGTAGAGCGATACGAAAATGGTGGTAAGGCACGTGGAGTAGCAGGGATCGAATCCCAGGAGTGACTCCAACTTCTCTCTCACTTTCTCTCTCTTTACTCACTTCTCTCTCCTAGGGTTTTCCAAATTCGTATGGGATGAGAGAGTGAGGGCTTAAGGCCCTTATATAGGCCTAAAACTGATGGAAATGGCCCCAGGGCCAAAGTATACTTAGGTTATAGCCAAAGGAGGTTTGTTCCGATCCAACGGAGCACTTCTGGAGGCCCCCTTTCTATGTGCGGTCGGACTTAAGCTCCCTGACCATGGATCTAGGGCGAGTTAAGTTTTTGATCCGATCGGATTTACAGATCGACCGCGGCAGACCAGTTTCAATTCGATGGTCACCGAAACTCGATCAGGGCCCCAAGTACACTGCCATGTATGAGAAATTTCTTCTGATCTGAGGGTATATTTGGGTCAGATTCTGACGGTCTGAATCCTTATATTCGGCCCGCAAGCGACAAGTCTCAGATTACTTAAATTCGAATTTCATTTTTAAATATATTCACATTTCTCACACACTTCGCTCTGGGCTCAAGTTGTCCATTTTCGAACACTATCTGGACTTGATTTCTGAGATGGTTGTCAAGCCCAGCAAGGCGGTCCTAAGCGCTTAGTCTCGTGGTCATCGGACTTTCGACGTGCGGTCCAGGTCCGATACGGAATTTCAATGTGCTCCCAAGAGCAACTGGGTAATGAGATTAATCCTAGATTTTAGGTGAACCTAGCGTCAATGATTCTACAAGTTTTGGATCATGCAGATTATATTTAAAGTGATTAGGGCTCATTGCACAGAGAATTTAGTTTTGCGCTAAATTAATTCTCGTTTAGTTTCTAAAGGATTTGGTCCTATTCGATTTCTGCCTGAGGTAGTACTTGGGCCTTTGTAGTTTGTATATAAAGTGATCCAAGCTATTAATACTTAACTAAATCATGCCCTAATTACAATAGAATAAGGTCGTAGGGCAGTTCTACGTCCAAGGGCGTCCATTGCCAAGTTAGGAAAATCCGGGGTGTTACAACACGACACCAGAGAATTTTATGTAGATAACTCTCAAAGAGGTAAAAACCACAGGACCTCGTCCAGATTAACAATTTCATGCTATAATCCAATTTAATTGGTGTTCTCCCACTTTCCCAAAATACCAAAAAATATATTATCTAATTAAGATGTGGCCTATTAATTGAACTGTATTCATTCACCCTTTTAAGGAGCAATAACATCCTATTAAAGTATGTAACGTTTGTTGGGAAACCAGACAACCTTTTCTTTTATGTACAAATCAATGGAATTAATGATATAAAAGATTCAATGAATGAAAATCACTTATAACACAAACAATCAAATCATCAACATATAAAATGTAAGAGACCAAAATTTTTTATGTGAAAAACACTTTGATGTAAAGGGAAAAATCATGAAACTTAGTTCAATACAAATCCACTATAATAAAAAATTGTGAAAGTACAATCATCAAGAGGTTTTTCTTAGATATCTCAACTATATCACCTACATATGAATTACAAGCAATATGAAAGAAAGGAATTCTCATCAATAAGGGTTTGTAGAAAATCTCCAATACAACCCAATGAGAAGACAATTAAAGGAACTAGCGTTGTGAGAGGAGTTTCACAAGCTTGGATGTAAAGATTTTGGTAGTAGAAAGCCCTTGTTTTTCTTCTATGATAAAATTCCATTTTCTCTTCTTCTTCCTCTTCTTCTCTTCAAAATAATAACCCTAAAATGTTGTTATAATTAAATCTAAGCAAAAGACCATTTAAAAAAATAAAAATAAAAAAAAATTTAGTTACGCAGCTAAAAAAAACAAAATAAATCCACACATAGGTGGCCACTAAAATACTACTTAAGCCCAAACATGTAATTTTCACTCAACATCAGGGACCCTATTATCCGTGTGCTTGTCAATTTGGACCATTCAATAGATTCCTTACCCCTCATATGTGCCACCTTTCAACAACCAATAACAACTTGGTCACACAAAAATGCCAAATCTACGGAAAAATCATACGGCATATACTAGGGATTCAGGTGTGGAAGCAGGAAAGCCTCCTTTTTCGAGTATAAACAGGGAGGAAACAGGAGCAGTTGGAAGAGGCTGAAGCGCAGTCACATCCCACCTGTTTTAAAGGTTGACCCAATTATTGAGATTATGTTGTGCAACAATCAGCCACATCCACTTGATAAAAGTTATTTTTTATGGTTGCCCCCCACCCAAATAAGTGGATGGATCTTATCTTTCCACAAGGCTATCCTCATGGTAGGGAAAACGTATTGGAACGGTTGGATGTTGAGAAAAAAAAAATGATATGTTGATGTTAGACCGTAAATTATAATCCAACCAGTTGTACTTGAAACCTTCTTTTAACTAAAAATACCACTAGTTAGATCTGACGGTTGTCAGTTGTCACTTGGGGGACCACTACCTTGATCCAATCTGGTGGGGACCTCACTAACCTTGCAGGTTGTGGTCCCTACACGACCTAGGCTAGGAAATTTCTGTAAGAGATTACAACCACGAATGAAATCTGATTAAGGGTGTTTTCAGTTGCATCAAATTTCAGATGATCCACAAATTGAAAATCTAATTGAATCACAGTTCCCTACCATTGACAAAATAGACGAGCTAGAAACAATGTTTTAAGATTTTAATACACATGAATCGACGGTAAGGATCTGTACTGAGATGGGGAGCGGGTCACATCATGGTTTGCAAATTTGTATAGTATATAATAATACGTGTAATGCATATGTCCATATATTCAGGTGGGCCATCACGGGTCGATTTTCTATATCCAAGGTGAGTACAGTCTGCGATGTGATGGGCTGCAGAGAGCAAAACGGTCCATTCGTCAACCCTTGCCAACCGTACATTTCTTTTACGTACATATGGACCGTCTGATGTATGAACCAGGTGATCTTAGATTGGATACCGTAAGTTGGCAGGCGTGACAGAGAGTACACTAGGTAAGAAGGAGATGGCCATCCCTCTCTGTCCGTTTCTATCATCCGTGTGTATTTATTGCCTAGGATCACGCGCCGCGATTTTTGATGGCCTCTGATCAGTGTCTGGTTTCCGTCTCTCTCTCTCTCTCTGTATCCATCAGAAAAAGGAAACAAATCTCTTCACGTCTCCGATAGAAACGTGCTCCTTGGACTCGATTTACGAGTTACCTTGTTTAGGAGCCCCGTGTAATCCTAAGCCGCGTGGGGCTCAACGAAGTTTTGGATTAAGATGATAGGAATCATCTTATGAACGGCTTGGATTGCATATAAAAATCACAGTAGGTTTCATCGGTCCACATTTCTATCTCTACTGTTTCCTGTGGTGTGGCTCACTTTAATTTTGGATCTTATTCATTTATGAGATAACATCGTAACATGATCCGAAGAGATTGATGAACGGTGTGGATTTTACATAGACATCATGGTAACACGTATAGCTTTGGTTTACACGGGCTACCACTAACAGCGGGTACACGCAACTCGCGGTGGCACGCTGCATCGGCGTGCTCTAGCCTCGTAGACCATGCCTGTAAATATCTGACAGTGGCTCGAGTCCATGCATGCAGTCGGGTAATTTTAGATCCGCAGTAGATGCGATGAGAGTTGGAAAAGACAGAAGCGCGAGTTTTCGAAGGGCGCAGCTCGATCCCGTGCATTCGGGACCACCACAATATCGGAATCAGCTGTGGACCCCACAAGGCCAGCAAATGGAGAATACATGATTGCTTGATTGGATGATCCAGACCATCCAACCGTTGGTCATCGTCCAGAAAAAGTAAACATGACAATTAGAACTGGATGACTATATATGGTAACGACACTATTCAAACAAAATGAAATAACGGGTGTTGCTCATGCCCATTTTCCATTTTGGGAATTGGAATAGTATAAAAGTGTACCATTTTGATTCTCAAATTGGAGAATGGATTCTAAAAAATGGCCATGAAATATGAACAGAAACAAAAATAACAAAATCACTTAATTTCATTTGATATTAGAGGGATAAGAAGATGAGGCTTTGTGGGCCCTGGAAATTAAAGCATAACAACAGTCACAACCGTTCATATCTACTTATGATTTGATCAGCTCCACCCTATAACGGCACCGAACTTGCCAGTGTGTTGCCACATCAGCTTTGAGTCACTCTCAGTACAGCAAGGAGAGTGTCTTAAATCCAGGAAGCAAATAAATGGACACAGATAAAGATGATAGATAGGTCTGAAATGGGAACTTCCTTTCAATCCATAAAAATCTCAGTGAAGAGGATGGCTTCGTTTAGCAAAATGGACGGTTATCAAGAATGCACGTGTGAAACCAGAACCACAGTAAGCAAGATATATTCTTTTCATTCAGGCCATGTTTAGTCGGCATTTGAAAATGAGTTCATTTCATTATAGTTAAGAGTAGTTAATGTATTTGCGATTTTAGTAAAGGTACGTTTGGTTGCACCAAATTTCACTAGAATCCAGGAAATCGGGTGCAACCAAACATACTAATGTAGTTGTGTGGAAAAGGAGAGTAGAAGGTCACCATCTCCTTCCTCGACAAGGGAAAAAAAATGATAATAATGAAATCTGTTCTCTCTGCATGAGGATAATCATCATTCATCGGATTTCCAGTCTGGAATAGTGAACCTACATTTTAGTGAACAGATCATTGATATAAAGGTTCCAACAGTGACGAACCTGTGGTTGAACCGGTACAAATACAGGTGAAGAAAATAAATCAACAATCATCCACGAAGGCCAAAGATTGGATGGCATGGATCTTCTCTCTAGACCGCATCCATGGTGGGGCCCATCACTTGAAGGTCCTGGGTCACTGACCTTTTTAAAATTTTTTTTTTTTTTATAATAATTAAAGAAGAGGTGAAGTACACCTAAAATTTATTGGGTGGAGCAGCTCTACAGCCATTCGGGCAGCGCCAATAGAAAAAAGACAACGGCCACACCTATCATACACCCCACACATAAATTAGAACAAAGGTCCCCACTTTTACAAATTGAAACCCCATAATGGTTTGTATGTCCTCTGGTTGAAGATCGTATAATCTCTGTTCCAGGTTCACTAGAAGACGTCCGGATGTATTGCAGTAGCACAAGTAGGCACCTTTGCCATTGAACTGGGGTCCTTTTCAATGATTGCAATAGAAGAGTCATACAAACGAGCGATTGAAATAATCGAATCTAAGAGCTTTATAGGCTCTCATGGCTCAATAATAAATATTAGTGACTTTTAACACTGAGGTCATGAGTTCAAGTGCCCATCAGCTGTATTTAATGTGAACATATGCCATTTACAAAAAATAATTGGGTGATACACCCATCAAGGAAACCATACATGTATGCTGAATTTGGATAGTAAATACTCTTTGTTTCCAACCGCCCATTTCTCTCATACAGGCTTGACCAGCCAGATCTCTTTCTTTCCAACCACCGATTTCTCTCATACAAGTTTGTCTAGCCAGATCAGCCAGCAACTCTAATTTGCCTTCTTGGGCAAGTTCTCAGTGGATATATGCTACCTAATAAATGGCCTGAATCTGTAACACATTTTCCATCTCGTCCTGAAGACCTGGCACCACTGCGTGAGTTCTGTCATGATGGGTCTCTGCATTAATTCTTTCATAGCACAACCTTATGGTTGGGAAACTGGACGCACCTAACTCGGTGGTGTTCTGACAGTGTCAGGACATGGCAAGATGTTGTTAAAGATGGGTTTCACGTGAAACATGTTTGAAAGTTCTTAGGTAGTCTACTGCAACACTTCTAATAGTGGGGATGTGGCTCAATCAAATCTAGCCACGTTCTAACACCACCCAAGTCACCACACAATCCCAGTACTTGGAAACTCATGAGGTAACCTTTTCAACCACCAACATGTTAATGGGATGTCGGTACATCTAGCTATCACACGTATGCTTTCCTTATTCAGTCTAGGAGGTATGGCACGTGTGCAAGTAGAGAGGAAGGGAGAGAGTGCAGAGAAGGTCTGGAGGGAAGTGGCGTGGCTAAAGCAGGCCACTCGTAAAGTGTTTTAAAAGATGTCATCCCATCTCTTTTCTTTCTTTTTTCTTCTGTCGTCCCATCTCACTGTATGGGTGTTTGCCCCACTTGTTAAAAACACCTTAGTTTTAGATCACATTGTGATATGAGATTCGGCAACTGATGAACAGAATAAATTTCACAAATGAGTCTCAGTGGACCCATAATAGTTTTGTGTTATATAGAGTGTATAAGTTGGATCAGGAGATAAAAGCATGTGGGCTAGTCTGCCGAAAAATGAAAAAGAGGCCAGCATCAAATAACAGTTTGTTTGAACTTACCTCATGGAACATGGAGCCCAAAAATAAAAAGGATGTCAACGTGGTGGAGAAATGCTATTAGATGCAAACGGGCAAACAGGTAATGTAAATATGAACTCAAGTCCATTTATTTGGCCGGTGTCAGCCTGTGCAGCGTGGTTCTTGAGTTGTTTTTGTCTATGTCGTGACTCATGATCACCCCCAAAGTGTAATGATGGAAACTATCCACTTTTAGCACTACCATTTATGTGATAGCAAGATTCTCATGCTACACAAGATTTTCAGAGTATGTCCAGCTGAATGCCCCATCATTTAATAGAAAATCCTCCAATATTCAACCTCATGATTCAGTGGTTCAGGATCATCCACATATCTAGACTTTCCGTAAATATGACATTCAAACGAGCCCTAAAGGATGGACGGCTCGACCATTAGAACAATTGTACATGTGGGCCAACAGGACATGCTCCCAATCCATAGTAACGTCATAGGGGAAAGGAAGTCGCACCGAGAAAAGACGTTTCGAGCGACGATTTGGAAGGGAACTCCGGGTGTTACCATCACCACTAACTCCCCATCCGACTTGTCGTTTTACGTAAAAAATAGACACCACCGGTTACTATCCCTGATCTATGTGGAGGCACACCGTTATGTTTGTTTTATATCCAATCCATCTATCTATTTCTACAGCTCATTTTAAAACATTGCCCAAAAAAAAAAAATTAGCTGAATATATATAAACGTCAAATGGGCCACACCACAGGAAATATTGGAGATGCAAATGCCTACCGTTGAAACTTTCCCAGGGCACATCTAGATTTTTATGCGACAACAAAGCAGTTCATAAGGTGATTCCCACTGAACGAAGGAAAAACACAAATATCAGCCTCATTCAAAACTTTGTGTTCGCTATTGTTTGTGTTGCAGCCTACTAGAGTTTTTTTTTTTTTTAATCTAATTCATTTTTGAGCTCATGTAATAAAACGAGATTAAAACAAAACAGGAACTGAGAGAGTGGATATAACACAGACATCATGGTGCCCACACAGAGCTTAGAGTCAAGGGGGACCACCTTTTATCAGCGATGTCTTGGTCCTTTTTGTATTCTCACATAGGCAATATACTGAAAACCGATTGATAAAAATGAGAAAATGACCACTGTAGACAAAACCTCTTATCCAGCGGTTTTTATGAAAGAATACAAACTTTAGTTACCAACTTAGACTAGCACGCGCGGACAGCGACTTTGAGGACGAAACTACCCCTCCTTTTCACTGCGAAGCCGAGCGCTGACGCTCCTCCAACTGAGAGTTGGACGAACGGCTTAAAAGAGATCAAAGTTACATGGCCCCACAGCTATATATTTATTATATCCACAACGTTCATACATATTTCGAGATCATTTCGGAGCATTATCAAAAACAAAAATCATATCCAAAGATCAAACGGACCACACCACAGAGCAGCGGGTATATTGATTTTCACTGTTAAAAATTTTGTAGGGCCCACCATAACCATCCAATCTATTCATAAGGTCGCAAAGGCCTGGATGAAGAGGAAAAACAAATTTCATAATGATCCAAAAATTCTGTAACCCCTAAAAGGGTCTCAATGGTAGACATTTAATTCCCCACTGCCTTTTACAGTGTGGTGATGGTTAGATCTGTCTTATTTTTCGTCTCAAGCCTTAATATGAGCTCGCCAAATAGATGGACAGTTTGGATGTAACACAAACCTCATGGTGAGGCCCACAGAAGCAACGGAAATTTTAAAGAAGAAAGAAAAAAAAAATCTGTGATGAATCGTGGATCCCGTGATTCCACCACAGCTCCTTGTTAGATTTGGGGATGGATCACGGAATCCACGGTCGATCCCTGATTCAAACAAAAGGCTATGGCTACGGCTTATAACCGTAGCTATAGCCGTATCCAGTGTCCTCCTCTTTTTAAATTTATTTATTTTATTTTATTTTATTTTTTTTACATTTAGAATTTTATTCTTTCTATATTTTTCTCTAACGCATATTTATATAAATATGTATATATAAGCATATAAAAAAAATTCTCTCATTTTTTTCATTTCTTTCTTTATTCATATAACAAGAATATCTTCTAAACCAAAATTAGTTACATGACGTACCATATATGATTTTATGGCTGAAAGTTGGGCGGGTTCAACCCGACCAACCTGTGACCCACTCGACATTGGGTTGGGCTTGGGCATGATGTATTGGGTTTGGACTTGGGGTTGGGCCATACAAACACTAACCCGATAAAACTTGGAAACGGAATCGTTGGGATTGATCGTCAAATGCATGGAAATGACCGTGAAGTAAAGGAAATTGACTATGAAGTGCATCGAAATGACCGTGAATCTAAACGGAATCGTCGGAATTGACCATGAAATGCATGGAAATGATCATGAAGTTAAGCAAATTGACCGTGAAATGCGTGTAAATGACCGTGAAGTAAATCGAAATGACCGTGAATCTAAACGGAATCGCTGGAAATGACCATGAAATGCATGGAAATGACCGTGAAATGAAGCGAATTAACCATGAAATGCATGGATATGACCATGAAGTGAAGGGAATTGACCGTGAAGTGCATGGAAATGACCGTGAATCTAAAAGGAATTGTCGGAATTGACCGTGAAATGCATGAAAATGACTGTGAAGTGAAGTGAATTGAACGTGAAATGCGTGGAAGTGATCGTGAAGTGAAGGGAATTGACAGTGAAGTGCATCGAAATGACCGTGAATCTAAACGGAATCACTAGAAATGTTGCTTGGTTGGATCTCACTTCTCCGAGCTTCCACTTCTCTTCTCATTATTTCCCCTTTTGAAGTGCCGTAGGAAAAAAATAGAAAATTCATGCAAGTTAGAGAGGTGTGAGAAAATGGGGTTATATATAACTTCAGTTTTGATGTAAATGGCCCTAGTGACACTTGTACTCCCATACTAACCCTATATGGGTCATTTTTTGTTAGTAAGGTCGAGAGAAATGCATGGAATCGTCAGGATTGACCGTGAAGTGAAGGGAAATGACCGAGAAATGCATGAAAAACGTACCTAAATAAGACTTTAATTTCACTTCTAAACTATGGAGGTGTCTCAGATGCCACTTATTAGCTGAAATATACCTTGTAGCTTAGTTCAATTAGCCCTAGGTGCCACTTATTAGCTGAAATGGCCCTTTGGGCCCACATATGGTAAATCGGGCTGCAACTTACGAATTGAGCTAGGAATTAGCAAGGGAACCTACAAATTAAGCGAGGCAACCTACGAATTGAGCGAGAGAACCTACAAATTAAGCGAGGCAACCTACGAATTGAGCGAGGGAACCTACGAATTGAGCGAGGGAACCTAGGAAATGACCGAGGGAACATAGGATTTGAGCGAGGGAACCTAGGGATTAAGCGAGGCAAGCTAGGAATTGAGCGAGGCAACCTAGGAATTGAGCGAAGCAACCGACAAATTGAGCGATGGAAGCTAGGAATTGAGTGAGGGAACCTTGGAAATGACCGAGGGAACATAGGATTTGAGCGAGGGAACCTAGGGATTGAGCAAAGCAAGCTAGGAATTGAGTGAGGGAACCTAGGGATTGAGCAAGGCAAGCTAGGAATTGAGCGAGGGAAGCTTGGAATTGAGCGAGGGAAGCTAGGAATTTAGCCAGGGAACCTAAGAAATGAGCGAGGGAAGCTAGGAATTGAGCGAGTGAACCTAGGAATAGTTTTAGGTTATAAGTATAGGTTTTGGGAAAGGTTAGGTTTAGGTTTTAGGTTTAGGGAAAGGTTAGGTTTAGGTTATAGGTTTTGGGATTTGGGAATAGTTTTAAGTTATAAGTATAGGTTTAGGTTAGGTTATAGGTTAAGGTTTAGGAATTTGAGTTTAGGTTATAGGTTTAGGTTTAGGTCTAAGTTTAGGTTTAAGGAATTGAGTTTAGGTTATAGGTTTAGGGAAAGATTAGGTTTAGGTTATAGGTTTTGGGATTTGAGAATAGTTTTAGGTTATAAGTCTAGGTTTAGGTTAGGTTATAGGTTAAGGTTTAGGGATTTGAGTTTAGGTTATAAGATTAGGTTAAGGTTTAGGTTTAGCCTATAGGTTTTTGGATATGAGAATGGGTTCGGGTTTAGCTATAGGTTTTGGTTTTGGTTTTGGTTTTGGTTATAGGTTATAGGATTTGAAAAATGGGTTCGGGTTTAGGTTATAGGTTTTGGTTATGGTTTAGGTTATAGGTTTTGATTTAGGTTTTAGGTTAACGGTTTAGGTTAAGGTTTAGGTTTTGGTTTAGGTTAAGGTTTAGGTTCAAGTTTAGGTTATAGGTTTTGGTTTTGGTTTAGGTTATAGGTTTTTTTTGGTTTAGGTTTTGGTTTTGGCTAGGTTATAGGTTTTGGTTTTAGTTTAGGTTATAAGTTTTGGTTTTGGTTATAGGTTTAGGTTTTGGTTTATGTTTAGGTTTAGGTTATAGATTATAGGATTTGAGAATGGGTTCGGGTTTAGGTTATGGGTTTTGATTTAGGTTTAGGTTATAGTTTTGGTTTAGGTTATAGGTTATAGGTTTATTTTGGTTTTTAAGGTTTAGGTTTAGGTTATAGGTTTTAGGATTTGAGAATGAGTTTGGGTTTAGGTTATAGGTTTTTTGGTTTAGGTTTAGGTTATAGGATTTAAGAATTTTTGGTTTAGGTTATAGGTTTTAGGTTTAGGTTTAGGTTTATTTAGGTTTAGGTTTAGGTTTAGGTTTGAGAATGGGTTTTGGTTTTATAGGTTTTGGATCGGGGTTTAGGTTATAGGTTTTGGTTTAGGTTATAGGTTTTAAGTTTAGGTTTAGGTTTTGGTTTTGGTTTTTTAGTTTAGGTTATAGGTTATAGGATTTAAGAATGGGTTCGGATTTTTGGTTATAGGTTTTGATTTAGGTTTAGGTTATAGGTTATAGGTTTATGTTAAGGTTTAGGGTTTAGGTTTGGGTTTTGGGATTTGAGAATGGGTTCGGGTTTAGATTATAGGTTTTTTAGGTTTAGGGATCGGGTTTAGGTTTGGGTTTTGAGAATACAGTTTAGGTTTAGGTTAAGTAGTTATAGATAAGATTAGGTGTTTAGGTTTTAGGTTTAGGGATTTGAGAAACATTTAGGTTTAGGTTTAGGTTTAGGTTTTAGGGTATAGGTTAAGGTTATATGTTTGAGAATGGGTTCGGTTTAGGTTTAGGTTTTGGTTTTAGGTTTTGGTTTAGGTTATTTAGGTTAAGGTTTAGGTTATACGTTTTGGTTTTGGTTTAGGTTATAGGTTTAGGTTTAGGTTTTGGTTTTAGTTTAGGTTTAGGTTATAGGTTTTGGGATTTTGAAAATGGGTTCGGGTTTAGGTTATAGGTTTTGGTTTAGGTTTAGGTTATAGGTTTTGGTTATAGGTTATAGGTTTAGGTTTAAGTTATACGTTTTGGGATTTGAGAATGGGTTCGGGTTCGGGTTATAGGTTTTGGTTTTGGTTTAGGTTATAGGTTTTGGGATTTGAGAATGGGTTCGGGTTTAGGTTATAGGTTTTGCTTTGGTTTTGGTTTAGGTTATAGGTTTTGGATTTGAGAATGAGTTATGGTTTAGGTTTAGGAAATCGGGTTCGTGTTCGGGATTGGGTTTAAGTTTGAGTTTTCAAGTTTAGGTTTAGGTTTAGGTTAGGGAGTTGAGATTAGGATTAGGTGTAGGTTTTGCTTTAGGGAATTGAGTTTAGGTTATAGGTTTTGGGATTTGGGAATAGTTTTAGGTTATAAGTATAGGTTTAGGTTATAAGTTAAGGTTTAGGGATTTGAGTTTATGTTATAGGTTTAGGTTTAGGGAATTGAGTTTAAGTTATAGGTTTAGGAAAAGGTTAGGTTATAGGTTTTGGGATTTGAGAATAGTTTTAGGTTATACGTATAGGTTTAGGTTAGGTTATAGGTTAATGTTTAGGGATTTGAGTTTAGGTTATAGGATTAGGTTTAGGTTTAGGTTTTGGGATTTGAGTTTAGGTTATAGGTTTAGGTTTAGGTTTTAGGTTTAGGTTTAGGTTTGGGTTTGGGTTTTGGGATTTGAGAATGGGTTCGGGTTTAGGTTAAAGGTTTTGGGATTTGATAATGGGTTCAGGAGTTTAGGTTATAGGTTTTGTTTTGGTTTAGGTTATAGGTTTTGATTTAGGTTATAGGTAAACCGCTTAGGTTTAGGTTATAGGTTTTGAATTTGAGAATGGGTTCGGGTTTAAGCTATAGGTTTTGGTTTAGGTTATAGGTTTTAGGTTAAGGTTTAGGCTTAGGTTTAGGTTATAGGTTATAGGATTTGAGAATGGGTTCGGGTTTAGGTTATAGGTTTTGGTTTTGGTTTAGATTATAGGTTTTGGTTTATGTTATAGGTTATAGGTTTAGGTTAAGGTTTCGGTTTAGGTTATAGGTTTTGGGATTTGAGAATGGGTTCGGGTTTAGGTTATAGGTTTTGGTTTAGGTTTAGGTTATAGGTTTTGAGATTTGAGAATGGGTTCGGAGTTTAGGTTATAGGTTTTGGTTTTGGTTATAGGTTTTGGACTTGAGAATGGGTTATGGTTTAGGTTTAGGAAATCGAGTTTAGGTTCGGGATTGGGTTTAAGTTTGGGTTTTCAAGTTTAGGTTTAGGTTTAGGTTAGGGAGTTGAGATTATGTTGGGTTTTTAAGTTTAGGTTTAAGTTTGGGTTTTCAAGTTTAGGTTAAGGTTTAGGTTTAGGTTATAGGTTTTTGAATTTGAGAATGGGTTCGGGTTTAGGTTAAGGGTGTGGTCCCTGCAAATACAAATATAAACATGGTCTGTCCAAATTGCCAGGCCCTTCCAATGTCATCCATAGGAAATGGACAGCTTCATCATGGTCATAACAGCGGTTCCCACCTTCCAGGGACCCCCGCTCATCCGGATAGCTCCGACGCACATCCGGGTCTGCTCCATTAATTTCAAACAAATACATAAACACGGTCTGTCCAAATGGTCAGGCCCCTCCAATGTCGTCCATAGGAAATGGACAGTTTCATCATGGTCATAACAGCGGTTCCCACCTTCCAAGGACCCCCGCTCTTCCGGATAGCTCTGACGCACATCCGGGTTTGCTCCATCAATTTCGATCAGCGGTTCATAAATACGGCCTGTCAAAATGGCCAGGCCACTCCAATCATGTACATTCTTGACAAGAGACGTACTGTATGCTTGAATCTGAAATATGCAGCTCCAATCCTCCCACATGCAACATCCACCTGAAAGAATGCGCATAACCGTCATGCTTGAATAATCAATACAGGAATGATGGGTCATGGGATGTTCGATAAAGTATGTAACAAAAGCCATTACAGTAAAAATTAAACTTTATTTTCAGCAGGTCAGGCTGGCAACAACATCCTTACTAAAGAATGGTCTAATGCACCATTGAATACATGTCAAAAACACGAAAACTTGCTGTGTGAATTCACAAACATAACTCAATGCTGCTTAAAAATTACTCAAATCACCATTGAGAAGTGCACTTTTTACATTCATCTATGATTTAACATGGATACCAAGACTTACTAGCTGCAAACCTACAAGAGAAAGGAGCAACTGCATGGAGTCCATCTTAGCCTTGAGACTAAACATCCCCTCTCTTTTTTACAAATACAGCCCTTTTATTTTAAGATAAATGGCATGAAATCAAACCGCAGTTTGTAGAGAAATGAGTGCAGGTATGAAAAAATGAGTGGGAGCAAATAACATTTCAGGAGTTATTTGATACGTTAGAAGAGTATAAAAATCCACAAATATGCACAGCCATTATGTGCCTAGCTTACTTGCATCTAAGTTCAAAACATCCACATTACAGGATCTATTGTAAATGAAGAAAAACTAACATGTGATAGGATGGCTAGACATTTCAACCCCAATTTGGTTCATTTGTTAAATTTGGACTGCAGTCTATTTTTCATTTTAGCCACCCATTCAATAAGGATCAATAGTTTGTGTAGCCTTTGGCCTCTCCGTCTCTCTCTCTTGAAGCAAAAAAGAAGAAAAAAAAAAATCTCTTTTATGTTTTTTCAATCCATCTTCCTTTTTCTTCTTAACAAGAAAATCTATATTTACTAATATTCCCATTTTCCTATTTTTCAAAAGAATGAGTTCGGACTCCGAAAGCATCGGCTCCAGCACTCGTACTTTCAGCACAAACCCTAACCTAAATCTAAACCCGAACCCGAACCACAGATGGTAGCGGTAAACAATACCATAACTCTCATGTTTTTACTGATTGGTGAAACAAGATTGGGTGTAAATTTCAGTTCCCTTGATAGGAGGGAAAATCTCACATGATCCCTACCCTGCAATAAGGCTATTTGGTAGACCCTAGTACAACATGACATGTGCACAGTTAAATCATTCACATGGATGGCCATTAGGATAGCCCCACTACTCATGGTCTATCATAATAACCCTAAGGTGACCACAAGATTCTAACCTTCAAAATCCAAGTCTCTCTTTTTGTAGATGTTGGTTTGCCAGTTGTAGTATTCTAGGTGAACTCTAGACCTTTGAACTATACAATTCATCTTTTATAACATTGATTGGATGGAATCCATGATGGGAACCATCAAATAGAAAGGAAAGTACCATGGATGCATAAGAACTTCGAAATTAGAATAGACAAGGCAACAAGCAAATAGAGCTTACTTCAATAACATGAATAGCATCCCATGCACCTTCTTGCAAATAACTTCTTCGGCCATGCCCCGACTTTGAGCCATCTTCTTTTTTTTTTTTTTTTTTTTTTCTCTCTCTCTTTTTGTTGAATCTTAAAGGGAAATTGATCGAATGTTACATGCGGCACTTGGTTACATTTGAACCTGTTAGCATTCGCATAAACATGGTTACATTTGAACCTATTAGCATTCGCATCAACAGTTAATCCATTTTTCCAGCTAATTGTCAAAATATGAGGTAGATTCAAATCTCAAGTAGACTACACCAAAGGAAAGATGGTAATTGAATACCCACCGTTAAAAACTTATTAGGGCAATAAAGTTTTGGATTAAGATGATATTTATGTTTTCCCTTCATCTAGATCTATCTAACATAAAGCAACATGTTGGATAGCAAATAAACATTGCACTGGACCTTTTTTTTTTAATCCAAAACTTATATAACATGCCATAATATAAATTATTTTAATTCATGCATAAATTGAGCGAGGCAACCTAGGAATTGAGCGAGGCAACCTAGGAATTGAGCGAGGCAACGTAGGGATTCAGCGAAGTAACCTAGGAATTAAGCGAGGGAAGCTAGAAGGATCATAGAAATTGAGCGAGGCAATGTAAGAATTCAGCGAGGGAAGGTACAAATTAAGCAAGGGAAGCTAGAAATTCAGCGAGGCAACCTAGGATTTAAGTGAGGAAACCTAGAAATTGAGTGAGGCAATGTAGAAATTTAGTGAGGGAACCTAGAAATTCAGCGAGACAACCTAGGATTTGTGCCAGGGAACCTAGAAATTCAGCGAGACAACCTAGGATTTGAATGAGGCAACCTAGGAATTGAGCGAGGCAACATAGGGATTAAGCGAGGGAACCTACAAATTGAGCGAGGCAGCGTAGAAATTTAGCGAGGAATCCTAGGAATTGAGCGAGGGAAGCTAGAAGTTGTGTGAGGGAACTTAGGATTTGAGTGAGGCAACCTAGAAATTGAGAGAGGCAACGTAGGGATTGAGCGAGGGAAACTAGGAATTGAGCAAGGCAACATAGAAATTCAACGAGGAATCCTAGGAATTGAGCGAAGCAACGTAGGATTTGAGCGAGGCAACCGAGGGAACCTAGGAATTGACGAGGAAAGCTACAAATTGAGCGAGGCAACGTAGGAATTAAGAGAGGGATGCTAGGATTGAGTGAAGCAACGTAGGCATTGATCGAGGCAACCTAGGAATTGGAACGAGGCAACCTAGGAATTCAACGAGGCAACGTAGGAATTCAGCGAGGCAACGTAGAAATTTAGTGAGGGAACCTAGAAATTCAGCGAGACAACCTAGGATTTGAGCGAGGGAAGCTAAAAATTGAGCGAGGGATCCTAGAAATTGAGCGAGGCAACCTAAGATTTGAATGAGGCAACCTAGGAATTGAGCGAGGCAACATAGGGATTGAGCGAGGGAACCTACGAATTGAGCGAGGCAGCGTAGAAATTCAGCGAGGAATCCTAGGAATTGAACGAGGGAAGCTAGAAATTGAGCGAGGGAACCTAGGATTTGAGCGAGGCAACCTAGAAAGTGAGCGAGGCAACGTAGGGATTGAGCGAGGGAAACTAGGAATTGAGCTAAGCAGCGTAGAAATTCAACGACAAATCCTAGGAATTGAGCGAAGCAACGTAGGATTTGAGTGAGGCAACCGAGGGAACCTAGGAATTGACGAGGAAAGCTACAAATTGAGCGAGGCAACGTAGGAATTAAGCGAGGGAAGCTAGGAATTGAGCGAGGCAACCTAAGAATTGAGCGAAGAAACTTAGGAATTAAGCGAGGCAATGTAGGAATTCAGCGAGGGAACCTAGCAATTGAGTGAGGCAACATAGAAATTTAGTGAGGGAACCTAGAAATTCAGTAAGACAACCTATGATTTGAACAAGGGAAGCTACAAATTGAACGAGGGAACCTAGAAATTGAGCGAGGCAACCTAAGATTTGAACGAGGCAACCTAGGAATTGAGCGAGGCAACATAGGGATTGAGCGAGGGAACCTACAAATCGAGCGAGGTAGCGTAGAAATTCAGCGAGGAATCCTAGGAATTGAGCGAGGGAAGCTAGAAATTGAGCGAGGCAACGTAGGGATTGAGCGAGGGAAACTAGGAATTGAGCGAGGCAACGTAGAAATTTAGCGACGAATCTTAGGAATTGAGCGAGGCAACGTAGGATTTCAGCGAGGCAATGTAAGATTTGAGCGAGGCAACCGAGGGAACCTAGGAATTGACGAGGAAAGCTACAAATTGAGCGAGGGAACCTAGAAATTGAGCGAAGCAATGTAGGAATTAAGCGAGGGAAGCTAGGAATTGAGTGAGGCAACCTAGGAATTGAGTGAGGCAACGTAGAAATTGGAGCGAGCCAACCTAGGAATTGAGCAAAGGAACCTAGTAATTGAGCGACGAACCCGAAATTCAAATGAGGAAACCTAGGAATTGAGCGAGGGAAATTAGAAATTGAGCGAGGGGAGCTAGAATTTGAGTGAGGGAACCTAGAAATTGTCAAACACTTGAAGTCTTCGTATCGATCTCTAGCAGGGGTGGCTAACATGGAGTGTGTGTACTGACATGGGTGTGTACTAACAAGCTAACCCAATAAAATAAAAAATAAAAAATAATTAATTAAAAAAATTAAATTACAAAAACTGAGTTGGGCCTGCCTTGAATGTATGTGGACTATCCACGACGTTCATCCGTTTTTCCATCTAAAGTAAGGGTTTTAGCCCAAAATGGTGGCATATTGAAATATCAAGTGAATCACAGCACAGGAAACAGTGGTTCCACTGTAGAAACCTTGTTATGCCTACACAATGATGTTTTACTTATAATCCATCATGTTCATATGATGATTTTTGCATGGATGAACCGAAAACCAAGATTCGAGCTTCATCCAGTAGTTTAATGGCCCACAAAAAATTTACACCGTTTAGGTAAATGTACTACATTATACCTGTAGTGCCTACTTTCTTTCGTGAAGGGACCATTTTCAGCAAAATAAGATAACGCTGTTGAATAGAGACGGTGGGATCCACCTAGAGCGTGGTGCGATCCAAGCTGCCGATGTAGAGCTGTAGTTTTCGCACTCCTTTTTTCGAAAATGGAAAGAGGGAAGGGAGGGAGAGGAAAAGCATATGCAGCAAATAGGAGGGGTAGTTTCGTCTTCAAATTTGCTGTCCGCACGTGCTAGTCTAAGTTGGTAACTAAAGTTTGTATTCCTTCATAAAAACCGCTGAGTAAAAGGTTTTGTCTACAGTGGTCATTTTCTCGATAAAAATCACTGAGGCCCACTTTAACCTACACCCATGGTCCACCCACAATATGTGTCCCTGATGGTCAGGATGCACCAATACCAAACATGCATGCCTCATGTGATCGACCTGACGCCTCTATGACTTTCCCTTCAAGTGGACGGTTCGATCAAACTACCGTAGCAGCTTAGCATCCACATGATGAATGATTAGCTCATCATTCCGGGCAAGCTTGTGGGGTCCATTCATAGAAGGCCAAAGAAGTGGGCCTTGATCGAGATGTATACAAAAGGACTAATGCTATGATTTCTTTTACTTTCTACCATTCAAAACACTATGAATAGCAGTCCCCACATTAGCATTGAACTGCAAGTTTGGTGCAGCTTTTTTCCATCAGCGAGTTCTCTGATAGCTACCAGAGTATGACCATTCAAACGCATGCCGCTGCTAACGTACACATTACACAATTCACACCGTGCAAACCGTTGGCCTCACTTTGGTGGGCCATATCACCGAAACAGACAGGTATCATCTACAACACTTATTATTGCACGAAGCACGAGCAATGCGGAGATCTGTGGGGCCCTCCCTCGTGAACGTATGATATCAAGGCCATACAGCAGTTGGGCTAGACCATTAGAACAATATAAAATCATGCTTAAAATTAACTTTTAAATTCTCTCACTGTGAATCACATGACTCTTGAATCAGAACAAGTGTTGGTATGGCCCTTTATCCCACCGGTTCTCACCTGATTAATGGCTTGGAGCATAAGTAGCTTATCTAAAGTAACTTACAATACAAATGCAGGATTAAAAGTGGTGGTGTATTAAAATTTACTTTCATTTTTTACTAAAATATTTCTAAAATTATTTCAAAGGTATAATTCAATACTCTAAGTTTCTAGCATTTAAATTATTTTTTAAAATTATTCTTTTCAGTTTATCAAACAACCTTTCTAGTCTTAGTGAAATCTAGTTGAGTCAAATCAACTCAGGCTATTTATGTTTTTACCTGAGTATTTAAATTATGGCATTGGGCCAGTGTGTCAGCCTAACACTCCACATTCACTGTGCAACGACCGAACTAATTTTTCGAGCCCATACTATGAACTACTCCTTGCACGTTTGCCATGCATCATGAGATCTGAATATTGTAGTCCTCACCTGAAGTAACTTCCCTAAAACCTAACCTCGCCTACATGGAGACGTGTGGGCAAAAGTTCGGTAGGGCCCTCCATGATGTCCATGTGATATTCACTTTGCCTATTTTATCAGCTTATTTATTACAGATAGTTCAAATATAAGATAGATATAAAACTTTTATTTATTTATTTATATTTTTTTTTAACACACGCGCACACACCCCCACACACTCATGCCGTAATGGGATTTCATCACCTATGGATACTCGAATCCTTGACCGGGTGTTGAAACTGCTAAGAGTCTACCACCGGAGCAAGATATATATAAAACTTAAGTGGGCCACACGACACCAACAATGGGGATAGAAGCTCCCACCATAAAAGTTAACTTTCTCAATGCAAGGTGATGTTTTTATTTTATAATAAGCTAGCTCTTCACAAGGTTACTCCCACCAGGAATATAAAAAAGAAATAACAGCCTGACACACAGGTTTTAAAGATGGGCATTCCATCCCACTGTTTTGGATCTGCCGCAGTTTTTCGGCTCATGTCCCAACATGGGTTAGCAACGTGGGAAGTCCAACCCATGAAATATAAGGGCCCACCATGAAGGTCACCTGGCGCAAAACGGGCCGGTCCAGCTGTGGGGTACACTAATATGTTGATCAGACCGTCAGCAGGTCCTGTACGTACATTGTTTTCAGATAGGGTGGCCCATTGGATAAGCTAGAGGAGCCTGATTTTTTTTAGCCTGGTGATCCCCAAGGTGGGTCCCACCTTGTACAAGGTACTGATGAATGGCGATGTATCCATCTTAACTCCCCCAACAGCCAGTTGTAGGCGTTGAAATCCATCCTTACCAAAACTTCCGTATTTCAAACATGGCTAAAACGTTTACCCATATATATATATATATATATATATGGGAAAAGGTACTATGCGCTCGAGCGTAAAGCGGTAGTCCGTGAGGTCAGGTTGATGTGGGCCCCACCGTGATGCCGTTCGAAGATCCACACCGTCCACCAGATGCACGAGCCCATATGGGGCCCACACGGCTGAAAATCAAGTAAATCCATGGCTTTTGTGGGCCACACCATGTACAGAAGTTGAGAGGGGCCGTGTACCAATGAAACATTCAAAATCATTTTTGGGGACCTTTCGAGACGTTGTTTGATGATTAACACTGTCCATCATGTGTTTCCCACTTGGCTGTAATTTCAGACCAAGTTTCAGGTGGTATCCACAACTCAGGTGGGGCCCACCAAGTGCTTTTACATGTTTTTGCGTGTATACTTATGTTTTCAGATAGTATAGCCCACCTGAGTTACGTGGATGGTTGATTTTGGGACGTGTGGGCCCAACCTGGGCTCGTGCATCTGGTGGATGGTGTGCATCTTCGAACGGCATCACGGTGGGGCCCACATAGCTCGACCTCATGGACGACCGCTTTACGCTCGAGCGCATAGTACCTTTTCCATATATATATATATAGGAAAAAGGTACTATGCCCTCGAGCTGATGGGAACGTCCTATGACGTCGAGCTGTGTGGGCCCCACCGTGATGCGTTTCGAACATCTACCCCATCAGTCAGATGCACCATTCTATCATGGGCCTAGGTCTCAAAAATCAAGACAATCCGTGACTTGTGTGGGCCACACCACATACAGAAGTGGAGAGAGGCCGTGCACCATTAAAACATTCTTGGGATGTTTTTTGGGCACACCGAGATGTGGTTTGAAAATCCAGCCCATCCATTATGTGTGTCCCACTTGGATGAGGGTTCAGACCAAGTTTCTGTAGCATTCAAAACTCATGTGGGCCCCACCAAGTGCTTTTATATGTTTTTGGCATGTCTTCACATGATTTTAGATGGTATGGCCCACCTGAGTTCCGTATACGGATGATTTTTGGGATATCCCATAATTTAAAGGGGACCCATCAAATGCACGGTGTTGATGGTTGACACGCATCACGATGGGGCCCACACAGCTCGACCTCATGCGAGCTTATCGTGAGCTCGAGCGCATAGTACCTAAACCAAACATTAAAAAATAAAAAATTTAAAAAATAATATATATATATATATATATCCAAACATTAAAAAATAAAAACAAAAATAGTTAAAGAGCCAATGACTCGGACTGACTCGTCTGGTCCCTAGGTCGAGTCGTGACTCGCCCAGGTCAACAATGACTCGTCCGGATGGGTTCCTTCCGAGTCCGAGTCTTAATTCAAATATCAACACAAATGATCAAATTGACGAAAAACCTTATTAAAAAATAATAATAATTGTTGGGGACAAAATGTACCAAGTCCGGAGACTCGGACTTGATGCCTCGGGTCGCCGAAGGATACATTAAATCCGAGGGAAGGTGGTGAACCGACTAAACCGAGACAAAAGATAAGTCGGTTCGGACGACGAACCAGCAACTATGGCATGCTTTGGGCCGACCTACTTCGGACCGACCAAACGAAGGAAAGACAGCGCAAAATATAACGTCATCCCGAGTATCTCGGGATGAGATCTCCAATCCCAGAGATCACGGGATCAGATAGATATCAGAAACGGGCGAAATTCAATCTCCGCGATACCGGGAGAAGATCTCGCATACGATATTGGGAAGAGAATTCTCATACGATAGAAGGCTCTCGCCTCTATAAATAAAGGAGCTCAATCGCCATGAGAGGTACGCAAAAACTCTCTCCTCCTAACCCATCAATACATTAAGACCCGTTCCCACCGACTTTGGCATCGGAGGGTCCCCTGCTCTAGCCAGGGTTTCCTTTGATTTTCGTCCTGTGCAGGTACTCGAAGGTCTGAAGGGGTTCGATCAGAATTTTGCATCAACAGTTTGGCGCCGTCTGTGGGAACCGTACGAAAAGTCATTTTACGCTCTTATATTAGATTTTATCCTCATGGTGATGACTCGAAGGACGGTCCCAGAAGAAGATCTGAATGAAATTGCGATTACAGGGCCGGCTGGCCCAATAGCAGGTCTGGTGGCCCAAAACCCACCTAACAACCGCCAACGAGAAACCGCTGGAGCAAACAATAACCAGCGGGCTCGGAACGACGGACGGTTGGACCAGGAGGTTCAAGAAATTCGAGCCGACATGAATATGATGAAACAGATGCTGGAACGAATGTATCAGCAAATGCAACCACCTCCACCTCCCCAAGGGGAGACAGCACATGTGCCGACTGCGGCGATCGATCCTCAACCTTCCGTGCCACAACCTCTCCAGCCTAATCAACCCCAAGGCGTATCTAAACCATCTCCAGGTCAGTCGGCTAACGCTTCTTTGCCCCCGACCGACCTTCGACATGAGATAGAGCGAAGAAGGCGTAACCGACCCCCCATTGAAGGCACGGCAGAGAGTGGTGAGCCTTGGAAAGCCGACATTCAAAATTTCAAAAAAGAAGTGCGGGAAGAAATGGCGAAAGAGATGGCGGACATAAAGCAGGGCCGGAATACGTATCCGACCAGATCCGAGGCAAAGGCATCCCCTTTTGTTGACGAGGTAATGCAGGCCCGGCTGCCCGAAAGGTTTCGATTACCTCAAATCACTTCTTTCACCGGTAAGACCGACCCGATAGAGCATATCGAATGCTTTAAAACCTATATGGAGCTCCATGATGCCTCGGATGCAGTAATGTGTCGGGCCTTTTCTCTTACGTTGACCGACGTAGCTCGACTATGGTTCAAACAGTTGAAACCAAAGTCAATCAGCTCATTCGTCGAGCTAAGCGACGCTTTTCTCACGAACTTCATCGGAGGAAAAAAGAAGCTGAAGCCCCCTGCACATTTGAACAACATAGTTCAAAAGCAGGGAGAGCTATTGAAAGATTATATTAAGCGTTTCAACTTCGAATCTCTTCAGGTTCGAAAACATTCAGAAGAAATAGCTCTCAATGCGCTCATGCAAGGAGTTAGAGACAAGCCAATCCTGGCGTCTCTAGACAAAAATCTGCCCGATACTTTGGCAGAATTTATGGCACGGTCGGATAAGTATGCAAACGCCAAGGAAACGCGGATCATGCGTGAAACTAAATCTTTGGTCAAAGAGTCGGCCAAAAAAGAAGCCGATTCGACCGGAGGGAAAAAACGCAAGGATGATCAAACGCGCGATGAGCGAAGGTTGGGCAAATGACCAGATCGAAGATTTTTCACATATACCCCCTGAACAAAACCCGGGAGCAGATACTGATGGAAATCAAAAGCGAAGGCTTTGTCAACTGGCCCAACAAGCTCAGGAGTAATCCCAATCGGTGGGACAAGGACAAATACTGTCATTATCATCGTGATCACGGACATAGCACGAGTGATTGTCGTCACCTCAAGGAAGAAATCGAAAGACTTATAAAGGAAGGCCGACTCAAGGAACACGTGGTCAAGGCCATGGTAGCCGAGGGACGTCCGACCGAGAGTCAGCCAATGGAAGAAATTCGCACAATTATCGGCGGTCCGAGAGGCGGAGGCGACTCAAACAATGCTCGAAGGAATCATGCGAGGAAACTTAATCAGCCTGAGTCCGAGCTCATGATTATAGATCGGCCAACAAAGGAAAAGAAAAGGGAAAAATATTGCATTTCATTCACAGAGGAAGATGCCCGAGGGATCTATCATCCCCATGATGACGCATTAATCGTCACCCTAACTATCGCTAACCGAAGAGTCTTCCGAATACTCGTCGATACAGGATCATCTGCAGACGTGCTATTTACTCAAGCGTTCGACAAAATAGGGATTGAACGATCCATGCTACGTCCGGTTCGGACCCCATTAATCGGTTTTTCCGGAGGGCAAGTACTGCCTGAGGGGATTGTCTCTTTACCGCTCACCGCTGGTAGTGCCCCGCATCAAACGACGATGATGGTCGAATTCTTGGTCGTCGATCAATCCTCAGTGTACAACGCCATACTCGGCTGACCTTCTTTAAGTCTCCTCCAGGCCACGGTATCCACATACCATCTTTCGCTAAAATTCCCGACTGATTCGGGAGTAGGAGTTGTCAAAGGAGATCAGCAAGATGCGAGGCGTTGCTACATGTTAGCTGTAAAAGGACCCGCCGACAAAAGTCCGGTCAACATATCAACGATCAAATCGTTGGACCCTCAGGGCGAGAGTCATGAACGAGGGCAACCAGTTGAAGATCTTATCTCAATTCCCTTGGTCGAGACAGATGGATCCAAAACAGTACGAATTGGCTCGTCTTTACGGTCTCCCTTGAAAGAAAGGTTGATAGCCTTGCTCCGCAGGTACGCCGACGTATTTGCTTGGTGTCATGCAGATATGCCCGGAATCGATCCGTCTGTGATTACTCACCGACTCAACATCGATCCGTCCTATCAACCGATCCGACAGAAGCGACGACCGCTCGGCCCTGAACGATACGCCATCATTGAAGAAGAAGTCAGCAAGCTCCTCCAGGCTAACTTCATAGAAGAGATACAATATTCGGAATGGGTCGCGAACGTCGTGCTCGTAAAGAAATCCAACGGGAAGTGGCGAGTCTGTATTGATTATACTGACTTAAATAAAGCCTGCCCGAAGGATAGCTTTCCGCTTCCGAGAATAGACCAGTTAGTAGATAGTACCGCTGGACATGAACTTCTCAGTTTCATGGACACGTATTCGGGGTATAACCAAATTGTAATACATCGAACAGATAAATCAAAAATTACCTTTGTCACTGACAAAGGTCTTTATTGCTACCGAGTGATGCCATTTGGGTTGAAGAATGCCAGTGCGACTTATCAAAGATTAGTTAATAAAATCTTTGCTCGGCTAATAGGCCGAACCATGGAAGTATACATCGACGACATGCTCGTCAAAAGTATACATGCGGCGGACCATGTAGATGATTTGGAAGAGATGTTTCTCATCTTACGAAAATTTCGTATGAAGTTGAATCCGAGTAAATGTGTCTTTGGGGTAAACTCCGGAAAGTTCCTCGGCTTCTTGGTCAGTCAGCGAGGGATAGAGGCAAACCCCGAGAAAATAAAAGCTTTGCTTGATATGGAATCTCCTAAAACCATTAAGGATGTCCAAAGGCTGACTGGACGAGTAGCGGCACTTAATCGGTTTCTGTCTAGAGCCACGGATAAATGTCTCCCTTTTTTCAAACAGTTGAAAGGTCGACAGACAATGGATTGGACGGAAGAATGTGAAGCGGCATTTCAACAATTAAAGTCATGTCTCGGTTCTCCGCCTCTCTTATCAAAGCCGTTAGCTCGGCCTTGATTCGAGAATCCAAAGGAAAGCAGCTGCCGGTCTATTATGTTAGCAAAGCGTTATTGCCAGCAGAAACGAGATACTCAAATTTAGAAAAAGTAGCATTGGCCCTAATAACTTCCTCTCGCCGACTTAGGCCGTATTTCCAGGCCCACACCATCATCGTAATGACCGATCTTCCGCTTCGCCATGTTCTGCAAAAACCAGAGGCATCCGGCCGACTCACGAAATGGGCGATCGAACTAAGTGAATTCGACATTCAATATAGGCCGAAGGCGGCAATCAAAGGGCAAGCCGTAGCTGATTTTATTGCCGAGGTGACGCCATCAACCGACCTCTCGGTCGACAATATGCCCAAGAATGTTACAGTACCGATAACAGCTACTCCCCAATCCCAGTCCTGCCCTGTTACTTGGAAATTGTTTGTCGACGACTCTTCCAACTCTAAGGCAAGTGGGGCTGGAGTAGTACTGGAAACCCCCGATCATACCTATATGCAGTATGCCTTACGACTTGGATTCCAAGCGTCGAACAATACAGCGGAATATGAAGCGTTGTTACTCGGCCTCCGACTTGCAGCTAGCATGGGAGTAACGCATCTGAATGTGTTCAGCGATTCTCAGTTGGTCGTTAATCAAGTTACCGGTGTATACCAGACACGGAAAGACCAATTAAGGGTGTACATGGAAAAAGCGAAAGAAATGATCAATGGATTTCAATTTTGTCTTGTTACTCGGATCCCTCGTACAGAAAATGGCAAAGCCGATTTATTAGCAAAGCTCGCTTCCGCCGATGAAGATGATATACCCAGGTCTGTTCCTATTGAATACGTTGCTAAGCCGAGTATAAATGAACCAGTTAGCTCGGTCGTCAATACGATCGACTCGGAACCTTCCTGGATCGATCCAATCGTCCAATATCTCGACAAAGGTAAACTGCCCGAAGATCGCGCCGAGGCTCGACGAATTAAAATCTGAGCCTCCAGTTACACTATTCTCAACGGAACCTTGTACAAAAAAGGTTACTACGCTCTGTTGCTGCGGTGCCTCAAACCCAGCGAAGCGAACTATGTCCTATGCGAAATCTATGAAGGAATCTGCGGAAACCATTCTGGAGGGCGATCTCTCGCCCATAAGGTCCTACAACAGGGATATTATTGGCCCACTATCCAACACGACGCTCACAAGCTCGTCCAAAGATGCGACAAATGTCAAAGGTTTGCGGTGATCCCGAGACAAGCTCCCGAAGCACTGACGCCAATGACTGGTCCTTGGCCCTTTGCACAGTGGGGTATCGACATTATAGGTCCACTCCCTGTGGGAAAAGGTCAAACCAAGTTCGCTGTGGTGGCAGTGGATTATTTCACGAAGTGGGCCGAGGCAGAGCCATTGGCTAAAATAACCGAGCAGAAGATCACCGACTTCGTATGGAAGAATATTATCTGCCGGTTTGGAGTACCCCATACCATCATTACAAACAATGGAAGGCAGTTTGATAATAGAAGCTTTCGCGAGATGTGTGATAACCTTGGGATCAGAAACGTGTACTCTTCGCCTCATCATCCTCAGACTAATGGACAGGTTGAGGCAGTTAACAAAATCATCAAGCAACATCTCCGGACCAAGCTTGACCGGGCCAAAGGAACATGGGCCGAAGAACTACCGAAAATTCTTTGGGCCTATCGAACTACAGCTCGGACCGCAACAGGAGAAACTCCCTTCTCACTCGCCTATGGCTCGGAAGCCGTCACTCCCGTTGAAATCGGATTACCTTCGGCTCGAGTCACTTCGTTCAACGCCGAAGAAAATGAAGAACTCTTAACATTCGGGCTCGACCTCCTGGACGAGCAACGGGAAGTGGCACGATTACGTACGGAGGCCCGGCAAAGACAAGTGGCACGGTTTTACAATACTCGAGTCAAGATCAGGAGGTTCCGGACGGGAGATATGGTTCTCCGAAAAGTGTTCTCCAATACTAAGGAACTTGGATCGGGTACATTGGGTCCCAACTGGGAAGGACCCTACATCGTCTCGGGTACCATCCGACCAGGAACATATCGGCTAAAAGATATAAACGAACAATCATTACCTCATCCTTGGAACGCTGAGCACCTCAGGATTTATTATCCTTAGTTCGGCACTCAAAGCTTGAAAGATTAAGAAAGATTGAAGTCAAGTCATATGAATAAAACCAAGTGCTTTCTTTCATTTACATTCTGCATGAGTTTACAAAAAAAAAAAAATTGGGCCTGATCAATGTCCCGAGGCATCCCCAGATGGACCGGCCTCGTCCCTAGCTGTGGTATCGGCAGCATCCAGATTCTCGGATTCCGAGGCTCCTCCACCCTCGAGTTCGGACAGATCGAGATCAGGGAAAGCTTTTTTCATGTCTTTGACACATTCTAGATATCCGCCTTGGAACAGGCGGTCCCTCTCGTCCTCAAACTCCACAGACTCGAGGAAGGCTTGAACGGCTTGGTCTCTGGCCTTCTCGGCCTCCTGAGTCTTCTCATTGGCTTGTTGAATAAGCCCCGCCGCCTCAAGCTGAGCCCGAGCCAATTCGTCCTCACAAGAAGCATAAACTGCAAGAATTCGTCGGTTCTCTTCTTCAGCCTTGGAAAGGAGGGCCAACACCCGAGCAATCTCGGCTTGTGCTTCATCGAGAGCTCTCCTGGAAAAAACCGCATCTGCTTTTGCGTCTTCAGTAGCTTTCCGAGCAAGGGCCGCCTCGCCCGTCAGAACACCGACCTGTATCTCGGCGTTCTCACGTCGCCCCTCAGCTTCCCATAAAAGAGTCTGCAGTCGATGGGCCGAAGATAACTCCTTACAGGCTTTAACCAAGCAGGGAGCAAGTTCAAAAAGCACCCTCGTCGCATGGCCGACGGTTTGTATCGAAGGAGCGTTATAGAGGCTGATAAACTCTTTTTCGCTCCCATGGGCTAAGGCCCAAGGAACCATTCCCGACACTATCGCCTGCAAGACGGACGACTCCTCTTGGCTCGTCTCCTCCCCTCTGGAAGATGTAGCCCTCGTCTCCTCCCCTCTGGAGGATGTAGCCCTCGTCTCCTCCCCTCTGGAGGATGTATTCCTCGCCTCCTCCTCCTGTCTCAGAACATCTGTCATGACATGTCCCGAGTCGGGCATCGCTTGAGGTTCTGTAGCCGTGACCTCCATCGCTTCCGGCCTTTCCTCCGGATCAGAAATCACAACGACGGTCGGGGCGGAAGAACTGGCGGGCTCCTTCTCATTCCGCACTACTTTTGATCTCTTCTGCGGCCGAGGCTCTGACAGAAGAACTGAACGTGGGGGAGCTTTGATCTTCGAGACTGCCCTAAGGGGACGCCGAGCTCCAGTCATCTCTGAGGGGATTGAGTCAGGAACAACCCTTAGATGAGGCCGAGCTTCGGCCAAGTCTGAAAAGAAAGATGAAGAAAGTCAGAAAATATTCAGAAAACATATGAAGATACATCTTCAATTACCCGTGACGGCCGAGTCTAGACCTGCGAGATGAAGGCGCTCAGGCTGTAGAAGCACCTTCCAGGACCTAACTGCAGGTTCCAAAGCCTTCAACTCCTCGATCCGAGCTAAAGCACTGGATCCGAACTTTTGCCGTTTCTTCGGGATATCTGCCAGACATAAGGTCATCAGACTCAAAGACAGTGTGAGAACGAAAAAGAGAAAGGCCGAGTCAAAAGAGACACCGAATTACCTGCTTTCTGGAACGCCCGAGGAACACGAGCCTCGTAAGGCCGGACTCAGCCGTCTCCCAGCGACTACAAGCCCAGAACCAACATTCTCTCCAATGCTTGTTGGAAGTAGGAGGGTCGGTTATCAAGGATCCGCCTCCGCCCCGCCATGCAGCAAAGACATAGAAGCCGGGGAAGTTCGGATTTACGCGCACTTGGTATAAGTGGAGGAATTCGTCGACAGTTAGCGGCCGCTGCTCCAACTCAGCCCACAATACCGCACATCCGAATAAGTTCCTCCACCCATTCGGGACTATCTACCCCGGGGCAATCCGAATCCGAGATAAAACGCCTTGGACAATGGGCTAAAGGGGCAGACGCAAGCCGCATTGCATCGCGACTTGATAGATTGCGACCGCCCCAACAGGAGGGTGATCTGGTAAATCATTCGGACGGGGGAGATAAGTGACAACCGATTCGGGGACATGATACCCAATTCGGATTCTGTCCAAATCCGCCTCAGTTATGACTGAGGGAACCGGGCCACTTAGATCACCCCCCGATCCTTCTCCTTCGGATTCGGCCTGCGCCGGACTATCAACAGGAACTGACCCGAAGGTTCCCTGTGCCGGCCTGTCAACGGGAACCGACCCAAACGTTCCTTCGACAATCAGCGTTTCTTCCTCCTCTTCTTCTTCTTCTAAACCCATTGGAAGGTTAGGCCTTCCCGGACGGGTTATCAGAGACGACCCACCACGAGAATGACCAACAGAAGCAGGGCGTTCCGCCGGAGCTTCAGTGACCCTCTCGGAGAGAAAAGCAGCATTTGCGTCAACTGCTATCTCTGTCAGTAAAGAAGGCGATTCCGCAACGTTTCAAAAACGTTGCGCTTCGCCTTCGTCTCCGGAAACTCCCTCCTGGGGACTCTGAGAACCTCTAGCCGCCATTTTCAATAATTAAATAGGGAGGGAAGGACTCACCGGAGGATGAAAGGAAAGTGGAAACGGTGGAAGGAGCCGATGACAGTAAGAAAGAAGAAAAGAATGCACTGAAAGGTTTCAGAAGAAATGCAGAGCGGGAGTAGCGGTAGAAGTTTAAAATGCGGAACCCCTCCCCTTTTTTATAAGGTTGCTATATGACGGAAGCAATTAATAGGGAAATGATTCGACTTCTGCATCGACTCCCCCGCTCGACACGTGGAGCACGCCGACTGACAACGTTAATGACCTTGCTACATGTCCAACCATCATTGGCGGGGTGAACGATTTGACGGCTGTCGGCGCACGCAATGTCAGGAAATGAACCGTCTCCATCAAAAGCGACAGAATGCATTAAATGCCTACTTATTGTCTCGGGCTAAGTTGTGAACGGATTCAACGACTCGCTACTCCTTAGTGTCATATGAAGCACACGGAGTAAGGGGGCTTACTGTTGGGGACAAAATGTACCAAGTCCGGAGACTCGGACTTGATGCCTCGGGTCGCCGAAGGATACATTGAATCCGAGGGAAGGTGGTGAACCGACTAAATCGAGACAAAAGATAAGTCGGCTCGGACGACGAACCAGCAACTATGGCATGCTTTGGGCCGACCCACTTCGGACCGACCAAACGAAGGAAAGACAGTGCAAAATATAACGTCATCCCGAGTATCTCGGGATGAGATCTCCAATCCCAGAGATCACGGGATCATATAGATATCAGAAACGGGCGAAATTCAATCTCCGCGATACCGGGAGAAGATCTCGCATACGATATTGGGAAGAGAATTCTCATACGATAGAAGGCTCTCGCCTCTATAAATAAAGGAGCTTAATCGCCATGAGAGGTACGCAAAAAACTCTCTCCTAGAACCCATCAATACATTAAGACCCAGATTCCCAGCCTGACTTTGGCATCGGAGGGTCCCCTGCTCTAGCCAGGGTTTCCTTTGATTTTCGTCCTGTGCGGGTACTCGAAGGTCTGAAGGGGTTCGATCAGAATTTTGCATCAACAATAATAATTCTTACAGCTTTCTTATGCAATGGTTTTGGGATTTCTTTCCGGAGCTTTGCTAAGCCCACACGCGTAAGGCTGATCTTATCTACACGCCTTCGCGTGTGTAAGCTCGACACCAGGACGTTAGATCCAAACCGTCCATCCTCATTTCAAAGGCTTGTTAGATTAACAGTCCAGCCACAATTTACAGAATAAATAGATGGATTTAAAAACTTAGGGCAATTTTTTCCTAGGCGGTCCAAGTATATCCTACAATGTCGTCCAGCTGATGAACGAACTAGCTTAATTTCCGGGATAGAGAGGATCTGCAAGATGGACAGTTTTGATCTGATGCCCGTGTGCCATGCTGACAGATCAATGACGTGGTGTGTCTGAGCCACCTGTACTACAACATGTGCCAACATGGCATATGGGCATTGAATCCAAGCTGTCCATCAGGAGGGTCCTACAATTTCATTGCTCTGTTACAAATACCAGGGTGGTCAGCTCAACAGATGAGCCACTTCGAGAGATACCAATCCCGGGTTGAGGTTCTATATGATGGAGTACACTTGATGGACGGCTTGGATGTCATGCTCGTGTGGTGGCGCGTAAATTAACTACCTACACAAGTAGGTAAGCTTAGCAAACCTCTTCTTTACATGGGAAGCAACTGCATGAACTCAAAAGGTTGACCCCTCTTGTATTTTTCTGTATATCGATTTCTATGATATGGTCCACCTTATGAGTGGATGGGGATTATTTTAGCACTAGGTGATATTCATGGAAGTCACATGCATGCCATTTGAAAGCTATTTGCTGGTTGGACCATTGCCTGTGGTCCAATTCATGAAAGAATATAATATTATTGTCTCCTTGTTCAAAAACTCATATTTTTAAGAAGATACCCAAAAACAAAATACCTTTTTTTTTTTTTTTTTGGCAAACCAAATCAAACATGTTAGCCGGAAGAATTTAGAAAAGTTGGGTTTGCCATTATTTGTTACCCATATACATTTTTGCTTAAGCATATAGAAATTTCAATAATTTTCATGAAAGATTCTGATTTTAATACCAATTGTGTGTAATATATACAAATATGTGCACATGCATAACTGTTTTTTCACTTAACATTTTTAAGTAGAAACTGATTTGTAGCTGAACTTCTCTATCTGTGATTTATTTATTTTTATTTTTTTAATGTTTTCTTCGGTGGAAGTTCGATAATCTTTTTAATTGGATTATACTTGAACATTTTTTGCCACATGATGTTTTCTTAATCATGCTTCAACAGCCCCTCAAATTGCTGACCAAATTGTGAATGATCATTAGAGCAAAACCCAAAAATTACATGGAAGTTAATGCTGACTATCTAATTTTTTCCTTAGAAATTGGACCACTCACAAGTATAAAATAAAATTGTCAAGGGACATGTTTAAATCAAGCCAAGCTATTAGATCTGAACCATTTGTCAAGTGGGTCTCACAATGAATCTGACCTAGTGAAAAATAAGGTTGGTCTACTCATCACATGGATGACGCTGGTATGAAAAAATGGAATTGTAACCTGACTTTTAGACCAGGAACTATGTACCTTGCTGATGAAAAGTTGGAGGGATGCACAAATGATTAAGGGCATGTTTGGATTAGTGATTCCGACCGTAATATATTATAGTCTACTGTATAAACTAAAATAAATAATAATTATCATTACTATCATAGTTCAAAGGAAAATAAAGTAGTGAAGGTATGCAATGTTGGTCTTGTATCTTTGCCATGCACATGTAAAGTAATTTTGCTGACTTGAGGCACTTGAATATTGTGATTCCATCAATATGTGTTATATATATTCACATGGTCCATCCATTTTGCAAAATCATTTTAGGGCATGTTTTCAAAAATAAGTTTGATCCAACACCTCTAAGTCCTCAAAAAGTTTTCAATGGTAGGTGTTCAATCCCCATGCTAGCTATGATGTGGCCCATGCCTTCTTTCGACTCGTTCCATTTTTTTCCCGTTTCATTAAATGATCATGCAAGAGGGATGTACAATATAGATATAGCACATACATCATGATGGGGCCCACGAAAGTATGCCACCTCAACACACTTCCGCTTATATCATCAGGTGATTTCAAAGGATTACCATAATTTGACAGCAAGTAATATTCAATCAAAGTTAAAGAGTAATGATATGAGTTTTACACTATATCACTCTAATAAACCATCATCCAAGGCCTAAAGAGTTTTTTTTATATAAACCCCTCCTTTTTACTGAATTTGTAACTGGCCTATTCATTTTGACCATTTATTATTAATCTATTCCCCTTAAATAAATGGTTGCAATGGGATTTTTACTTGAGAAAATTGGTTATAAATATGGGATATTTATCTAATGTAGAAAACTTTACTCGATCATTCGATTATCCGATTACCTGACTTCTAAGCAGGTTGGATACGGATACAGATATATATCCATATACAAATCCGTATCAACTTGATTACCAGAGGCATTTTCATAAATCACTCCATGATGTTGGAGTAACATTGACATGGATTATGAGGTTAATAGTGTAATTGTTGTCATTATCGACTTATTTTTTGTCAAAGTCAGTGAGTTTTTATTCAAATGCTTTAAGATTTGTAGTTAATTTGATATTAGCTGCATATTTTATAAATTTTCTTTTATTTTAAGCACTTATTTTATTTTTTATTTTTTATTTAGAGATTAGTTGGATATCTGATAAATTAACTATTCGACTTCTTTGGATAATATCCTTCTCTAAACCACATCCAACTTCTTTGGACAATCATTGATCCATATTTGTATCCTATGACCTGGTCAGATATCAAATAAAGATATTGCCGTAATCTGACCTATATTGGACCAGTTTACTCATAGGTAGTCCAAGGTAGTCCAAGTAATAGAATAAGGACCAGTACTGTTTATATATATTAAAAAGACAGTTTTGCTCTTATCCATGAGAGTGCATGTGAACTTGATACGACTTGCCAAAAATAGAATACATTGGACATTAGCCATTATATGTGGGTCCTATTCAATAATCACGACCCTTGGGTGATGGGCTTGACTGTGGGAGTGAGATACCAAAATAATTTTAAGGATGAAGTATTTCAATTTTTTTAATTATTAATTTAAAAGTACTTACATCTCAATATATATTAAAAAATAATTTTTAGATGGACTTCTTTATAATTGAAAGATGACCTTAAATCCAAAGGCTAAAGTTCGCACCATATGATCATATAGCTGTAGGAGGCTATATATTCTAGCAAACCTCATTTGGTAGTAGCGACAGGTAATGTAGGGTTACTGCCTACTGGTATCCACACAAGAGGAGCCCTGTGCGTCGCCTTCCCCTTTTGTTCAACCTACTTGTCATGTCCTCTGAAAATCCAGGTTAAAGTGTAAAAACTGCCTCTAGTTCGCTCATGTAAAGGAGGTTTGCTAATTCTACGCGCCTATGAAGGCCATATACATCCATATGATATAATATTACACATGGTGAGATCCGAGCCTTCCATTAGAAGATATACATTGTTTAGAACTTCTAAAAAAAAAAAATCAGTCCATTTACCCCTCAGTTGGAAGCGGATCGCGTACTGAGTAACTCAGTACGCTTATCGGGCCCTACTGTCATTCATGAATTTCATCCGTTCCGTTGATCCATTTTACCAGATAATTTTAGGGGTTCATCCTAAGAATGAAGTATATCAAAAACTCAAGCAGAATACACCACACTAAACTGTGTGAATTGAACATCTACCGTTGAAATGTTCTTGGGGGCCACAGAAGTTTTAAATCAAGCTTGTATTTGTTTTTTCCCTTCATCCATGACTGTATGATCTTATGAACTGTTTGGATGACAAATAAACACCACTGTGGGCCTTAGGAATGTTTCAATGGTGGAAATCAATACTTCCACTGTTTCCTGTGGTATGATCCATTTGAGCTTTTGATATATTTAAATTTTGGTTTCAACCCCTAAAATGATTTGGAAAAACAGATGGACGGCGTAGATAAACTACATGCATTCACGGTGGGCCCAACAAAGTTTACTCAGTACGATGAGAGCGTACTGAGTAACTCAGTACGCAATCCGATTCCACCTCAGTTGGGCCAACGTGAAATTAGCAAACCTCACCGTGGAGAGAGGGACGCATCCACCATGATTTAAATATGTTATCCACTCTGTCCATCCATTTTAAGAGATAATTTGAGGGCTCTAGCACAAAAACGAAGTATATCCAAATCTCAAGTGGACCTCACCACGGGGAAGAATGTGAATTGAAATTCTACCGTAGAAAATTTCTTGGGGCCACAGAAGTTTTTGGTCAATCTGTTATTTGTTTTTTCCCTTCATCCATGTCTGTGTGAACTTATGAACATGTTGGATGACAAATAAATATCACTGTTGGCCTTTCAAGGTTTCGACGGTGGAAGTCATTATTCCCACTGTTTCCTGTGGTGTGGCACACTTGAGCTTAGGGAATTCTTCAATTTTCTGATCAACTATTAAAATGAGCTGTAAAAACGGATGGACGGCGTGGATAACTCACACACATTCACGGTATCCCCAACTGAGTTTACTAAGAGAAAAGGGCACTGAGTAACTCAGTACGCAATCCGATCTCGTGGAGAGATAAGTGGAGATATTTGATACTCTAGCAGAGGATCAGAGTTGATACTCATGCACTTACGTCCCGAAATCAGAGTCGCTGGGCTTTTTGGGAGCGTGGATTTGGAACCCCCAGCATAGGAAACCCCCTGGATTGTCAATCGTCCCAGTGTGTTTGGCACCTTAATTCAAAAATACCACTAGCGTGAATGTGTGGCGTGTGTGTGCATGTAGAAATTTATTTTATTTTAAAAAAAAAAACTTTAATTCAAAAATACATATGCATGGAATATTTACAAGGGTTTGAATTTAATTACTAAATCAACTTTAATATCCCTAATTAATGAGATATATAATTTTTGACATTATGTTGTGATAAGCCCGCTGAAATATATGCTTTGCCTGAAAATGATGAAATTCCAAGTCCCAGATGGACGGCAAGCACAAGATCATGTTTGAGTGACTAACCAATGATTTTTAATGGTTGATTAATATGGACAATGTTTGGACGGTGTTGGACAATATTTGGACGGTGCTGATTTACAAGGACAATGTTTGGACAGTGCTGATCATCATTAGTGGGCATATACCTAATAGAATGATAGTCTACAATGACACACATGTTACACATGCAACTATTGAAATGATTTTAGGTGTAATCCAAGCTCTCCATGGATTTGAAACCCCAATTACTTTATGCTGCCAAACAACCCAGGGGACTACCCCTAAGCATTCCAAACCTGTTCTTTTTGGACAATTATTTGCTGAAATAGGACTCTGTGGAATATTTTTCATCTTTAATTGTCACGACCCAGATTTCGGGTACCTAGCGTATACTTCGGACCCGAGATCCATGTCATGACTTGTACACTAAGTGTACTTAAACTATTAAATTGCTTACAAAAAAATCTCATCTATTAAGTAGCTTTACCGTAGATCTACGATCCATTCATACTAAGAATCATTTCATAAACAAGAAATACCATTTATTTCAAATAACTAACCATAAACATAGTTAAGAACCCTCCCATTCGGGGTCTTATGAAATAAAATAAATATGTCCAACAATTTAAAAAAAATGAATTAACAATCTAAGAAAATCAAAAAAAAAAAAAAAACAAATCATGTCTACTCTAAGACAGTAATTTCTTCCTCTGTCAAGTAGGGCCACGTGTCCCTTAAATCCTCCTCCGCCTCGGCCACGTATTCTGTTTTGAGCCACCGCTCACCCTCATTCACATCCATACGGTTTTTCCATCAATAAAAGGATAAGTGGCAACCTAGTGAAATTCCCGACATGGTTCTTTACTTCAAATTATAATAGAATGTCTAATAAACATACACAAAAGATAAAAATTAAATAATAAAAAATGTAAATGTAATGCAATAATGCATCAAGTGGAATCCGTCCACTTGCTTGAGTTGAAACCCATCAACCCGCATATTTGTTGGCGGTGCTTCTACCATTTGGTAGGCATAGGCAAGGCCCGCATCTACTCCTTGAGTAGGCTTCCACTAGTATAGTGAGCTTCTGGTAACGATTCTACCATGATATACCGTCCAGAGAGGTCCTCCAAGAATCCAGCACGTGTTGTGCATGCAATTGTTAGATGCATCATGAAGTCATGAATCATGTATTGCATAGGCTATTTATCACATTTGAATCAATATAGTTTAACACCTTAATCAAATCATATCATTATTAATACAGAAATCATAGTCCTTTCAGTCAACTAAAAATACACGACAATTAAATCATGGCAATTAAATTATGACAATTAAATCATGGCAATTAAATCATGGTAATTAAATCATGTCAATTAAATCAGAATAATAATACAACACAACAAATAATCCATCTATTTTTAACTTGATGGATGAGAAACACATTGGGATCACTCACCTTGATGTGGTGGAGATGATTCCGTAAACCAACACTTTGAATTGAATTAGAATTTCCTAAAATCACATAAATAAGAATTTTTCTTTAAATCTTACGATTACACATAATAAATGAAACGTTTGATTTATTATTTATTCAGATCAATACTGCCCATCCAATGGTCAGATCTGTCTAGAATTTAAGATTTTAATTTATTTTAAATCTTAAGAAGATTGATAGATATATGACCAATACGGTCCATTAAGGTGTCGAATCGATTTGATTCTTAAAAATATTATACAATTAATTGTTATAACACCCATGAACAGTACGGATCATAATGGTCTCTATCTAAAAAAAAAATATATCACATTCTACATATTACCCTTAAAGCCCTGCGCATACCTTAAAATCTTACGTTCTATACTTTAGCAAGTCATGCGCATACCTTTTTACATGAATTAATTAAATCTACACAATGGATGTTTGATTGATCCAATCCATCCAATGTGTAGATCATGCCAATTTACATATTACATGAATAAAATAAAGAAAATAATATAAAATTACTCACCTAAATAAGTGAATTCCAAAGAAATTTTTCCTTCCCACTTTTCCTTCTGTATTCTTTTTTTTTTTTACGAGTTTTTCATTATTTTATTTCAGTTTTGATAGAACTCATGCTCTCTCTCTCTCTCTCTCACGTTTCTTTTTTTTTTATTGTGCTTTTTTTTCTACAAGTTATTCCTTGCCTCTTTCAGTTTTAATAGAACTCTTCTTAGTTTTTTTTTTTTTTAAAGAAGGAAGGTTGATTGGGGAACTACGAGATACACGAGGAATGATGAGAGAATAGAGGAAGGATAACGAGATCAGCGGATCTCTTTCCCACTTAAAGTTTGAAATTTAAAATTTAAAATTTAAATTTTATTTTAAAAAACATACGGGTGTTACATTAATGGTCCAGCAAAAGTCCACAAATCCAATATGCAAATGAGCAATTAATAAAAGGCCACTTTTGTTCATGATGTACATATAAAGTAGGACCCATAATTGGACAGTTTAATTTGAATTACTTGAATGACAAAAACGTAATCCCTAACTAATTTTTAAATTCTTGTTTACCATGCATCAAACTTTTACCAAAGAATGGCACAATGACTCATGTGTCGGTCATTGAAAGTGAGGCGATAGTTAGGTTATCAAAACCGTTCATTCTTGGGCATCATCTTGAATAGGTACCACTCCGAATTTGGAGAATCTTAGCCATATGATCAGAGGACTATATTGTTGATCTTACGGGCCAATCTATTCGAAGGCCAAAATTTGAAGGGATAGAGATTTTTGTTCAGGAGATTTTACGGGCTAGGTGGATCCAGCCACCACAGGGCACCGTATACCTATGATCTTGATTAACGATTGATAATCACCCCTATGCAAATTGAAAACCTGAATATAATGTGCATATGGTTGGAGGCAAATTTTGATGCAGAATGGGTCATAGACACTTTCATAGTGGAGATGGACCAAAGAAAACCCGATTAGACGCGGAAATGATCGGGACAGTCAAAACCTTAAGACAGTTGTATCTCGCAAATTTGGAAGAGTTTTTCAACATATCATATATAATTTTGGGTAGGAGAAGCTACTTTAGCCAATTAACCAACTTAGCTATGCTGGTTTGCACATACCGGATTCGTGAGATTCCATTAGATCCACGGTTAAAAGTCTCTTTTATTTTCATTTTTACTATAAATAATAAGTTTTAGCTCAAGTACAACTTTTGATCCTTTTACTTACAGGAGTCGTGCCCAACAAGAAAAGGGCTTAGAAAAATTAGGAGAATAACATGGTTCGGCCAAATTGGACACTTACTATTTTTGACTGAAAACCATGAAATTTAGTAGGAATGGAGACCGTCTATAAATAGTAAGTTTGCTATTTGTATTAATTCATGTTTTTAGGGAGTTTAAGTCCAGAACTTCATCCTAAGTTTGAGCTCATTACTTAAGGGATTGTAATTTATTTTGTTATCAATCAATTTATTTAAAATTATTTTCATTTTTATTGCTCATGAATTCGAGGAGTATAGAGAGCTCCGTGGATTCGGAGTAGTTATCCCTGAGGAAGACGGTGATTGCCTTCATCGCATCCTTCTTTGCATCAAGTTTTCAATGATAACAAAGCTTGTGCAACAAAAAGCCATGTGTACCCACCATAGTGTGTTGGAAACCCACTACATTCCTGATTTGAACTATATCAATTTTTTGCATGGGTCCAACAATAAGGTTGATACAAAACTCACATGGGCCACACCATATAAAAAAGTGTCGATGGGAATGGCTGCAGTTCATGCCTTCTTTGAGTCCGTGGAAGTTTTGGATCAAACTGATTTTCCTGCATCATAGTTGGACACACCTTTTGAACAGGTTGGATGGCATTTAAACATCATATATAGTGAGCACCAAGAAGGTTCTTATGGTGGGCACCTCGATCCCCACTTTTCCATGGTGTGACCCTCTTGAATTTGGACCGCACACTCATAAGTTGTAACATGAGCCTGCACAAATGATAGACATAATGGATGTCACATATACATTAGGTTGGCTCTATAGAGTTTTTTGTTTCCAAGAGTCCTGCAACAGTTGCAATTCCTTATCCCATGTACATGAGAGAGATACATAGGAAGAGAGAGTATTCATACGAAGAGATCATGAAGAGAGATACATAGGAAGAGAGAGTTTTCATATGAAGAAATCAGATAGTAGGAGGAGACTTTTTTATGCAGGGACGAACGTGATGAGGATAACTACTCTGAATCCACAAAGCTTCTTTGGACTCCTCACAGAGACTTCTCGAATCCATGAGGAAAGAAAGGAGGAAATAAAAATAAATTCTAATAAATTCGAACTTGATTAATTGATGACTAAAAATGAGTTCACAATCATTTAAATAGGGTACCAAGCAATGGGAAAGAAATCAGAATCAAACTACAACTAAAACTCCTCGAATCTACGACTTACTATAAATAGTAAACTTACTATTTATTGACGGTCGTGATGTCTACTAATGCGCAAGGTTTTTGGCCAAAAATAGTAAGTTTCCTATTTGACTTCATCAAACCGTTCCCCTAATTATTCTAAGCTCTTTTCACGTTGGACGCAACTCCTAAAGCCCGACGGATGAAGAGTTATAACCAAACTAAAACTTACTATATATAGTAAAAATGAAATTAAAACAGGAAAACGACCGTCGATCCAAGGGTTTTTCGCAATTTTGGACTGCGAGCCGGGTTGGTCGGCTAAAGTAGCTCATTCTACCCCCAAAATCATATATTTTACGTAAGGTAACTCATTTCGGATTGCGAGATACGCCTGATCTAAGGTCCAACGGTCCGGATCACTTCTGTCGTCGACCTGGCCTTTTCTGATCCATCTTGGCCATGAAACTGTCTGCGACCCGCTCTACATCACTTTTCATCATTACCTTACCGGTAATGATGAAATGGAGTTTTTTATTTATATATATATATATATATATATATATATATATATATATATATATACAACACACACACAACATTTAGAGCGAGGGGATTATTTGCAAATACCCAGAAGCTAAGGATATTAGTTTTAAAAAAAAAAAAAAAAAAACCGAAATTAAAGCAGAAAATCATATCACGTGATCGATCAAATGCGACTAGGAATGGTTAGTCAGCCAAGACGGCTAAGTGGACCATTACCGACAACACAACCCAACGTAGACAACGACTTATAATTCAAAGGGTGATGGAATGACAACCGCAGGTGGGACGCAATCTTAGTCTCACGCGTGGTTGAGGACCTTTGCACCTCTCGTCTGGTGGATTTCAAGATCGATCCACTGTCTGCAGGACCCACATTTTCGTGTTTCCAAATCTTGTATGTACCGTATATATGTACGGGTGTACGTACGATGGCTGAATCATGAAAACCATGGACCCGTCGCTGATTGGCCACTCACAAAATTGCCTTGCTTTCACTCTATCATATTTCGAAAACTCAGTGACTACACTCGAAACTTGGCTGACTGAAGTCACCTTGACGTGGGTCATCTATCACGTGGGGCCTATCATCCATGTTAATTGTCCATCATGCAAGGCCGCAGACCATGCTTGATATGGATTATCCATTGTGTCAGCTCCATGCCTTCAAAAAGTGGGTTATCCATCGTGTAGGCTCACCTTGGATGTGGGTTATTCATCATTAAGGGATAACCTTTAATGTGGATCATCCATGATGTGGGACCTACCTTTAATGTCCACTATCCATAAAGTAGAACCCAACTTTGATGTGGACCATCCATCGTGTGGGCCTCACCTTTGAAGTGGGTTGCCATCATATAGGCCCGCTCTGGTGTAGGCCATTTATCATTAGAGGTTGACCTTAATTAGATGTGGATCATCCATCATGTGAGGCCCACCTTTGATGCGGATCGTCGACCATGTGGGCCTGACATTCAATTTGAATGGAGAAAGGCCACCTTTGACATTGACCGTCCATCAAGTGGAGAGAGAGAGGAGAGAGAGAGTAAAAATGTAGAAAGTTGAAAAACAAATTTCTTTCTTACCTAAAGGTATTAATAAATTTAAGCTAATAAGCTACTTTTATAAAAGTAGTTACTAAGCTATATATATATATATATATATATATATATATATATATATATATATATATATATATATATATATATATATATGAAAAGGTACAATGCGCCACCGTGATGTGTGGGCCCCATCGTGATGCGTTTCGAACATCTACCCCATCAGTCAGATGCACCATTCCATCGTGGGTCTAGGTCTCAAAAATCAAGTCAATCCGTAACTTGTGTGGGCCACACCACATACAGAAGTGGAGAGGGGTCGTGCACCATTAAAACATTCATAACCATTTTTTAGGGCCCACCGAGATGTGGTTTGCAAATACAGCCCATCCATTATGTGTGTCCCACTTGAATGAGAGTCCAGACAAAGTTTCAAGCGCATGAAAAACTCAAGTGGCTCCCACCAAGTGCTTTTATATGTTTTAACGGTGTCTTCACATAATTTAGATGGTATGGCCCACCTGAGTTCCATATACGGCTGATTTTTAAGATATCCCATAATTTAAATGAGACCTATCAAATGCACGATGTTGATGGTTGACACGCATCACGGTGGGGCCCACACAGCTCGACCTCACAAACCCTTACAGTGAGCTTGAGCGCATGGTACCTAAACTTTTATATATATATATATATATATATATATATATATATATATATATATATATATATATATATATATAAGGTACAATGCGCTCCAGCTTACAATAAGCTCACCTGAGGTCGAGTTGTGTGAGCCCTACTGTGATGCGTGCCGACCATCAACACCGTGCATTTGAAGGGTCCCCTTTAAATTATGGGATATCCCAAAAATTAGCTGTATACGGAACTCAAGTGGGCCATACCATCTAAAATTATGTGAAGACATCATTAAAACATATAAAAGCACTTGGTGGGGCTCACCTAAGTTTTGCATGTGCCTGAAACTTGGTCTGAACCCTCATTCAGGTGGGACACACATAATGGATGGGCTGGATTTGCAAACCACATCTCAGTGGGCCCTAAAAAATGGTTATGAATGTTTTAATGGTGCATGGCCCCTCTCAACTTCTGTATGTGGTGTAACCCACAAAAGTCACGGATTGACTTGATTTTTGAGACCTAGGCCCACGATGGAATGGTGCATCTGACTGATGGGGTAGATATTCGAAACGCATCACGTGGGGCCCACACAACTCAACCTCATGGGACGGACTCGTGAGGTCGAGCGCATGGTACCTTTTCCCCACATACACACACACCATGTTAATGTGTGTGTGTGTGTGTAAAAGGTACCATGCGCTCAACTGACGAGAACGTCCCATGAGGTCGAGCTGTGTGGGCACCACCGTGATGCGTTTCGAACATCTACCCCATCAGTTAGATGCATCATTCCATCGTGGGCCTAGGTCTCAAAAATCAAGTCAATCCATGACTTGTGTGGGCCACACCACATACAGAAGTTGAGAGGGCTGTGCACCATAAAAACATTAATAATCAGTTTTTGGGCCCACCGAGATGTGGTTTGTAAATCCAGCCCATCCATTATGTGTGTCCCACTTGGATGAGGGTTCAGACCAAGTTTCAGCAGCATTCAAAACTCAGGTGGGCCCCACCAAGTGCTTTTATATGTTTTTGGCATGCCTTCACATGATTTTAGATGGTATGGCCCACCTGAGTTCCGTATACGGCTGATGTTTGGGATATCCCATAATTTAAAGGGGACCCATCAAATGCATGGTGTTGATGATCAACACGCATCACGGTGGGGCCCACACAGCTCGACCTCATGGGAGCTTACCGTGAGCTCGAGGGCATAGTACCTTTTACCATATATATAAATTAGCTTATATATTGCCTTAAGTATTTATAAATAAAATTTAAAAAAAAAAAAAAAAAAAAAAAACTTACGGCGGTGTATCCAAACAGGCCATTAGTATCCATTTGTTGGCCATTGATCAAAGCGCTGGGATTCCCCAAATAATATAAGTTTCAAATAATGTTTATTTCACGATTCGACCAGAGCTAGCTGGAGTCTGCTTCCAGTTTAAAATTCCCGTTTTGCACATGCCTTTGGACGTTAACATTGGGACAGTAAGGTAGTGACCTACCAACACCAATAACAACCTCTTCTTATATATCTTACGTCTCATATCAGTCATATGTATATCACGTGCATCATAAACGAATACAAACATCACAAATTCCAAAATCATCCACCAACCATCTCTAGTCTTCCCACAATCAATATGAGACTCTGGCTGGAGGGTGAGAGACTAGGGTTCATCCTCACTGTTACATTTCCTTCTGATGGGTGGTTTGGCACCTTGGTTTTGGATTTCATCTCAAGAATTCAAATCTAACATTTTCAGAGTCTCAGTTGTGTTTGGCATCTTCTTGGATTCCAATCCTCTAGAATATAGAGACGTAATTGATAACTTCAATTTTCAACCTGAATTTTCACATAAAATGCACCTTTTGTGGACTTCTATCTAGGGCAGATTTTAAATCCCCTAAAATTCAAGAACCCAACTTAGATTCAAAATTGAGGATTGAAAATCCAAACTTTAAAAAATTAAATGCTGTCAGACTACTACCCCTGAAGAGATGCTGAGATTAGAGTGTATGCACATCCACATATGAATCACTTGCTTTTGCCGGATTCCGTCCACATGGACCACATGCTTAATCATCCAAATCATTAATACCATGGTTCCCACTATGGATAGGGGATCCCTCCATAAATCCTTCAGATTGAAAGATCAAAACACTTTATTGATTGCCTGCAAATAAAAAGCTAATGGTCCACATTCAACAGGAAAAAAGGACCAAATATCAATGGGTCGGGATTGTTCAATCTAAGCCAATATCAAGAGGCATCCCCATCCATGTTGGGGCCATCATTCAAAGCTTTGGATCACTGAACAGTTGGCCACCCTCCCACACATTGAATACTAAATGGGTTGAATCTCATCCGTTCAATTCAGTAGGGAATAGCCGAACCACATTTCATTTCAATTGAGCATTCAAACACACAGGCAATCATTCATCACCAACTGTTGAATATCAAGACTTTTCAGTGGGCCCACTATAAGTGGTTCATCAGTCCACACCATCCATATGCCAAGGCCTAAAATTAGCCTAATCCAGTCATTAGATGTCTGTCAAATGCTTGAAAAAAAGAAAAAAGAAAAAAAATAATAATAAGGATTCTAAGATATTTATAGCGAAAGCTGTTAGTAGATGCCTCCCTCTGGCAGGCATCGACCGTGGGTCCCACCAGCGAACAAAAGGAAAAAAAAAAAAAAACTACCGTTACCCAAATACCAACTACTATTCCTACACAATGGAAGCATTTCAGGATCATTAGAAGGTGTATGAATGTTCTTTAGTTACATAAGCCTTTAGAAAGTAAACCCACTTTGAATTATATGAAGATTAATTAATAGAAAGAGAAAGTGGCTGAATACAAGCGTCCACAACTGTCTTCCTTTTCCTCTCAAAAGCTCTACTTTTCTTTAATTTCCCCCTTTTTGTTAGACATGGTTCAGGTGGGTCCCACACCTAACGTGATCTCATCATACGAGTGGCTCCGACGATGAACCCACGCACATGCCTCTCCAACTTTTCCCACTGCGCTGGAGACCTGTCTTGCTCACTCGCGCGAGTTCACTTTTTTTCATGAATGCCCACGCGTGCTAATATGGCATGCGCGTGCCTGATCCAGACCGTTCATTGGACGAGCCCCACAAGATATAGACAATAACTCGCTCAAATATCACGAGCGTGCGGACCTTTACAAAAGGATATGACAACCGTCCCCATTCGTCTTAACATTTTTAGATAGACCTGCCTGATATCTTACCAGTGCACACCTTTACATAGTCCCCATTACTCATGTAGCGTATGACTCTTGATACGCAGCACCAGAGGTTATACACGTGGCTTTGATTAAGTCAATCCTAACCGACTAAATTGTGGATCCACTCCCTCTAAGGTACAGTGCTAAAATCAAATTGGCTTAAGGATCCTAATTAATAATTCATAAATTACCCGACTCTTGTTTCTTAAAATAGTACCGTTAGATATGTTTCATTTTCAGCCGTCCCCAAGTGACCACCAATCCGTTATAGCCGAACTTTTTTTTTTGTTCTTGATACATCTAACCTAGGAACATAATTTGGACGTTTTTCCTTGTATTTCACGTATAAACCGCCTGCCTGCGTATCATCAATCACAGTCTGCAAGAGTATCAAAGTCTTCCTCTTTGCCCGATTAAGGGTCTTGGATCCTGCGAGTCTGTCATGTTGGCACGTGCGAAAGGAAAGTACAGGAAAAAAAAAGTGCAATCAAGCGGGTGTACTTAGCATCTCGGCCACTGAACATGAGCGTGCAGAGGTGGGTCCCAATTTACCACGTCCCATTCCATCCAACGTAGCAAGGCATCTCCACGTGGCAAAGAGGGTATATGAGTAAAGAGCGGCCGAGGATGGTTGGTGGCTACGCATCAAGGGATCGTAATAAACGAGGTCCAACTGTAAAGAGGAGGGAGGGAGACAAGGGAAGGAGCAGCACAGCAGGACCAAAATAATGGAGGTGCAGCAGCTGTTGGCAGCGGCAGCAGCTGCTGGCCATTGAGAGAGAAAGAGATGGATGGATGAGGTTGCGTGTATATGCATGTGTGTGTACATATGCGTGTACGTGGATGGATGATGGACGATGGTTTCAGTACTGGGGCGGCGAATAATGGAAAGCGACGCCACGCACACATTCACACAAACCTCCACCTTCCTTTTTGTCAGAAACACCACCGTACCATAAATAAATAAAATAAAAATGGTAAGTTATTTGATGCTCTGAGGTAGTATGACGCTTGATGCTCAGACACATAGAGATTGTACATGTTGTGTTCTTTTTTAACTTAAATTGAACTGATTAAATTGTGAAGCCGATGGTTGGTAGCTTTCATTTCCAAAAGCAGATTGATTGAATAATCCGAGCCTTTGATTCTTAGACATTCGTTTGTTGAAATCGAACCGATGGGTAGTTTTATTTTGAACCGTTCAATAAATGTCCTACAGTCCTGTTGTCAGATAATCGACATATAACTGGGTCCTTTTATTTGTACAGTTTAATTTGACTTGCTTTTTTTTTTTTTTTTTTACCAAGTATGAAATATAAGTGCATGCATATCATCGATCACACACTGCCGGAGTGTCCATGTTTTTCTCATAGCAAAATAATAATAATATTATTATTATTAAAAAGAAAATATGTAGTTTAAATAAGTGAACCCATTTTCCCCATAAAGGGTAAATTGATTTAAAATGAAAAGGTATTAAGTCCAACCCGGTGGACCACGACTGATCATCCACCCAGTGACTAATTCGCAACAGTTTATGTACGTGTGACATCCAGACTGTCCGATAGGTTGGCCCATCATCAGGATCACTTTCTTTAATTATCGACCATATCTATTGATTAGGGGGACGACGATTAGAACTTTCTTTTTTGTTCTTTCAATGGCTGTACATTTTTTTTCTCCACTGGGGCCGTCCTGATATGTGTATCGGTTTAATTTTTAAGAAATATTATCTTCATGTTGGGCCAACCTGTTGGAAGGGTTGGATTTCACACAAAAATGATAGGTTCGAAATTAATACAGGATGGACAGCAAAGAACGGTCCAACCAGTTGCACATGGGGGCGCAGCTTCGGTGGATCCTTAGCTGTGGGGCCAATCGTTATGTACGTTCATTACATCCACGCCGTCCATCCTTTTTAACAGATCATTTTTGGTAAATTTCCCAACAATGAAGCAGATCTAGATGTTAGGGGGACCACACCACAGTAACTAAACGTGATTGAATACCCACCGTTAAAAACTTCTTGGGGCTACTCGAATGTTTATTTTCCATCCAACTTTTTGATAAAGTCACAAAGACCCGGATGAAGAGACCAAACAAATATCAGCTTAATAAAAAGCTTTTGGGGCCTACAAAAAGTTGTTAATGGTCAATAACCACCGTTTCATGTGGTGTGATCAACTCGAGCTGTGCATCTGCTTCTTTTTTTAGATCATGAACCAAAATGATATTTCAAAACGGATGGACAGAGTGGATGTAAGGTACATACATCAAGGTGGGCCTATAGTCAATGATACACCCAAATGGGTGGATCCGGGATCCACCGAAGCCAAGAGCCCTTGGATACGAGACCTCATTAAATTATTAAAGCATATAATAATTCTCTTTATTTAATTAAGCTTTACTAAGTGTAGTGCTCCCACAAAATCCGACATGCGGCACAACCGTCTAATGAACAGAAATCGTTTAGTGGGACCCACCTTTTGTTGGGCCAGTCTAGGGAAAACGCTAGCAGTAGCAGTGGTCGGCTGACTGGTAGGCCCTATGTTCCATCTCACCGTTCATTTAACAGGATGTTGATTAGGTGTTATGGATCAACGTTAGGGCCATGGCCCATCTAGAATGTGTAGCCCACAATATGGTTGTGTAACACGTCCCATTTTCGTGGGCCCATCAGATAAGTAATATTTGGGCATTGGGTGACTAATGGGTTTCAAGAGGTTTATTTGTATCACTTGCTTGAAAGATCTATGCCATTCATTAAGTGGGCCTGATCGGGTACATGCCCGATGGTTGAACCATCCTGAAAATCTGGATGGGCACGTACAGAGCGAGCGCCGACAGGATTATTGTCCAGATCTACTCCATGTATGTTTCTCTAGCAAGTGTATGGAGATTAATCTCTTCATTCTCTCCCAGCGCGAATCTCTGTATGAGCAATCGATCAGAATTTCGTGGAGAGTCGCTGGTAGATTTCACTGGCCAAAAACAATAGATTGGGGTCGTATTCTCACCCCACCACGGAGTGAAGGGCTTTTCCGTCATTCCGCCAGACACGCAAAAGGCCGTCACGTCGTTTTCAAAACAATAACTAATCAACTCATGGGGCACCCCACCCCACCCCACCCTCCGCTTTGCAGCTACAGAAAAATGCCTCTGTCTTCTCAATTTTACGATTTTACCCCTGAGGAATGATGATGTATTAACGCATTGCGAGTCAACGAGAAAGAATCTGCTTCTCCTTTTTTTTTTTTGTTAATTTGATTTTTTCGAGATTTCTAAGGGGAGAAAAAGGATATAGAAAATGAGAAAAGCTTTTTAAAAAAACTTTATTGCTCTTGCCTAATGTGATGGTTGATACTCCGGCGCAAAGAAACAGCAGACGTGTTGTATAATTTAGCCGTACAAATTTTGGGTCCCAGTCGAAATGGATGACGAATGAAAATTTCGTGAACATTTATTGATCGTTGACATGAAAAATAGTGGACCATCCTAAATTGATGAACGGTTTCCTCCGATAAGGGGTTAGGAGGAAAACTGTATGTTTTTGGGATGATTAACTATCTAAGTTGGACCTCTAATTTCAACAGTATAATTTAGTTGATATATGTTGTGTACAATTTCTGAATGTTGTATGTCAATCATTAAACTCTTTCTTTCACCTTTTTAAAAAAAACTTATAATGCTTTATTTTCTTAAGTTTGAATAGGTACTTTTTTAAAACAAAAAACACTGTAAGAAAATTAAAGAGAAATGTTTTCATAAAAGATTCATATACAGTGAAAAAGTAAGAGGGGGGATTATATTCGTCAATATTTTTGTTCGTATGGAAAAGGGGAGCTTGTTTCTTGTCTTGTAGACAGGTAAATTGCCAAACCATATAAATTTGTATATTAGTCGTTTTTTATTATTCTTTTATAATTTTATTTTGTTTGCTTGCAACAATTGTGTGTGGATGTTATTTTTGTAACGGTAGCTTCTAAAGGAAAAAATAAAAGTTTAGAAAATCTAAACTTACCATTTGGCTAGGACATACTCACTCTTCCATTTATATGAGTGGGCCTTAGCCTTATATGTCCTAGGTGGTCCAGCCAATAATTCTCCTTATCTCGCCAGTCCAATCTTTCAACCCCAAGCTCACATAATTATGTTGGGTGCGGCATAAGCAAACTCTAAGTGGAACCACACAAATAAAATAAATTAGTAACATAATTTTACGTGTAAAAATTCTTGTGAAAAAAAAAAAAAAGAATTTATAACAAAAGTGATGAGCAATCAAATATAATTACTTTTATAGATGCAAAAATTCTTGTTTCTTCCTTTCAAAATCTTAAAATGATTTAGCTCTCTTTATTTTACCCTAATCCCACACACACACACACACACATATACATACAGATATATAAATACACACACACAGACACGCGCGCACACACACACACACACACACACACACATATATATATATAGTATTACATCCGGAATATAAAATAAATTACGTAATTACGTATAATTGCACACGCCATCGATCTAAGCTTCGATTGCTCGAGTGATCCTCGATCAATCGAGCTTCCATGTTCGATCAATCAAACATGCTCAAAAGTGTTTAGAAACTTAACATGAAAATTTCAAATTATGCCGATCGTTCTAACCTCAAAGGTTTATCAATCGAACTTGTTCAAAACTATCTAAAGGCCAATTTATTTAATCTTGGAGTTCTCTTGATTGATCGAGTATCCTCTTTAATTGATCAAAATCCCATGTTTCTACACTGACGGAAGACATTCAAACAACAAATTAAGGGCAAAGAAGGGATTATTTACTTAAAAAAACAGGAAGGTCCATGATCGATTGTTACGACTTTCAATGCGGTAAATTTTTTGGGTATGCATGGTCCATTCACAGTTTGATCTTACAAACCAGTGGTTGGAATCAATGAACCGTGGGCCCATACAAGCTTAGAAGTTTCAGATCCCCTCCATATCCTGGGGTCAAGGATGATACAATCCCTTGTGAATGAGGACGTAATGTTACGTGTCCGTCAATAATTTACCAAGGGCGTGTTTGGGCAGTGGGACTAGAAGGGATTAGGTGGGATGGGATTCATCTGGTCCTGTCCCAATTCCACTTCATGTTTGGAAAAGCTTGGAATTATATTAGATAGAATTGCACGGGGTCCCATGCCAATTTCACTCGATGGAAGTTGTGTAGGTCCCACCATGATGTGTGGGCTATATCCACACCGTCCACTCATTTTTTGAGATTATTTTAGAGCATGGGCCAAAAATTCACGTAAATCTAAAGCTCAAGTGGACCCCACCATAGAAAGTAACGGGGATTGAATACTTACCGTTAAAATTTTATTTGGAGCCACATAAGTTTTGGATCTACCTCATGTTTAGGCTCATGCCATAAAATGAGGTTACAAAACAATTGAACGGTTAGATATAACACATGTGTGTTATTCTCAATAATTTCAAATGATAGTGGGTATATCCATTCAATGTACCACCGTATTGCTAATAAATCATGATATTAATCTTATCCCATCGCAACAGGGAACAATCCCTGCCATGGGTAATAATTATGTTTTTTGAATCCCATCCCACGTAATCCCTTCTACTCCCACCGCCCTAACACACCCTAAGGGTGGATGGGATTAGGTTGTATAAGGATGGATTGGAAGGAGTAATCCTAGGATTTGGCCAGGCGTGCCAAACAGGCAGAAGTTGGATATAGCAATCCCATGGGATTGCCAGCAATCCACTAACATCACCATCATTACCTTGAAATCCACTCAATCCCTCTTAGTCCCATCTATTTTGCTTGGGACATGTTTGGTTAGACAGAGCAATCTCGAGATTGGCTGACATAATCCCGGGATTGGCCAAGCGAGCCAAACATACTCGGTAGTAAATTCCCTCGATATAGCAATCCCATCAGATTGCCAGCAATCCACTGACACATCATCATTACTTGCCATCCACCCTAATACAATCCAATCCCATGGGATGGGCCTGTCCAAACACACTATAAGGGTCAATTTGGGCAGTGGGATTAGAATGGATTAGGTGGGGATGGGATCCATCTGGTCCTCAGTACCAATTCCACTCCATGTTTGGGAAGAATAGAAATGCTTGGAATTACATTAAATGAAATTGCATTGGGTCTTGTGCCAATTTCACTCAATGTTTGAAAAGTTGTGTAGGTCTCAACATGATGTGTGGGCTATATCCACACCATCTACCCATTTATTGAGATTATTTTTGAGCATGGGCTAAAAAATCAGGTAAATCTAATGCTCAAGTGAACCCCATCATAGAAAGCAACAGGGATTGAATACTTATCGTGAAAAACTTCTTTGATGCTACATATGTTTTGGATCTATCTCATTTTTAGGTCCATGCCATAAAATGAGGTTACGAAACAAATGAACAATTCAGATATAACACGTGCGTGTTATTCTCAATAATTTCAAATGATGGTGGGTATATTCATTCAATGTACCACCGTATTATCAACAAAGCGGGGCATTAATTTTACCCCATGGTAATAGGAGACAACCCCTGCCATGAGCAATGGTTATATTTTTTTAATTCCATCCCACATAATCCCTTCTAATCCCACCGCCCAAACTGACCCTAAGGCCTGTTTGGCCGGGCATGGTGGATGGGATTAGGTTGTATTAGGATGGATTGGAAGGAGCAATCCCGGGATTTGGCCAGCGTGCCAAACAGGCAGAAGTTGGACATAGCAATCCTCTGACATCACTAGCAATCCTCTGACATCACTATCATTACCTTGAAATCCACTCAATCCCTCTTAATCCCGTCTATTTTGCTTGGGACATGTTTGGTTAGACAGAGCAATTCCGGGATTGGCTGACTAAATCCTGGGATTGGCCAGGCGAGCCAGACATACTCGGTGGTGATTTCCCTGGATATAGCAATCCCATGGGATTGGCAGCAATCCACTGACACGGCCATCATTACTTGCCATCCACCCTAATACACTCCAATCGCATGGGATGGGCCCGTCCAAACACGCCCTAAACATTGGCAAGCATAAGCATCAATCCGAACCATACAAATGGGCCTTTTTTTTTTTTTTGCTCTAAAGACCTCCTCTGTTAAAAGTCAGTGAGAGGACATATACAAAAGCGTGGCAGAGCTAAAAGAAATTTATCAATGGCCCACATGCACGTTACATTTGTGGCCCACCAGGTGAGGTTACCTGCTATCCAACCCGTCCAATGGACAGTGGCTTGGATCTCGCATACCTCGTCCTTTCTGACACGTGCAAACGTGTGAGAAGATATTGCATTGGCGCGGATGAACTTGGCATTTCTTGAGCATATAGCAAGCCACATGGAAGAAAGCATTTTGGTTTGGTTTTATTTAGGCAGAGATGGGAAGGAAATGATACCTGAGGGACCCGAGTCTCTCTTGATATGACATAGAACCTGTTTATTAACGCGGATTTTTTATTTTTTTAAAAAAAATTATTTTTACTTAATACAGAATCTTGAAACCCCGCTGATTTTTTATTTTTTATTTTTATTTTTTAAAAAAAATTATTTTTACTTAATACGGAATCTTAAAAGCACTGGGTGTCATGTGTTGATTGTTAACATCAAACGTGGAAAGCGCTATGTAACTTTTATTGAATTTTTTTACCAAAAAAAAGTCTAACTTAACTGTGAATACAGAACATGCTCCATAAATCCTTGTAAAAAAATTTACTTTTCAAATTGCCCTACACATTGGCATAGAGATTTTCTCTCCTCTTTAAGACGCAACCCAACTTTTAATGCGTAAAACCTCTTTGCCCCACCATAATTTATGTGTTAGTTCTATACCATCTATCAAATTTTCTATATCAAAGCATAAGTCCAAAAAAAAAGAAGCCCAACCAAAGCTCAAATGGACTACACAGAAAACAACTGGAATTAAACAATTACCGTTGAAACATTTATAGGGTCCACCATGAAGTTTGTTTGCCATTTAACATCTTCATAAGGTTACGCAAATCCGGATGAAGGGAAAAAAAAAACACACAAATATCAGCTTGATCAAAACATAATGTGGTGCAAGAAGTTTTCAATAATAGGTGCCGAATTTTCATTGTTTCCCGAACTGTTGTCCACTTGAGTTGTAGATATGCCTCTCATTTTAACTTATGCCGTAAAATAGAATGGAAAAATGGATGGACAGTGGAGATAAAATATATGCATCATGGTGGGCCCCACAAAACTCATGATAAGACCGTCCATTGGGCTAGGTGGTAGTGGGGCAGTACCAAATATTTGGGGGAATATTGCTTAGTGTGTCGCACACCACTTACTTGCCAGGTGTGTTGACGTCACCAAGTCTTGTAGGCCCCACCATGATATATGTATTATATCAAAGGCATCCATCCATTTTACTAGATATTTTTAGGGCATGGACTCAAAAATAAAGAAGATCTCAAGTTCAAATGGACCACACTATAGAAAGTAAGAGGGATCAAATGTATGCCATTGAAAACTTCTTGGGGGCATAGAAATTTTAAATTGATCTGATATTTGGTTTTTTTTTTTCTTTTTCTTTCATCCAGATCCATGTGACACGCGTACATGATAGATGACAAATAAAGATCGTGGTGTGCCCTAGGTCGGTTTCATCCCTAGAAATCATTGTCCCTACTACTTTCCGTTCCGTGGTTCCCTTGAGCTTTCGATCTACCTATTTTTTAGCTTAATTATTAAGTGATGTCCCTAAATGGATGTACAGTGTAGATATAACACATACATCATGGTGGGCCCCACAAAACTTGGTGATATCAACGTACCAATCCGCTTCCCGGATTTGCTACAAGGAATTGGTGGATCCAGATCCGTCTCCGTTGCCTACTGATACTGCCAGGAACACGTGGCCACTGGACAGTGCTATGTGGGCCCACCATGTTGTATGTGTTTTATCCACACCATTTATCTATTTTTTAGATCATTTTATTGCATGATATTGATTCCAAAAATGATACATATCTAAGTCTCAAGTGGACCCCAGAAAACCTAGTGAGGGTGGCTAACATGGAGTGTGTGTACTGACATGTGTGTGTACTAACAAGCTAACCCAAAAAAAAATAAAAAGGTGGACCACAGAAAACAGTGGTAATTGAATGCCCACCATAAAAAACTCTCTAGGGCCTACTGTAATATTTATTTACCATCTAACTTATTGATTAGATTACGTAGACAAACACAAATAATGTACACGTCACACCACAGGTTTAGATTTCAGATTCATGTTTCAGGGTTCGGATTTACCAAACAGGCCCATATAGTCCCCCTACTTCCCATGGATGCGGATTAAGCACCATTAGCTGTGTGCTGTGGTTAGATGTGATTGGTGGGTCATATGTCAAAGATGGCAGTACATACTAAGCTGAAAACCTTAAATTGAGCAAGACTTGGCCATGACTTGGAACCAATGATATGGGTGGGAACCATTATAGGGCCCACCTCGATGTACGCATTGTATATCCATACCATACATCTGTTTTACCAGCTTATATTTTTGGTATGGTCCAAAAAAATGAAGTAGACACAAATTTCAGGTGGACCATACAATAGGAAACAATTGTCATTGAATGCCCACCATTAAAAACTTCGTAGGGTTCACCTAATCATTTATTGACCATCTAAGCTGTTAATGAAGTCAGACAAACCTGGATGAAAGGCAAAAATAAATATCAGCTTGATCGGCTTACACAAGTTTTTTAATGGCCAATAAACACCTTTTCTTGTTGTCCGGTCGATCTGAAATTCATATTTACTTCATTTTTTGAACCATATCCTAAAATAAGTTGGCAAATAGATGAACGGTGTGGATAACAATGCATACATCTAGATGAGCCCTATAGTTAGGGTCCCACTCACATCCTGGTTAGTCAAGTCACATTCCTTTAAAAAGGTCAGTAACTGTCTCAGCATACAGCTAAACCAATCACATCTCGCCATGTCACCACACCACCTCCATGACAGTGGTATGGCCTGACTACCTAATCCATACACTTCCCATGTGTCCGGGATACAGTGAATCAGGTACGTCCACCTAGAGAGAGATGCGAAGTAGATGAGCCATCAAATCACACAAATTAAAAAGTCCTTGCTTTCCCTCGTACGTATAATATATCCATAAATTGCAATTGCCCAGTTTGCCACCATCCGTGGTGTGGGCCAGATTCAGTGAGCTGCTCCTCACGTGACGGGGTGGAATGCATGTCAAGGGTCTGTTCATACATACAATGAAGAAGCGCGAAATGCATGTCGTAGATATCTATTGATACAGACACTGAAGGAGCGGAATGCATGTCAAAGATCTTTCATACAAAGTGTCAAAGATCCAATGCTATTCCTATTCATAACCAGAGCTCACTGTGAATCGTGAAACATGCCATATATATTTATATAAGGCCAATACAGTGACACATCAAGCGAGATACATATGTAAATTGAGTTTTAATATAAAAAATTAAAAATAAAAAGTTTTTTTTTTTTTCTTTTCTAAGACCCCCCATTTACAATATACCTGCTTGATGTATGACTTGAATCTTTAATATATGTCACATGCACACGTATTGGGTGTGGCCATGACCGTATAGCCCACCTTGATGTATGTGTTGTATATCCACACTGGCCATCCATTTTTCCAGCTCATTTTGAAGTATGAGCACAAAAATGAAGCAGATATAAGTTTCAGGCGGACCACAGCACTGGAAACAGTTGTTATTGACTATTAAATACCTTTTCTGAACAAAAAAAGTTGTGGATGAAGCTGTTATTTGGTTTTTATACTTTAATCCAGGTCTTTATGACCTTATCAACAGAGTTATATGGTAACAAATAAAATACACTGGACCATATAAATATTTTAATGGCGGCTTTCAACGACTACTATTTCCTACGGTGTAGTCCACCTGAAATTTGTATCTACTTCATTTTTGAGCTCATGCATTAAACTGAGCTGTAAAAATGAATGAGAGGCATGATATACAATACATACATTGAGGTGGGCTACCACAGTCTAGGCCACACCCACATCGCTGGCTCCCAATCACAGCCAACTCTCACTCCAATGGGTCCTGATCCAGCATATTCAGTGAATAGAAGTATCTACTGTATACTATGGTCGAGCAGGCTCTGTCCTATCATTTTCTAGCTGTTGGTAAGTCCGAACGAGAGTTATTTAATACTTTAAAAGAGTTTGACGCTTGATATGAAAGCATTAAAAAATTGAACACTTGTTAGACATTAACTAAAATTAAACTTACTAAATTATGAAACCTACTTCCGGTCCAAAATTAAATTTGTTAAACAATGCTAATGAAATTTTTACAAGGAAATGCTTGCATACTTTGCATAGGCATCTGCCAAGGTTACTTTCTCTAATGTTGGGGAATGACCTTAACATCCATGAAATCAACCCTCTTCATCAGGTGCATTACCCCTTTGTTTAGCCTTGGTCCAAAAAAAATTAGCTTGATTCAATTCTCAGATAGGTCACCTCATAAAATTAGGTCTAAAATTTCTAAATTCACATGGCATGGTCCACTTAAGTGTTAGAATATTGCAATGTTTTGGGGTAATTCTTTTATCATAATGAGGCACATCAAATGAATAGATACGATTGAGTGTAAATACTATAGTGGGTGTAGTGACCTTGATTTTTCAAGCCATATAAAAATCAGACTAATCAAATTATTAAATTAATTTTGTGGTTATTAATTAAAATAAGTACTTAGCCTAGTTGGCAAGAGTACTTTTGTGAAAGGATATGTTAGTTGATTGATTTCTAACAATGTAGTATTTATATTTTATTTTATTTTTATCACAATTCACAAAAATCTAGTGGAATCCATAGATATCTCTGCAGAAAACCTTAAAGCAAAGAGCTGTCAGAATAATAAGAGAGAAGTCTTGTGAAAAAAAAAAAGAAAAAAAAGAGTATTTGCTAGAAAGTTTTTTAGTGATTCCTTTTTATTTTATTTTTATGAATTCTCAATCTTAAAACCTTATATCTAAACAATGAACGAGGCAAATCCATCCTATGTCGAAAGTTTTGATATACAGGGAAGTTTTGAAAAAAAAAAAGAAAAAAAAAATGGCTTTTGCACAAGATTTTGCATTATTAGGGACCGGCTTTGAGAAAACAGTCGTATCAGTCTAAGAAGATTCGAATCAAAGGATCTTAAAGCTGAATTGTGTCAGAACCTTGAATCCTAGAGTGATTCGACTTAGAAATTTTCTACAATAATCTACGAATAGTGTAAATGATGTTAGACTATGCTATAAAAATCATTTTAACTAACGATTATAAATCCCTGGATACTTCGGACCCGAGCAATCCTTTGGTCATTTTGAATGTGTCGCGGAGAAAATCATAGAGTGGGTTGGACTCAATATAGGAATCAATTGAATTCTCAAAATCTAAGGAATAAAGGAGAAAAATCCTAAAATTTTTGAAAAATCATATAATGTAGCAAAACTGATCCGACTTTGGTTGATCAATCAAAGTTAGTGTTCAATCGATCAAATGGGTTGATTTTTGTTCAGCAACTAAAGTTGAAATATCATAATATGGTCTGATTAATTAAAGTCCAAGTTCGATTGTTGAGGGTCAAATATTGCATTTTGAACCTAATTTATTTCTTGATTTTACAAACGTAATATAGCTTAATGGTATATTTTACATATGTTTGTGTTGCAAGGTGAATTTAAGAGCTTGGATTGAAAAAAATGCTAAAAGCATGAATTTAGTGCTCAAAAGTCACCAAAGCAAAGAATGGACCCGTGGAGACCAAGATTGAGGATTTCAAGATTCCATGATCCAAGAAAATCAGGTGGAGAAGGAAGGAAGTCGAAAGAATAAGCGCAGGAATTACAAAGACTGTGTCATCGAGAACCGTTCGATGACATTGAAACTTCATTCGATGACATCGAACATTGGTCAATGACATCAAATTTATGAGAAAAATTTTAGTTGGTTGCTGGACATATTGGGTGCTTTTACCGATTAATCGATGCCATGTTTGACGAATCGAAGGAAGGTGCTCGATGACATCGAATTTACTAAAGAAATTAAAGCAACTCGCTGTACTGTTTGGACCCATTTTCGATTACTCGATGACATGTTCGATGGATCGAATATTTACTCGATGACATTGAACGGTTCGATGACACAGAGACTTACGCAGTGCGAAAGAAGAACATGTGTGACTTTCGGATTCAAACCCCTTCGATGACATCGAAGAGTGTTCAATGACATTGAAGGCGTTACGCAGTCTGCGTAAATTCCATTCAGTTTTGCAATTTTACGGAACTTTGCCTATAAATAGAGTTTTCTAGGAACTTTTTATGATATCTAGGGTTTGGGGGAGCAAAGTAAAAGGCGAAGCTGATTCCCAAGAGTTCTTCTTCCCTTTTTCTTAATTTTTAATGCTTTATTTTAGGGTTTTTAATCCAATCATGTCTATGGTTGGCTAAATCCCTTAGCTAGGGCTAAAGGGTAAAGCTCGTAGCGTGATTGGGATGTTTGCTTTATTATTATTATTATTATTATTATTATTATTATTATTATTATTCATATTTTGTTGAACTCTCTTGAATTTTAGTTTAATTATGAATGAATATTTTTAAAATTTAATGGTTTGTTGTGACAAATTACAATAGATTTGCGATAGCTTGAGATATCTTCTTTTCCTGAATTGAGATTGTGAAATTAAGAAATCCTGCTATTCACCATCGTCCTTAAGAAGGTAGGATGATAGAATCCTTCCTAACTTTCACAATTCTCTTATGATTGGTTGTGGGATTGGTAAATCCTGTTGTTTGCCTTGTCTCCTAGGCATGGTTAGGTGACGGAATCACTTCCAAATCTTCACTACTTGCATCAATTGATGATTAGATCCATGAGAAGTTTAGAGATCTGACAAATCTCTTCTTACCAATTGGATAGGATAAGACTCTGATTCTAGTTGTGTCATTGAATTATGTAAGGTAGCTTCCCAATTGCTATAAGTGGATCCCTTGAATCTCTAGTTTTTCACTTTTGAATTTCTTAAGTTGTTCATTGATTCTCTCACAATTACTCTCTATACTTTCCTGATTTAGGTTAGATCTTCTCCTAGTTTTGATTTTAATCACTTTCAGAATAGACACATAAGATTAGTCCTTGTGGATTCGACCTTGGTCTCACTGAGATTATTACTACATCACGACCCTGCACTTGGGGTTGTGAACATCAATCGATTGATAGTATTCTCAAGCAATCTTGATCGATCGAGAGAATCAATACGGAATGGCAAAATATGTCCAGTGAGCTAGACAAATTAAATCTGACCTATTTTGATTAATCGATGGGCATGTTCAATCGATCGAATGAGACCAAATTTATCCAGAGACTTTAGATGTTAAAATATGAATTTCATCGACCTATAGTCAATTGATCGAAAGATCGATCAAGATCCCTTGAGTTGGCTCGATCGATCAACCACATTGATCGATAGTCCCCGTTGATTTTCAAATTAAAAAAAAAAAAAAAAGAATTAATAGTGGGTTATCTTAGTTTAATCAAAAGTGGACTCCACTTAATGCAATAGTTTAATTGAATTGTAATATGTTAATAATCTTATTAGGGATTTGGAGTATAGATTCTTAAACTTATGATTGTTCGGCGAATTTGACTCGACCAAGAATAAGTGAGTCAATCCCAACTTGTTTCATATCGATTCATCCTCTGATGATTATTAATGTGAATTGAATACATGAACATGTGAGCTATTATGATTATGAATTCATTATTTCCTTTCGTACTGAATGATGTATATATAACAACTGAGTATGTTGATGTATAGACTTGAGCATGCATTATATGCATCCATGGTGTTCCTGCACTGATTTTAGAAGCACACTCTAAATGAATACATTCACACCTCATGCTTAAGTTCCTGGGGGATCTCCCTATATAGTTTATCTGGTAGATTTGTTACCGGATGCCCTTGTTAGAGAAGCCTACTTATGGAGTAGATGCGGGCCTTGCATATGCTTACCTACAGTAAAAGTCTATCAGGGCTAGATGCGGGTTGACGGATATCCAACCTATGCATGTGTATGATCATTCTACTCGACGTGCATTCATGACATCGCAACATACATACTCATGCCTGCATGCATATATTTGATTGTTGATTGCCCTATCTTATATTCATGACATCACGGTATGCATACTCATGCATGCATTCACTCACTAGCTTTCATTTACTAGCCTGACCAGTTAATGTTATTGATTGGCAACCATACAGAGACCAACAAGACAGATAAACTGCATCAAATGCTAGAGAGTGAGGTTGGGTTGGCTGATGAAACCTAGGATCAATGGTCGTATCTGGCGGAAGACAAACTTGCCGTACTAGAAGGATGATCTGATTATACAACTAATTTATTCTGATGGTTTATGACTATGCTTTTATTGAACAGTATTTAATATGTTAGTTGAATAAAGTCTTAAATGAGTGGACGGATTTTGGATTTTATTTGTGGTTGTGAATCTGGTGCAATGAGTATCAGTGAAGACAAGTGTTTGTATGGATATATGATAGAACCCATTAATTTACGCCTTTTAAGAACTGTTTAATGAGTGGAATTATGTACACTTAGTGCATGAGTTAGTGCACAGGGTCATGAACAATAACTCGGGGTGTACACTCTCCACGCACCCAAATTATGCAGCATGATAGTGGGTCTACACATCTAATGTGTGCCATCTGTATCCAACTTTTTCCTAGGATCTTGATGTGTGAGCTGGATGGCACAAGTTACACTAGCGCAGCTCGTAAGACACTTGTTTCTATTTAAGGCCATCAGTGCGAGTAGAGAGTTTTTATTCTTAGATTAAATGTCCATCTGTCTGATAGTCAGATGGTCAAATAGGTGTAATTTTTTGGTTCATGATATAGTTTATTATTATTATTTTTTTGTTAACTTGTTAGTACACTCACTGTCAGATGACACTTCAGTGTTAGCTACCCCCACTAGGGAATCGATGCCAAGACCTTGGTGTTGAAACCAGGTATCTTTCACTTAGTCTACCACTTGAGCTATGGATTTAGGTGTGTTTCACTTAGTCCACCACTTGAGCTATGGATTTGGGTGTGTTCATGATATAGTTAACTGGCTATTCATATGGTAGACAATTTAATTTGAATTACTTCCATTTCATGTGGTGCAATTATAATATAGAAATTTCTACGTGCTTGACTATCATCTGTCACGTTCCACCAGAGCATCAAAGTTTTCCTCAATTCGCAAACGATCAAATGCAAATAGACGAATAGTGTACAGACTGTCACACAAACCCTGCATTTTCCAGAAAACATGCATCAATGGCATGCAAAAGATGGCCCACGCCGTGCAGCTCACTGGTAGTGCGTACCGTTGCAATCAAATTACAGGGTGGCCCACCTAATAAGTGGATCCTTGTAATTCTTAAGGCAGGATGCGTTACATATGGTAAAGACCGATCTACCGCAATAGGCCTGCGGAGAGATTGAAGAGGCCATTCGTAGCAGAACGCCAACGTGATACGATCATAGATCCGGGACATTCGTCGAGTTGGACCACAATGTCAACCATCCGTCTTAAAATCAAAGCCGGTTATTCGATCAGCCGATCACCACTGCACATCAGAACATGAACCTTTGTAAAAAAGGATATAAACGGACTAAATTCACCACACACATGTAGGCCACCTCGTAAATCGGATCGGGTAGTGAACTATTCCACCACGGGACCCGTTTAAATTAATCGTCGGGCAAGGCATTTTCCGTGTCTCCATGCCATTCTGAACACGTGGCACATTGAAACCGTCCATTTCCTGCTTTCATGGTTACTGAGCCATGGTCCCAAAAATCAGAGTCTTTAAAGAGTCATAGCCTTTTCTTCATTTATTTTATATTATAATAAAATAAAAATTTGGTCAACCGTCAATCGAGAGATGAGTCCACAGAATATCTGGTTAAGATCATCATACACATATGCCACGTGTATGATACATAATCTGGGAACCACCGAAATGCCCGTGCCTCTAGTCGCAGGTAATCCATCCTCGCGTCGCGCGAATAGCATCGGGAGTCATCAAGCAAGAGAGGGGAAAGCTGATGTCGTTACTTTTCGGAAAGCAATAAAGAAGCGAGAAAAACGAAAAGCTGTAGTAATATAAAAGGAGTCGCTGTCGAGTGTGGAGTGAGGGTAAACAAAAGAGACCTAAAAATCTAACGAGAGAGAGTGAGAGAGGCGTGGCATCGTAACGAGACCGTGTTTGTGCCGCCGGTTCTAGTGTCATAGTAAGAAGAATAAAAGAAAAATGAAAAAAAGTAATTGAAGAAAAGTAAAACTTATCTGAAATCCCGTCGCGTCGAGCCCTACGAGCAGTAGCAGTGGTTACAATCGCTGTCCGTTGAGAGAGTGCTTTAATCTCCTATCTGACTCATCTCTGCTGCTCAATCAGAGGCATCAACGGCTCTCCTTTTAATCTGTAATCACAGCTTCTTTCGTATTTATCTAATCTCGTATTAGCATAAAGTTATTATTATTATAATAATTATTTTAAAAAAAGACATTTTAATTAATTATTTGTTTTTTTCGTTTTTTCTTTTTTTCTTGTAGTGGTGGACAAGAGAAAGAAGGACAGGGGGTACATAAGGGCATGTTCTTTTCTTCTCTCTCTTTTCTTTTTTTTATTCAGAGAGAGAGAGAGAGAGAGAGAGAGTGGCTTAAAGATGGGGTAGAGAAGAAGGGAAGTAGAGCTGGGTAAGTTTTGGTTGTGTGGGTATTTTTTCTTTCATCTCTATCTGGTGGGAGTGGTATTGGGTAATGGAATTTGGGGAGTTGGATGGCAAGGCCTTTTGGAAGAGGCAGCAGCAGGCATTTCAGGAGGAAGAGGGGTGGTGGAAGAGGCACCAGGAAACCCTCTAAGAAAAAATCCAGCCGATCGAAAGCTGGAAGAGGAAAAGAGGAGGGGTCTGGATCCTCAGACGAGGACTCTCCCTCACCAGCGTCTCATCCGCAAGTCTGCAGCCGAAGACGACCAAGAAGCTGGAGAAGAAGAAGGAGAAGGTTTCTCTGCTCAGCATCAGCAGAATCTGCACTTACGCGAACAACCTCCGCCGATAGAAATCCAACATCCACACCATCAGCAGCAGCAACAGCCCAAGAAGCGATCTTACCTCCCTTCTTCAGTTTCCGAATATGCCCAATTCAACGAAAGGATGGGAGAGAGTCATCACCAGCACCAGCTCCAGCATCATCACCAACACCCTCAGCAGCCTTCGTCGAGGTTGGTATTGAGGAACCCGACGGGAGGAGAGATCGTCGAAGTCCAAGGCGGCCACATTGTCCGATCCACAGGAAGGAAAGACCGCCACAGCAAGGTCTGCACTGCCAAAGGCCCTCGCGACCGCCGCGTCCGGCTCTCCGCTCACACTGCAATCCAGTTCTACGATGTCCAGGACCGCCTTGGCTACGACCGCCCCAGCAAGGCAGTCGACTGGCTCATCAAGAAGGCCAAGGCCGCCATCGACGAGCTTGCCGAGCTGCCCGCCTGGCAGCCCTCTTCGGCTAATGCCGCAGCCCAGCAGCCGGACCATGGCGAGGAAGATGAGGAGGAAGAGAAGCAGCACATCCACAGCCAGCAGCAGGGTAACACGGACACTGCGGGCAAGAAACCGATGCAGGCCGAGCCTGTGGCTGCTTCCGCTTATGGTTTCCAGCATCCGAGCAATACCACCAGCTTCCTCCCGCCTTCTCTAGATTCCGATGCCATTGCTGACACCATCAAATCCTTCTTCCCCATGGCTTCTTCTTCGTCTTCCATTCATTTCCAGAACTACCCGCCAGACCTGCTCTCGAGAACCAGCAGCCAAACCCAAGATCTCCGCCTTTCCCTGCAGTCTTTCCAAGACCCCATCCTCCTCCAACACCACCAACCCCACCATCACCATCCACCTTCGGGTGAGCAAGCCCTTTTCACCAGCTCCGCTCCGCTGGCATACGACGCCGCCCCTGCCAACTGGTCCGACCACCAGCAGCAGGAGATTGGCCGGTTTCAGCGAATGATTGCCTGGAATGCAGCTGAGGCTGGTGGCGGCAGCAGTGGCGGTGGAGGGTACATCTTCAGCACACCTCCGCCGCCGATGCCGCTGCACCCGTTGCTCGGGCAAAACCCGTTATTTCCACAGAGGGGACCCCTTCAGTCCAGTAGCTCACCTTCGGTTCGTGCTTGGACGGACCCGCCACCGATTGCGGCAGACCATCAGACGGCTATGTTTCATCATCCGTCATCATCGATCTCGGCCATCGGTTTTGCCTCCGGCGGTTTCTCCGGCTTCCGCATACCGGCACGAATTCAAGGTGAGGAGGAGCACGACGCTGTCGCCAACAAACAGTCTTCTGCGTCCTCTGCTTCTCGCCATTGATGAGAAAAACCGAAATCATAGCTCCACCAGGTACCATTGCCAATGTCCATTTACAAGTCCTTAGAATTCACTCCATCTAATCCATTCTCCCTGAATTCCTCATCTGTATTGATTTCTTCGGACTATGCTTTGTCCAGGACGACAAGAGTGCGCTTATTCGAATGAAGAAGAAGATGTGATTTCGGTTTCTAATCCAATGGTGCTTTACCGTCGGAAGAAATCTGTTCCACCAGGTTCCTCTTTCCTCGGTTTGCTTTCTTTGTTTACTTTCTTTTCCATGTTTGGACGGGCTTTTGAGTCCTTTTTATTTATCTCATTTTCTTTCTACTGTTAAACTCGGATGTTTTGACATTGCATTTTGGGTATTGTCATGGGTGAGAATCGCATGTTATTCTGCTTAAAAAATCGTCAATTTTATCCGTAGAAGATGCAAATCTGAAATGTGTCTCATTCAATTTCCTCACAAATCCTCTCAAGAGTAGGCAAAACAGAGAAAAGCCCCATTAAAAATCAAGCCACTGAGTGTTGGATTCGATTTTAGCTGGTGGTTGTTGTCGATGTGCCGAAAATGAGAGAAAGGCAAGGTCTTTTTTCTGCAATTGGAAATGAATGGTCTTTTTCTTGGTGGGGAAGGCAGCTTGTTGGTTTTGTTAGTTCCCATGGAACTGTTGCTGATGCAATCTACTTCAAACAAAGAAATCTGATGCTTACATCTTTATCATATTTTAAAAATTGCTTGTCAAAAGGAGGTCAAGGAGAAGTCCTTGTCCCTGAATAGCAGCAGCATGTGACATTACTAGTTTATATTTTACAACCCGTGTTCCTTTCCAAAGAACAAAAAGAATGCTAATACAGGAGATAGGTTATAGTTGAATTTGATCGCCTGAGCTTGGAATTTTCCGTTGTATATTATTCACCTACAATAATATTAAAAATGGTGGATGATCTTTCTTCGATGAGGACGATGATGTCTGGGTTCTGTTGGTTGTTGTTTGATGAATCCCTGAATTTGGGTATATGGGTCTCTTGTTTGATGGATTTAGCTGTGGGCTCTTCCCTTGCATCAAAGGGTCCTCTAGGAGAAAAGAGTAGCAAGGTGGATTGTAATTTTGACTCATTGGTTCAGGAAGGGATGGAAGGAGAGTAGTAGTCATTGCTTGATTGAGTGGTCATTGCCCACATTTATGTTGTCTTGTCTGATTGGAAAGGATGGGGATTGAATATGATGGTTCACTGTGCACCAGTTGTGTGCACTTGATGGAAATTGACCACCCAGCTTCGGCATAGTTGATGATGCTTGCCATGATTGCAGATAGAATAAGAAGCAGAAGGAAAAGGAAAAGGATGGAAACCAACGGAAGAAGAGAAGGAAACTGGCAAGGTGAGAGAGAAAAATCAGGAAATGCCTAGAGCTTTGATGGATGAGAATGACAGAAGAAAGAGATTGGACCTTGTGGGATGAGATGTAATTTGCATGAATAATTACAGTAAGAACTGTTTTGGGAGAAGGGTACAGTGGCTTCTACAATTTTATCAGCTCTGGCATACCCCTGTTTAACACACGCCTAAAAATGACTTCATCTCATTTTAGTTAACAGTAGTTGATCTCTGATATATAATGATTTCTGCTAACTCTAATTTTGTATTAGAGATTCAGATCTCTATTAGAGAATTACTGTTCAACGAAAACAAGATGAACTCATATTTACATAATTATGAAAATGGCATTCCTTTCTGCTGGATAAACAAGAGTACTGATTTGGGGGTGGAAATGATAAAAAAACAGCTCATGTTATGCAGTTGCCTTCTTCCCCACCACTCCAAACGCATAGTAGAGTGGATTCTGTTATTGGTTTAGATTGTATAACTGTTCTGTTTCTCATTCAAAAGCATGGCATAAAAATTAGGGCAAAATGCAGGGTGATTTGGGCTACTGCCTCAAGACTCAATTGTAGATACATGACTTGGTAGAGAGTTGGTGCAAATTATCCAACTTGAATTCATGAAGAAAAATGGTAGATACGAGATTGAAGAGGCAATTTTTGGAACATTTGCCATTCATGTCACATGTGTGCCGGATCTAAGCCATTTATCAGATGGGAGCTACATGCCCAATTTAAGCTGTGGGGCCAATGCGTAAATTGTATAGAACAGGATCCTCCCTTTCAGTCCAAAGACAAGTAACACCCACTTTCATGCATTTCTAAATATGGGGAGAACGCCTTAAACCTCAAAAAAAGAAGAAGAAGAAGAAGAAGATATTTTCCTTTCCTAAATCCCCAAAACCCCAACCCTAATAGTACCCTCTTTATTCTCTCTTCTCACAAACCCAAATCCAGTTGGCCAATGGTTAACGGCTATGACAAAGCTCCCTCATGTTTTACTAATGGATGTTTAACCACAGATATTTGCTCGAATATAGAAAATATAGTGTTATTTGGAAAAAATCACTAGGGAAGGCAAGCCTAAAAGAATGTACTAACATGTAAAAAAAACTCAAACCAGCTAATTTTCTACCGTATGCTTGCTGTCCACTACTAGTCTTTGAGTAAGACAATATGTGTAGTGGCCCCTCGTATGATGAATGACTTGAATCTTACACATGCACAAGGGTGCCAAGCTGGCACGCATGCTGGAAATCGCCTCGGGTCTGCGATCCTAAAATTCTTAAAAGGCCAATCATACGGAGAAGGAATTCATGCCTGTTGCTGGAAATGGGTGTGGAAACAGAGGTCGTTTTTAATATTCGTCCGTATACGCTTTTAAGGCTCGACACATGTTTGGTCCTTGCGCTTTATAAATTTGGTATGTGCGTGGTAATTGTGATTTTCATGTGTCTTACCAACCGTTGGATTATCTCGTCTTTGGGACCCATGGTCGTACGGAGCTCTGGATGTGTTGGATATCATAATAGCTCTGGCAAGGGAGACAAGCCAAGATTGATTGGTCACCTATACAATCTCCGTTGTTTCTCCTTTTGAGAAAAGTCTTTGATACTCTGGCAGACACTGATGGGTGATATACCCGCGCTTGGAAATTGCATGCCGTTAATTCAAATTAAACAGTTCCAAGTAATGGTTACCCGTTTAAATTATCGTAAACCAAAAAGTTATGCTCATTTGATTATCTGGCTATCAGATTGGTGCACATCTATTGGACGGTTAAAAAAATGAAAAATATTCCATGGTCTTATTGAAAAAAATCAAATGTCCATGCATCAGTGGTCGGGATTGTCCAACGAATATGAGGGTTTTACAATATAGTCGGTTTAACCGTTTCTACGCGCATGTGGATCAATCGTCTTAGGCAGACAGTATCAAATAAATCCTTTCATCCTTTTTGTTGGTGATGAAGAGGGAATGTGGTCCCCACATCTTAGCCATCACTTTTATGAATTGAGTGTCAACCATTAACGTTCTTTTGTGATGGGCGGTCGCTTTGAATACCAATCATTGCATAACTTAGATTATCTGATAAATGATGTTTTTATAAATATTTTCCATCCAGTGTAAGGCCCACCAGATGGATGGTTCCGATTGGTAAATCAAACTTACATGTTTGCTATGGAGGGGCAGTACCATATTCCTTACAATTTCCCTTCTTTTTATCTTATTTTATTGGGAGATGAAGAACCGGAATATGGTAGATCTAACGGACGCGGATTGCGTCCTACCCCTACCCGTCTCCAGCTGGGAACGGGCAGGAGCTTTGAGTAGCCACCGTGATGTATGGGTCTTATCCACACCGTCCATCCATTTTTTTTAATTAATTTTCTTTAATCATTTCAGGGTATAAGCTCAAACATGAGGCAGATCCAAGCTCATATGAACCACACAATAGGAAGCAGCGGCGGTAATGATTCTTACCGTTGAAACTTTTCTAGGGCCTACTGTGACACTATGATGTTTATTTTCCATCCAACCTATTCATAAATTTACATAGACCTGGATGAAGAGAAAACACAAATATCAGCTCCAACCAAAACTTCTGTGGCCCCCAGGAAGTTTTCAACGGTAAGAGTTTAATCCCCATTGTGTAGTCCACTTGAGCCTTGTATCTGCCTCACTTTTAGGCTTATACCCTAAAATGATACGAAAAAAAAATGAATGGACGGTGTGGATAAGACCCATACATCACGGTGGCAACTCAAAGCTCCTGCCCGTTCTCAGCTGGAGACGGGCGGGGGTAGGACGTAATCCGCGTCCAGATCTAACTCCGTGCAGTACCGGTAGCAGCAGGGTAATGTGCAGATCGGGTCCACCTATACGCAGGACCCTAGTACGGATGGTTTATTTCTCAAAAAACAATCCTATTAGACAATACTAGTCCATCTGATGTAGTTAAGGGTTAGATATGCAATGTGAGAACAGTCGAATAAGTAATGCATAGATTGTCTCCTAGATTTTATTTTTAAAACTCAATCCATCCGTACTCGGCCAGTATAGGAGCAGATACGATCAATATATAACCTACCACGTGTCCTGTTGAGAGAGTCTACCATATCGGGGGGCTTCGCCTTTATTTTTTAAATTTTCTTTTGTTTACTTTAATGGTGGAAGGCTCGAGCATATCATCGTATGCAAAGCTCAAGTGGACCACACTACAGGAACCAATGGGGATGATGAGGTATATTGTTAAAACTTATATAGGCCGTAGTGATTTTTATTTGTCATCCAACATGTTCATATCGGTCGGTCATGATGAAGGGAAAACACAGATATCAGATTTTTTCAACGGGAGGCATTCACTTTCCAATCTTTCCTGTGGTGTGGTTCACTTTAGCTTTGGATATGGTTCAATTTTAGATTCATGCTCTGAATTGAGATAGAACAACGGATGGATGGTGAGGATAAGATACATGCATTATGGTGGGCCCACAAAGTTTATTTTTGCATGCAATTATATCCTCCCATTAGGTAGTTGGGTGGCGTTGGAACGTGGTGTAATTTGAGCTGGCCATGTGCTGTTGTCAAAGGTAGGCGCGGGCAGGTGCAGCTCAAGTAGTGTTGCCAACATGATAAAACTGTTTTATAACTATGTTATTCATTTGCTTTGTCCAGTGGGGAGAGTTATGTGTAAGAACTCTATATGGTGGGCTTCACTGATCAACGGTCTGGATTGTCATACAGTTGGACTGGATGATTGAGTAGATCAGTGGGCCCCACTTCAGGTGATGCGCTGCGCAGTCTATCTGCGCAGCTCTACATACTAGGGCTGGAATGCTATAGCTGTCTTATGCAGACAGCAGTTTGAGTTGAACTGAGATACTACAATGTGGAGCGTGGGAGAGAGAGAGTTGTGATGGGTTTCAAACTCTCTCTCCACAGTCTCTATAAAAGAGAGCTGGGTCCCCGATCCTACACCACAGCAAAATTCGAGTCCCATCTACTGTATTGCAAAAAGGGTGTGAAGGAGAGGAAGATCCTAAGCTCTACAGGAATTCTGGTATTCTTATCCGGCTTCCATGGCGGCGTCTCAGCTAGGTAAGCTATCTGAACCCCTGATCACCATGTCCCTTGCACAGACAGATCCATGGGCCTATTCCGCGTATAGATTAAGTTCCACATTTGGTATCAGAGCAACTGTGCAAAGGTATGGATGATCAGATTATCTATTTCACAATCAGATTCATCCTCTAGGGATTCAAATTCCAGATCAGATTTCGAATTCCCAAATCAGGTAAATTGGGATTTGAATTTTTGAATTTAATTAGGGATTTTCACCCTCACTACCAGAATTAGGGGCTTCGAATTCAAATCCCCAAATCTGGATATTAATTAGGGATTATTCGAACCCCAAATCCAGTTAATTTGGGGATTTCAATCCTAAACCCCAAATCCAGCCATACATATTAGGGATTTTGAAATCACTGAATCAAGTAATCTGATTAGGGATTCAGCATCTAGAACCCATAATCCTGAAATTAGGGATTTTGGATTCAAAACCCCCTATTAGCTGTTAGGGATTCTGATTGCCATATCAGCTATTAGGGTTTTTTCGAACCCTTACCTGCATCAACCATGGTGAAAGCCATGCTTTACGGCAACGTCTGATAGATGCCGGAGATTCGGCCATGATCGACAGCTCTCATCTCTGCTCTGGCAGTCTTATTCCATCGTTTTGTGGAGATTGTGGCTGCCATTAACGGTTACCATTCCTGATAAAACAGAGATGGGTTTACCCAAACCCTGCATATCACTGCCCGGTCGCCATTAATGGTGCCCTAGGAGGAGCGATGGCTGTTACCCTCCCTTTGTAAGCCGTGGGCAGTCGCTTTCATCTTCCATCTTCGAAATTTGGGCAGAGGCCGATCGTGGCCTCAGGTCACAGGTTTCGCATACAGAGCCTTCAACTTCAGCAACGCCGTCAGCCATCGTAGCCAACACCATGTTTGATTGAGGCGGCCAGTCGATGACTGTCCGCTCATTCATCTGCAGCGGCTCGGATTCCATCTCCCTCCTTTCAGCTGCTGCATGCGATAGGTCGAAATCGACCTGATTTTCTCACTGCATGTGTTAGGTCGAGAAACGACCTTGGATATATGGTCGGGTTAGCCGACCCGATTACTGTGCATTCGGATCCATTCTCTGTATCCGAATGCGGGATCCACATAGCACCTTCAGTTGGGCCTGACGCTCGTTGTAGAGCCCACTTCAAGTCATGGATCCTCTTAATTTTATGTAATGGGCCTGACACCTGTTCTAGGCCCATTACATATATTATGGGACATTAATTGGGATTCTTCCGTCACTTTCAGATCCATTAATACAGCTAGTAATGAGAAATCAATCTGGCTCATTCACTAGATAGATGATGCAGATCATGACATTTATTTAATAAACATTCGGAATATGGGCCGATCCATTCATGATTGTTGACACCCATGAATGGATCTACACATCTAGCTGTTAAATGTTAATGTTTTCTATCTATCATGAAAACGATATAGGCTAGATCTGTTTTTCTCATTAATGATGACACGATCATATGGAGTCTTCACTCGGCCCAACTGTAGGCCCACTACCCATCCTTAAGGGTCTTATACAGACCATTGGATTATAGAGAGCGAAACATATCCATCCGTTTCTATCAAAAGTTTCTCTATCCTCTAATGATCGATACTGACCATCTTGTGGGCCGTATTAAACTAATTTAAGTATAATTCATTGAGGCAGGATTATAATCGTGATCCTAAGTTGAAATTTGTAGTATTGGATTCGGTTGTGTTAGCCACCATAGTGACCTCAATCGATGAAAATATTAGAAGTACAGACTTGTAACAAATGGGATCAGGAGGATTGCATATAGTTGCGTTCACGTTTTCATGCGTACGGTAACGAAAACACAGACGATTACCGTTTGGCAGATACGTAAACGGGTGAAGTAAATGGTGTTGGTAATGTAAAGTTGAAAGACTCATCTCACCCACAGGTGTTGAGTGTCTCAGATTTACATGACTTACATCACTTAGCTTCATATTCAGGAGGATCATTAACATGTTGTTATTCCTCCTACAGGAGGAATGATGGTGATGTAACAGATTCTCACCAGGATGTGATGGTTGGGCCCATTTTCATCTTGGATGATTCAGTTGATGCCTCCCTTAGCAACTGAATTGATTAACTTTGCCTGATAATTTTGTTTACATTCACGAAATTCATTTGTGAAACTATGAACTAATGTGAGTATATGTGTATTGCTTTTAATTTCAGTCTCAATTCCAACTAATAGGCGTTAAGTCCCTGCCCTTAATGGATCTAATTACGCTCAATGGAAGAACGCCATTGATGTTGTACTGGGCTGTCTTCGATTAGATCTTTCCGCCAGAACCATCTGATGATGCTACTGAAGCTGAATATAATCGATGGGTTGCATGGTTTAGATCAAATGATACATGCCTGAAAGTAATTAAGTATTCGATTTCTGAATCCATGAAGGGCGCCATGCCTGATACAGACAATGCCAAAACTTTCCTGACTGAAATGGGAAAACGGTTCAAGAAATCTGATAAGTCTGAGGTGGGCATTCTTCTGAATAAGTTGACTCGCTCGTCCTACGATGGAAAAGGCAATATCCTTGAATACATTGTAGAGCAGATCGAGGTTGTTTCTAAGATCCATGCTCTAGGGCTTATACTACTGATGATCAACTGGTTCATTTGATCATGAATAACCTACCTCCCCAATTCGGCACGTTCCTGGTGAACTATAACACTCTGAAGGACATGTGGACATTGGATGAACTTATCACTCAGTGTGTCCAAGAAGAAGACAGGATCAGGCAGGTGGTTAAAGTTCAAAATGTTAATATGGTGACCTCAGGTCATGGGCATGGGCAAGGGAATAAAGGTCAGAAGAAGAGGAAACAAAGTTCTAATAATGGATTATCTGGTCCTCCATCTGGAAACCATGAGAATCAATCTGAAAATGGATCTAAACGCAAACAGGTTAAAGGCAAACCGTGCTTCTTTTGCAATAAGGCGGGTCATTTCAAGAAAGACTGCGAAGGCTTTAAGAATTGGCTCATAAAGAAAGGTAATCATTTTGTTCTTGTCTATTTTGAATCTTATCTAACTGATGTGTCAGCGGATTTCTGGTGGATAGATTCAGGAACTACTATTCACATATGCACTTTTATGTAGGAATTACTACAGGCCAGGCCACCAACTGATGCGGAGCGCTCAGTATACGTAGGCAATGGTGTCAAGGTAGACGTGGAGGCAATAGGAGTCTATAGGCTTAAGTTAAAGTCTGGTCTTTTTTTTTTTTGGATTTAGTAGATACATTCTGTGTGCCATCTATAAGGCGCAATTTAGTTTCAATTTTCTGTTTGCATAAGTTAGAATATTCATTCCACTTTGGAAATAAAAGTTTTGGTATTTACTTTAATTCGATTAAAGTTGGAACCGGCTCTATAGTAAACAACTTATACCAATTAGACTTGATTGCCTCTCACATCTATAATATTAATACCTTGCATGGAAATAAGGTGGGATCCAACCGAAGACTAGACATGAGAATTCCTCCATGCTGTGGCACAGGCGACTATGCCATATATCTCGTGAGAGATTAGACAGGCTTGTGCGAGAAGGAATTTTGCATTCTTTAGACTTCTCTGACTATAAAGTATGTATTGATTATATAAAAGGGAAACAGACTAGAACTAGAAAGAAAGGTGCAACCAGGAGTGTAAGTCTATTAGAGGTTATACATACAGATATCTGTGGACCATTCCCTATAACTTCATGGAGTGGCCGCAAATATTTTATTACCTTTATAGATGACTATTCTTATTTCGGGTACCTATACCTTATTAGTGAGAAATCAGATGCCCTGGATGCTTTTAAAATTTATAAGGCCGAAGTTGAAAATTAACTCGATAAGAGAATTAAAGTTGTCAGATTTGACCATGGTGGTGAATACTATGGCAGATATGACGAATCAGGATGCAATCCAGGGCCATTCGCTAAATACCTGCAGGATTGTGGCATTGTCGCTCAATACACTATGCCTGGCACTCCAGAGCAGAATGGAGTGGCTGAGAGACGCAATCGCACCCTTATGGATATGGTGCGAAGCATGGTCTGCAATTTGACATTGTCAGAATCTCTGTGGGGTGATGCGATCAAAACCGCAGTTCATATACTAAACAGGGTTCCCAGCAAAGCCGCTAACAAAACTCCTTTTGAGTCGTGGAATGAGAGAAAACCAAGTCTCCGATATCTATATATTTGGGGTTGTCCTGCTGAGGCCAAAGTTTATAACCCACATGAAAAGAAGCTTGATCCTAGAACCGTAAGTTGTTTCTTCATTGGATATCCAGAGAGATCAAAAGGCTATCGATTCTACTGTCCTTCCCACTCTATTAGAATTGTTGAGACTGGGAATGCCAGATTCATTGAGGACACTGAAAATAGTGGGAGTACGAACATAAATTTTTTTTATATTTGAGGAATAAAGGACTATGACTCCAGTCATAGTCAATCCAGATCACGTGGACATTAATAGTGCAGTTGATTCTGTAGTCACTGTAGAACACCACGTAGAACCTCAAATACAAACCACTGATGAGGAAAATCAAGATCAGATCCAGCAAGTTGAACCATTAAGAAGATCTGAAAGAGAGAGAAGGCCTGTAAATCGAGACGATTACATCGTATACTTACAGGAGCACGACTTTGACATAGGGGTGGAAAAGGATCCTGAATCCTTTACACAAGTCAAATAAAGTGTTGATCCTTCTCGTTGGTTTGATGCCATGAAAGATGAGTTGAAATCCATGCAGGGCAATAAAGTATGGGATCTTGTAGAGTTACCTACTAGAATAAGGCCGATTGATTCTAAATGGATATTTAAAACCAAAAGGGACTCCAAAGGTAATGTCGAAAGGTATAAAGCCCGACTTGTTGCCAAGGTTTTTAACCAACGTGAGGGCATTGACTTCAAGGAAACTTTCTCTCCAGTATCTAAGAAAGACTCATTTAGGATCATAATGGCTCTTGTAGCTCATATGGATTTAGAGTTACATCAGATGGATGTAAAGACTGCATTTCTCAATGGGGATCTAAATAAGAATGTATACATGTTGCATCCTGAAGGTTTTGTAGCTACTGACTCAGAACATTTGGTTTGTAAACTTCAAAAGTCCATCTATGGGTTGAAACAGGCATCGCGACAGTGGTACCTTAAGTTTCATGAAGTAATTTTCACATATGGCTTTGTAGAAAACACTGCAGATAAATGCATCTACATTAAAACCAGTGGGAGTAAGTTCGTTATGATGATTTTTTATGTTGATGACATTTTGTTGGCTAACAGTGATACCAGGATGTTGAGCGACACCAAGAAATTCTTATCTCAAAAGTTTGAAATGAAAGACCTTGGTGAAGCTTCTTACGTCATCGGCATTAAGATTTCTTTGTGACGTAACACTTGGGCCACTTTCACTCGTCATGCGATGGCCTACATTGGTAGGGTACTCGAAAGGTATGGCATGCAAAATTGTGCTCCAGGAAAGTTGCCCATTGTAAAGGGCGACAAATTTGGTGTATTTCAGTGTCCAAAGAATGATTTGAAAAAGAATCGAATGAAAGAATTTCCGTACGCATCAGTATTAGGGAGCATCATGTATGCTCAAGTCTGTACGCGATCGGACATTGCCTTTGTCACTGGAATGTTGGAAAGATATCTATCTAATCCGAGAATGCAACATTGGATAGCTGCAAAGAAAGTGTTACGGTATCTTCAAAGAACAAAAGACTTCGTACTCACATACAGAAGATCTGATCAGTTGGAATTGATCGGATATTCAGACGCAGACTTCGCAGGCTGCGTGGACACTAAGAAGTCTACTTTAGGATACATCTTCATGATGGTGGGAGGAGCTGTGTCGTGAAAAAGCATGAAACAATCTACCACAGCCTCATCCACTATGGAAGCTGAATTTATTGCATGTCATGAGGCATCTAATCAGGCACTATGGTTACAGAGTTTCTTCTCAGGTTTGCGGGTACTGGAACATATCCCGAAATCATTGAGAATATTTTGCGATCATTCGGCTGCTATTTCCTTCTCTAGTAACAACAAGCATTCGTCAAGGTCGAGGCATATCGACATTAAGTACCTTGTTGTAAAGAAAAGAGTTCAGAATCATCAAGTGTCCGTGGAATTTATCGGCACTAAGCAGATGATTGCAGATCCGCTCACTAAAGGGCTCCCTATCACGCCATTTCAGAAGCATGTAACATCCATGAGAGTCATTGATCCCACAGATGTTTTCAGTTAGTAGGAGCTGAGCGTATTTTGATTTTCACAGACACTTAGAGATCTCGTTTTATACAGTTGATTTGGATGATTTTGATATAAAGATTTATTTCTACTTCTCTATATATATGCGCAAATTTTGAGTAAGTAGAACTACAGTCGTGTCCCGTTGGAGACATGTAAAAGCTTCAGGGCCTCTTAAGGATAGGCACATATCATCACACTAAAGCGTGTAATCCTTATACCACATTTCCTAGTTCGTGATCTATGTCGTTAAAATTGAAAGTACTTGTGATCGTGCTTAGTCTCACTTCACCTAAATTAAATGTTGTGACGACTACCGCGTTTGGATACTGACAGTCTTGATGGACCAGATTGAATAGCATTACTCATATTGTCCAACTATTTCATTGGTTAACCATTCAGATGTTTTCTTAATATCAAAACTTATTTTCAAAATTTTATGACAATCATTGACGTTGCTCAATGAGGCCCAAGTGGGAGAATGTAAGAACTCTATATGGTGGGCCTCACTGATTAACGGTCTGGATTGTCATACAATTGGACTGGATGATTGAGTAGACCAGTGGGCCCCACTTCAGGTGATGTCTTCAATCTATCTGCGTAGCTCACGTACTAGAGGTCTGGAATGCTATAGCTGTCTTACGCAGACAGCAGTTTGAGTTGAACTGGGATACTATAATGTGGAGCGTGGGAGAGAGAGAGTTGTGATAGGTTTCAAACTTTCTCTCCACAGTCTCTATAAAAGAGAGCTGGGTCCCCGATCCTACACCACAACAAAATTCAAGTCCCATCTACTGTATTGCAAAAAGGGTGTGAAGGAGAGGAAGATCCTAAGTTCTACAAGAATTCTGGTATTCTTATCCGGCTTTCATGGTGGCGTCTCAGCTAGGTAAGCTATCTGAACCCCTGATCACCATGTCCCTTGCACAGACAGATCCGTAGGCCTATTCCTCGTATAGATTAAGTTCCACATTATGCCGTTAGGTCCATATGATGTCATGAACAATATATGTATGCCGAGTCCAATCGAGTTTGACCCAAATTTGGTTTAACTTGTTACCGTGATATACCATGTTCGAGCTTTACATGTGCTAAGCTTCGAGCATATCCCTATTGTTTGATCTTGGTTTGGTGCAGATTATACGAACTTGAGCTTGGTTTAGTTTGGTCTTGTAACGACCTGAAAATTTCCGTACATTGGGTCGAGTACCACCTCGACCAGAAATCCCGTAGGATTAAATCCTTTAGAAATTTAACAAAGTTAACTAAGTACTAAACTCAATTAGCTATGAAATCCGTTAGGATCGCTTTAAATACGATCTGCAAGACCCAAAAGTTGCAGAATCATTGACGCTAGGTTACCCTAAAGTTTAGAACCAAACTCATTTCCCGTCTGCTCTCTGAAATGAAACGAAACTTCAGTATTAGGTCCGGATCGCACATCGGGATTCCGATTAACCCGAAGCTAAGGAACTAGGACCGCCCCACTGGGCTTAACAATCATCTCAAAAATCAGCCTTATCCGATATTCCACGGCCATTCGTTTCGAATCGGAGCGAGGTAGTGTGAAAAACACTATTCACAAGCCAAAATAAATATCCGGAATAGTGATCCGCATCGTTCGTTGATGCCAAGTCGATGTAAACCCGACCGTCGAATCGAGACCAAATTACACCCTCGGATTAAGAAAAATTTCAGGAACATTTACATGTACTTGGAATTTCGATCGTGGCTCACCGACCGTCGAATCCGAAAGTGGTCCGCCACGTGCGATCTCGCATATCCGAATGAGTCAAAACGTAATCCCACGTAGATCCATTGGTGGTGAGCTTAAGTCGACGTTTGGTTCAAAGGGCCACCAGAACTACCCTTTTTAGCCTAGGAAAAGCGGCGAAAAAAACCTATATAAGCGGTACCCTATGAACCTAAGTCTGTTTTCGTAATGTTTGAGGCTATAAAAGGGCTTAGAGCAGCCCCTCTCACAGCCATACGAATTTAGGGAGAAACCCTAGAGGGAGAGAGAGAAAAGAGAGGGAAGAACTTGGAGATCGTTGCCGATCTTCCTCCTCTTGCTTTGGCTTGCTACACGGCCTACACCGCCTTGTTCTCGGCGTTCTCCCTGTTTTCCGCCTCATTTGAAGGTAAGAAAACCTAACCCTAGGTCTGATTTGATGTGGAATTGAGGTAGGGTGTATACCGACTAACCGATTCCGCTCTTTTAGGCTAGAAATCGGCCGTAGACTCGGAAGATCCATCACCCTTGTTGATTTATTCCGTTTCCAAAGGCAAAGGTGAGGACTTTAAGTGTATAAGTTAAGGTTTTCAACGCTTTCAATGTCGATAATGGTAGATTCATGATCTGCTTGCAATTGCACATGTACAAAGTGCTTTCCGTTTCTGTTTTGATTAGCGGTGTGAAATATGGAATTTCACATATTCTAGGTATACGTAGAAATACGGTATCGTATTTTTTTTGGATAAATACTTGACATGTTTATTTAATGTTTAATTATATAACATATGAATAAAATACTAGTTTGGCGAAAGAGATCGCCAAAATATATGTTCCTTTGTAAATGTGCCGTATGTTGAAAATACGTATTGTAGAAATACCGTATACGTATTTCTTTTGGAATAATGTTTGACATATGTATTTAATGTATGATTATACAATACATGATTAAAATACTAGCTTGGCGAAAGGAATCGCCGAAACCGATGTTCCTTTGTAAACACTATGTATGTCGAAATTGGTATATACGTGAAAGTACCCTATACGTATAAAATTTGCTGATGTGTTTGCTATGTTTATTTCTTTGTATGAATAGGATGTATATGTATAAAATACTAGCTCGGTAAAGGGACAACCCTAGTACACCCTTCTCTAGCATACGTCATGTATGTTGAAGTAGTGTATTCCAAGTGTTGGTGAAATCACTTGCGAGTGTAAGTGTTTAAGTGTTAGACCTTAGTTAGGTCTTTGAGATGGGATTCTCCGCTACCTTAGAGTCACATATGACACTCTCCACGTGGTTGTTCACTCTAACCACTCACCTATGAATGCTAAGTATTTGTATCCCTATGTGTTTAGTGCTTTATAACATGCCTTACAACATGCTTTACAACATGCCTTATAACATGCTATACTTCATGCTTTATAATACATGCTCTACTTCATGCTTTACTTTACGCTCTACCACTGATTGAGTTTGGGACTATGCCTATAGTCCACACATTCGGTACCAGACTTACTGTTGTGGCCGAGATTCATATCGCCACGATGGACGTGTCTGCGAACCCGAGTCGTACTTCGGTTGGCGATAGTGGTTGGCCACACGGAGTGCTTTCGCGCTCCATATCGCTCAACTTGTGGTGCGCTCGAGCTAGTCGAGGCTCGTCAAGCAAACCGATATGTGTATATGTATGTTCACCATGTTTGGTCGCTCTTTGCTTGAACCTAGGGTACCAAACTTACCGGTGGCGATCCCGTTAACCATGGTACCTCGATCCGCTAAGACGCATGAGCGGACATGGTGGTATGGGACACCGTGGTCGAGTCGTCCCTCTGTTGCCCAGGGGTCATGTGCCTCCCGTAGTGACCATTGCGCAACCAACCTCGTGAGCCGATTATGGTGGTATGGGACACTATATTCGTTGTCGATATTTACGGCGAGAGCCGAGCACGGTGAGACACATTCGTGCTCGCGCCGACGGCGACGAGTCCTCCGTAGTATCTTCGAGTACTCCAAGTGTCTGTGATTGGCGACGAGTCTTTCCACATGTAGAGTATGAGTTGAGCCGAGTACGGTGAGACCTGTACTTGGTGACGGCTAGTGATTGAGCCGTGCGGTGAGATATGTACTTGGTGACGGCCAAGACAATGGAGCCGCATACGGTGAGATCTGTATCACGCCACGACGGGTGACGAGCCCTTTGCGATGCCTTCACTACGCTTCTCAAACCATAATATCGTATGAGATTAGCTAGGATTGACGACCCTAGAATGGATCATGTTTGGGAATTATACAAGGGAGGTACCTTAGTTTCCCAATACTTCTTGGTTTGAAATGGATTAATAAAAACTTGGTAATCATGATCATCATGCACCGCATGTGCTTTGTAGATGTGGCGCACTAAGGGAGTAGCATTCGCGAACGTAAGATGATGTCGCTTGAGGGTGGTTTGGCAGGGCATACAAAGACATCATGTCATATCATTTTTGCATTTAACAAGAGTAATTAGAAATGTTTGATTTGTCTTTGCGTTATCATTCTTGCTTGATTGATTTGATAACATGTTAACCTATGCTTTATTGTTCCACTTTGAGTTAGCTACTCACTCCCACGTTACGGACGGTATTTGCAATACCCACCGGACTCATCACAGTGTAGATGGCGCCTGTTCGGGAGCCGAGCTAGACTATGAGGAGGATCGGGAGGAGTTCTCCTTTATGCAAGACTCGAACGGCTACGCTTAGGCCCAATTTGTGCATCATCGCGGGATTCTGAGGGCCTCTTTGAGGATTGTATTTTGATTTTTTTTGACTTAGAGACATTACATGTATATTGGTACTCGATTAGTACTCATACTCTGGAGTTCATAAAATTTTGATACTTTACATATGTTGAATATAAAATTTTAGTCTTCCGCTTGCCTTTATACAATTGAACTGGGAGTATGAATTCTTGTTTTGGTATAATCTCATTCATGTTTATTACTAACTCGCACAACATTTAACCATCATTGTGTATGTTGCATAAGTGATGCGTTGGAACTCGGGAGTTGAGTTCATACTCGACCCCGATTTTCGAGCGTTACAAGTTGGTATCGAGCATGATTTTGATTAAACTGGACTGAGTTATGTCCCCACTACGTACGCTGTGACGCATTTCACTTAGGAGGGTGCGCAAAAATCTAAAGCAACAGTCTTAGGGTCTCCCGATTTCGCCGTTCGGCGAAGTTCGCTACACACGGACAGTTTGATCGAGTGCGTACTCGATCCCGACCACACTTATGGACCCCAAGTCACTCCTAGACCGTCTATTGACGTGTCCAGGTCACAATTTACCAAAAATAAGTCGTTAAAAATCAGGAAAAACCAGATTATGTCAGAACTTTGCCGGAACTGACCGTTTTGGCACAAAACTGAGTGCGTGGGCCCCCACGACTAATCCGTTAACATTTTGGGCCAAGACAGGGTGCATTTGGCACCCTGGGAGTCTGGTGAACAAGACCAGACCGCGGCAGCGCGGCTCCGGCCAAACCCGACCGCGGCGCCACCGCGGCACCGGCGGCGGACCGCGCCCCCTTCGACTTTCCGGCGAACATTCAAGCGTGGGACTGGTCGGTTTGGTCCCCCTTACCCCATGGCACGTGCCATTTTGGCATTTGATTAGTATTTTAGGGGCTGAAGCACTCATCTCTCTCATTTCCCCTCTTTTCACCCACCACCACCTCCATTTTCGATTTTGCTGAAAACCCATCCCTCCAAACCTTCAATCCCTCCATTTTCTTTCATAACTCACACACCACTACCTCCTACAACAGCCCTAGCCTCTCCCTTTCCCCATTTCCACAAGTTGGAGCTCTCATAACCCTCCTTGGAGCTCAAATTTGGGTAATATTCTAACCCATCTCATTTCCTTCTTGTTTCTTCTTCATTTCCTACCTCTAGAGCTTATTCCACACTGTTGGATTGTTGGTTGTGGAAGGTAAAAGAGGTCGGCCCTTTGTTTCCCATTTTGGAAAAATTTCCATGGCTCTCCTTGGTGTGGTGGCCACCATTTTCTCCATTTCCTCCATCCTATCTCTCATGGGAAAGAGGAAAACCGCGGCCGATGACGCCGCCCAAGTAGGCCAGCCCGTTCTCGAAGAAAATCGATGTTGGGGCCGGCACAAGTACCGTGCGGGAGTTTAGGTCGAAGCGAGACCTGGATCTGACCACCCCGGGAATGCTTACCCGATCGGCATGGAATATGGGCGCTTCGCGGGCCGTAAGGTTGTGTTTGAAGCTCAGGTGGATGAGAGGATGTTTGGTCTACACCCGATGATGGACCACTTGGTGGATATCGGGTGGAATCATGTTTTTGAAGGCGAGTCCCCCGCATGTGAGCACACGGTTCGTGCCTTCTACGCTCACATCATAGACTCATCAGTAGAGCCTCTTCAGTTTACTGTCTCTGTGAGGGGCATAAGGCGCACAATCACTGTGAATGAGGTGGCTCGAATCACAAAAATTCCGCTTGGTCAAGTGCATCCTAGTGATGACTTCTCTAGAACTGCGCGGGAAAGGGATCGCCGCACGCGATTTCTCTGTGGTCGCCGGGGTTACTTGGAAGCGAGGAAATTGTATCTGCGGCGACAAAGATGTCGAAGACTTCCATTTGCTCCATCACATCTTCACATACAATGTATACCCACGGTGGGGTAACCGCACGGAATGTACTAGGGTGATGGTGGACTTTACTGTACAAGATGGGACACTGGGAAAACATATGCCGCCCACATTCATCCTATCCCGGATAGTTAATGTTGTTCGTTACTTCCCGAGGAACGATCTTTCGCTCCCATTTGGCCGACCGATGCGGGATGGCTCGTGATGTAGGCTACTGATTGAATATGGAGGATCTTGCACCTGGTCCGAATCATAAATGAAGCGACACTCGGGAATATGAAGATCGGCCCCAACGGCAGCAAGCCCGACTCGATGAGTCCGGAGATGAGTCGGATAGTGCCGGTGAGGAGAGTGTTGACCTCCAGGCTGAGAGTGATGAGGAGCGCGGTGATGACATACGGGAGGAAGAACACGAGGCTCGGGACACGAGAGGAGAGTTCACCCCTGCGGCTCGGGAGCGGGGTGTGGATCGAGATGTATCCGATGCGCGATTTGCCGTTTGAGGAGAGGCAAGCCGCCCGCGAAGAGGTTGGACAAGTTCGGCCGAGATCGGACAAGTTCGGTGAGCTTGGTCAAGTTCGAACTAAACTTGAAGAGAATGAAGCCTACATGAAGAAGAATTTCAAGAAGATGTCCCGTACGTTGAAGGCCATCCTGTGCTGTGCGCAGGATAAGAATACTCCTCCTCCACCGCCTACTTCGGATGCTTAGTCATCCACATTGTAGTTTGTTGTGTTTGCTTTGGTTACCGCGATAGACGGTTTGTGTTTTCGTACGGATGTTGCATTAGGTAGTAGCATGTTTAGGTGTTTGATGTGTGGATGTATTGGCTATAATGTTATTTCCGTCATGATTCATGTAAACTCTGTAGTCCATGTATTATGACAATTTTGAGTTAATGAAAAGCATATAGCCTCTTTTGTTTGATGATGTGTGGAATGCTAAAGCGCTTTATGATGTGTGTTATCTTTGTATCTCACTAATCTTTGTACCACTGTGTTGTGTAGGGTATGCCGCGACAGATACGCGAGCACCGCACATCTTCGTCCTGACCGGCTCCATGGACCGGACACCTTCTAGTAGTGGTGGTCCTGCGCGGCCGTGGGTTGGGTTCCGATCGGCCCCCTCACGTCTGGCGGTGGGTTGCCACCATACACGCCCCGGTCCGTGAGCGATTCTCCGGCCATCATCGTCTGCGCGCAGATATGACTCCCAGTGCTCCGCCGACCGATAGGTTTGAGCGGTGATGATGATGATGCATCGGCGGCGGTGCGACGGCGGATGCAAGCGAAGAAGCCAGCGGCAGAGATACAGCGGCGGCAAGCATCGGCGGCTTATGGCCACTATCGCCGAGGCCTTGTCCGTGGTGGTAGTGCGACTCCACCCGCGACATCTACACGTCCCGATGAGCATTACGGGCCTCCTGCTCGGGTTGAGGATGTGCCTCTCGCCCCCATCCGTCGCACCTCCTCTTGGAGAGGTCGGTACACGCGGCCTACTCGAGCGATTCCGGCGCTGAGGCCTCCCTCGTTTATGGGTTCTCGCGGACCCGAGGAGGCGGAGTTACGGTTAGACCGCATCTCCAAGATGCTACGGATGCTTCAGCATGTCGGAGGCGGAGCGGTAGAGCCGGCCGCCTTCATGTTTGAGAGAGAGCGAGCTTATGGTGGGACAGCGTGCTGCGCACTGTCGCAGTAGACTTCGTGTGGACCTGGGAGGCTTTCGAGTCTCGGTTCCACGAAAAGTACTACCCGCAGACTTATCGGCACGAGCGGGAGGAAGAGTTTTTGCGCCTCAGGCAGGGAGGCATGACTATCACAGAGTACGAGCACCGCTTCACCGAGTTGGGCCGCTTTGTCCCGACTATACTAGTGGACGAGCAGATGCGGATGCGTCGATTTTCTTTGGGTTTGCGACCGGAGATTCGGTCGAGGATATGCTGCCACAGTATTCCTACGTATGCGGCGTTGGTCCACATGTCTATGACGGCCGAGCAGGATGTGGACCGTCTGGCCAGATCACGGGGCACTATGGTTGCGAGACCGCGACAGGATGTACAGAGCAGGCCTATTTTAGGCAAGAGGCCTCGGGCTGATTCTCCCCCCAGGGCCGCAGTGCCAGCTATTCCTATGAGACGCCCGTTGGTGACCTGCACGTTTTGCGGGAAACCTGGACACCCTGCTGAGAGCTGCTTCTCACGTATGAGGGCTAGCGGATTTGCGCCACCGCGAGATTGGGTCGCTCTTATCCACGGCCATATCGGCTCCGCCGCTACGGGCCGTTCACGCACATCCTTCTTTCCGCCTCCCGTGCCGTCCTTCGGGCCGCCACAGCGACCCTTGGCTCCACGGCCCGAACCGCCAGCGCCGAGGCTCGCGTTCATACTCTCGTGGGCCGAGGCACCTGAGACGTCGGTTCCCAGCTCCGACGGCTTTCGAGGGTACGGCTCTTATTCACGACACTCCCGTCTCCTTGTTGGTGGACACTGGGTCCACTACCTCTATTATTTCCTGTGGGGCGGTGAAACGCCTATCTTTGCATACGATTCCCACTAAGGGAATGAGACTCACTACGGCTCACCGGGACATGTTCGGATGTCACACGGTTATGTGAGGGGTTGCTCGGTAGTTTTGGGTAGCGCACGGTGCTCGTCGACCTCATTGTTGCTCCGTTGTGGCACTACGATGTTATCCCGGTATGGATTGGCTCACCGGGATGAGGGCGGAGATAGATTGCGATACTCGGATCGTGACGGCCTATGGACTGACGGTGCGGCTTTCACGTTCCGGTGCGGGTCGATTGGTCTGTCGAGTTGATTGTTATCTTTGCTTTGCTTGTGCCGACCGATGGTCCGACGGTAGATAGTACGCCGGTGGTTCGAGACTTCGCGGCGTGTTTGAGACTATCCGGGTTTACCTCCTTGGCGTGAGATTGATTTTACGATAGATCTTACGCACAGGTGCGACGCCCATCTCGTTGCCTACTTATCGTATGCCTCCATGTGAGATGGAGGAGGCTGCGGACACGATTGACGTGCTTGTAGAGAGAGGTTTTATTCGACCTAGTGTGTCTCCTTGGGGAGCACCCGTGTTGTTCGTGAAGAAGAAGGGCGGGTCCCTACGGTTGTGTATTGATTACCGTAGGTTGAACCGAGTCACGGTGAAGAACAAGTATCCTTTGCCCGGATTGACGATCTGTTCGATCGGTTGAGAGGGGCGAAGTATTTCTCGAAGATTGACCTCCGGTCGGAGTTACCACCGGTGCAACGCGTGAGAGAGGAGGACGTGCGAGAAACGGCCTTCGGGACGTGCTTTGGGCACTACGAGTTCTTAGTGATGTCGTTCGGTCGACGAACGCACCGGCCGTGTTCATGGATCGATGAACCGGGTATTTCGGCCCTTCCTCTCTACGATTCGTCATCGTCTTTATCGATGACATTTTGATATCTCCACGAGTCGGGAGGAGCACGAGGAGCACTTGCGCGGTATTGGAGACACTAAAGAAGAACCGGTTGTTTGCGCAATACAAGAAGTGCGACTTCGCGGGAGGAAGTCAAGTTCTGGGACATGTAGTGTCCAAGGATGGGATAGAAGTGGACCTTGCTAAGGTAGCTGCGGTTCGGGATTGGCAGCAGCCTGAATCGGTTACTGAGGTGAGGAGTTTCCTTGGCCTGGCTGGCTACTACAGACGTTTCATTCGGGATTTCTCGAAGATAGCCAGGCCATTGTCTCAGCTGACTCGGAAGGACCTGAAGTTCGCCTGGAATGAGAAGGCGGAGGCAGCTTTTAAGGAGCTGAAGGACAAGTTGACGTCCGCCCCCATGTGCTAGTATTGCCGGAGCAAGGGGTGAAATACACGGTGTATCTTGACGCGTCTCGCGTTGGTTTGGGTTGTGTGCTTGATGCGAAAGATAGGGTAATATCGTATGCCTCGAGACAATTAAGGAAGCACGAGGAGAATTACCCTACACATGACACAGAGTTAGGCGGTTTGTCATCTTTGCATTGAAGCTCGGAGACATTACCTCTATGGTGAGGAGTTCGAGCTTTTCTGCGACCACAAGAGCCTTAAACACATATTCACGCGGCGAGATTTGAATATGAGACAGTAGCCGATGGATGGAGACCTTGAAGGACTTCAAGTTCGAGGTTTCCTACCATCCCGGCAAGGCGAACCTTGTGGCGACGCGTTGAGCCGCAAGAAGGCGATTGCATTTGCGGCACCGCCGATGATAGCCGAGTGGGATATGGTAGAGTTTGTGCGGGACTTCGAGCGAGAGACTCACCGTCGAGGAGCCATTTGAGTGTGTTGCGCACATTCGGGTGCGGCCACTTATCGGCAACGAGTTGTTGAGGCCCGGGAGGGCGACATACGGCCCAGCCCGAGCCGAGAGCGAGGCTAGCGACGCCGTGGACTCAGTGGAGAGTTGGATCCGATGGGGTTTACGGTTCCGTGGCCGCCTATGTGTTCCCGGATGTGCGACTTGAGACGCGAGCTTCTCGAGTCTCGCCCATAATCGAAGTTTGCGATGCATCCAGTAGCACGAAGATGTACCGGGATATGAGACGGACGTATTGGTGGGACAACATGAAGGCCCACATTGCTTTGAGTTTGTGTCTCGGTGTCGGCGTGCCGGCGGGTCAAGCGCGTAACATCGCCGACCTCTGGATGCGCTTCGGCCCATGCCTATAGCGGAGTGGAAGTGGGACTTCATCTCCATGGACTTCATATCGGGGTTGCCGAAGACGAGGAAGGGGCACGATTCCATTTGGGTGATTGTGGACCGGTTGACTAAATCGGCCCATTTCCTCCCTATCGAGTTACGAACTCCGCAGACGAGCCGGCTGGGTTGTACATCGGGGAGATCGTCCGTCTCCGCACGGGGTTCCTTTAGAGATTGTGTCGGACGAGAGACACGCGGTTCACATCCATCTTCCGGACTCGTATCCGGAGGCGATGGGTGTGAAGTTGAAGTTCGATCTGGCGTTTCATCCTCGGGCGATGGGCGGACGGAGCGAGTGAATCGGTTCTGGAGGATATGTTGCGGCGTGTGTGTTGGACTTCAGAGGACGGTTGGGACGACCGCTCTTCCGTACGCGAGTTCGCCTACAATAACGGCTTCCGGCGACGATTGGCATGGCGCCATATGAGGCTCTATATGGTCGACCTTGTAGGGCACCGCACTTGTTGGCGAGGTTGGAGAGCGTAGCTGATTGGCCGGAGTTGGTTCGGGCGACTACGAGAGAAGGTAGACATTATCGGGCGTCGATTACTCACGGCGCGGAAGCGAGACGAAGAGTTACGCCGATACGAGGCGGCGACCGTGGAGTTCGAGGTCGGTGATCATGTGTTCCTTCGGGTTTCCCCTATGAAGGAGTCCTTCGGTTTGGGAAGAAGGGGAAACTCACACCGAGTTTATCGGTCCATTTCGAGATCTTGGATCGAGTGGGTGATGTGGCGTATCGTCTCGCCTTGCCTACACCGCTTGCTTCGCGTGCACAACGTATTTCATGTATCTATCTTTGAAGAAGTACGTTCCTCGATCCTTCGCATATCATCGGATGGGAGCAGTACGGTTGAGCGAGGATGCTACATATGAGTTGCGCCCGACGCGCATCCTTGACGAGAAGGAGCAGTCTCTGCGTAGCAAGGTCATCCCGCTTGTGAAGGTGCTTTGGACACATCATTCTGAGGAGGAAGCTACCCGGGATCGAGGCCGAGGTCAGGAAGAACTACCCTCAGATTCTCGAGGAGTACGAACAATATAAATTTTGAGGACGAAATTTTTTGTTTAAGGGGGGTAGATTGTAACGACCTGAAAATTTCCGTACATTGGGTCGAGTACCACCTCGACCAGAAATCCCGTAGGATTAAATCCTTTAGAAATTTAACAAAGTTAACTAAGTACTAAACTCAATTAGCTATGAAATCCGTTAGGATCGCTTTAAATACGATCTGCAAGACCCAAAAGTTGCAGAATCATTGTGTTAGGTTACCCTAAAGTTTAGAACCAAACTCATTTCCGTCTGCTCTCGGGAATGAAACGAAACTTCGTATTAGGTCGGATCGCACATCGGGATTCGATTAACCCGAAGCTAAGGAACTAGGACCGCCCCATTGGGCTTAACAATCATCTCAAAAATCACCTTATCCGATATTCCACGGCCATTCGTTTCGAATCGGAGCGAGGTAGTGTGAAAAACACTATTCACAAGCCAAAATAAATATCTGGAATAGTGATCGGCATCGTTCGTTGACGCGTCGATTAAGCAACAACCGACCGTCGAGATCGGACCAAATTACACCCTCGGATTAAGAAAAATTTCGAACATTTACATGTACTTGGAATTTCGATCGTGGCTCACCGACCGTCGAACGAAAGTGGTCCGCCACGTGCGATCTGCGTATCCGAATGAGTCAAAAACGTAATCCCACGTAGATCCATTGGTGGTGAGCTTAAGTCGACGTTTGGTTCAAAGGGGCCACCGAACTACCCTTTTAGCCGGAAAAGCGGCGAAAAACCTATATAAATCGTACCCTATGAACCTAAGTCTGTTTTTCGTAATGTTTGAGGCTATAAAAGGGGCTTAGAGCAGCCCCTCTCACAGCCATACAATTTAGGGAGAAACCCTAGAGGGAGAGAGAGAAAGAGAGGAAGAACTTGGAGATCGTTGTTAGATCTTCCTCCTGTTGCTTTGGCTTGCTACACGGCCTACACCGCCTTGTTCTCGGCGTTCTCCGGTGTTTTCCGCCTCATTTGAAGGTAAGAAAACCTAACCCTAGGTCGATTTGATGTGGAATTGAGGTAGGGTGTATCTGACTAACCGATTCCGCTCTTTGAGTAGAAATCGGCCGTAGACGGAAGATCCATCACCCTTCTTGATTTATTCCGTTTCCAAAGGCAAAGGTGAGGACTTTAAGTGTATAAGTTAAGGTTTTCAACGCTTTCAATGTCGATAATGGTAGATTCATGATCTGCTTGCAATTGCACATGTACAAAGTGCTTTCCGTTTCTGTTTTGATTAGCGGTGTGAAATATGGAATTTCACATATTCTAGGTATACGTAGAAATACGATATCGTATTTTTTTGGATAAATACTTGACATGTTTATTTAATGTTTAATTATATAACATATGAATAAAATACTAGTTTGGCGAAAGAGATCGCCAAAATATATGTTCCTTTGTAAATGTGCCGTATGTTGAAAATACGTATTGTAGAAATACCGTATACGTATTTCTTTTGGAATAATGTTTGACATATGTATTTAATGTATGATTATACAATACATGATTAAAATACTAGCTTGGCGAAAGGAATCGCCGAAACCGATGTTCCTTTGTAAACACTATGTATGTCGAAATTGGGTATACGTGAAAGTACCCTATACGTATAAAATTTGCTGATGTGTTTGCTATGTTTATTTGTTTGTATGAATAGGATGTATATGTATAAAATACTAGCTCGGTAAAGGGACAACCCTAGTACACCCTTCTCTAGCATACGTCATGTATGTTGAAGTAGTGTATTCCAAGTGTTGGTGAAATCACTTGCGAGTGTAAGTGTTTAAGTGTTAGAACCTTAGTTAGGTCTTTGAGATGGGATTCTCCGCTACCTTAGAGTCACATATGACACTCTCCACGTGGTTGTTCACTCTAACCACTCACCTATGAATGCTAAGTATTTGTATCCCTATGTGTTTAGTGCTTTATAACATGCCTTACAACATGCTTTACAACATGCCTTATAACATGCTATACTTCATGCTTTATAATACATGCTCTACTTCATGCTTTACTTTACGCTCTACCACTGATTGAGTTTGGGACTATGCCTATAGTCCACACATTCGGTACCAGACTTACTGTTGTGGCCGAGATTCATATCGCCACGATGGACGTGTCTCGCGAACCCGAGTCGTACTTCGGTTGGCGATAGTGGTTGGCCACACGGAGTGCTTTTGCGCTCCATATCGCTCAACTTGTGGTGCGCTCGAGCTAGTCGAACTCGTCAAGCAAACCGATATGTGTATATGTATGTTCACCATGTTTGGTCGCTACTGCTTGAACCTAGGGTACCAAACTTACCAGTGGCGATCCCGTTAACCATGGTACCTCGATCCGCTAAGACGCATGAGCCGGACATGGTGGTATGGGACACCGTGGTCGAGCCGTCGGCCTACGGCCGGGGTCATGTGCCTCCCGTAGTGACCATTGCGCAACCAACCTCGTGAGCCGATTATGGTGGTATGGGACACTATATTCGAGTTGTCGATATTTGGCGAGAGCCGAGCACGGTGAGACCATGCTCGCGGACGACGACGACAGTCCTCCGTAGTATCTTCGAGTACTCCAAGTGTACGTGATTGCGACGAGTCTTTCACAAGAATAACTAGAGTATGAGTTAGCCGAGTACGGTGAGACCCGTACTTGGTGACGGCTAGTGATTGAGCCAGTGCACGGTGAGATATGTACTTGAGTGACGGCCAATGAATGGAGCCGCATACGGTGAGATCAGTATCCGCGGCCGACGGTGACGAGCCCTTTGCGATGCCTTCACTACGCTTCTCAAACCATAATATCGTATGAGATTAGCTAGGATTGACGACCCTAGAATGGATCATGTTTGGGAATTATACAAGAGGAGGTACCTTAGTTTCCCAATCTTCTTGGTTGAAATGGATTAATAAAAACTTGGTAATCATGATCATCATGCACCGCATGTGCTTTGTAGATGTGGCGCACTAAGGGAGTAGCATTCGCGAACGTAAGATGATGTCGCTTGAGGGTGGTTTGGCAAGGGCATACAAAGATCATGTCATATCATTTTTGCATTTAACAAGAGTAATTAGAAATGTTTGATTTGTCTTTGCGTTATCATTCTTGCTTGATTGATTTGATAACATGTTAACCTATGCTTTATTGTTCCACTTGAGTTAGCTACTCACTCCCACGTTACGGGACGGTGTTTGCAACACCCACCGGACTCTGTCACAGTGTAGATGGCGCCTGCTTCGGGAGCCGGAGCTAGACTATGAGGAGGATCGGGAGGAGTTCTCCTTTATGCGGACTCGACGGCTACGCTTAGTAGCCGTTGCATCGCGGGATTTACAGGGCCTCTTTGAGGATTGTATTTTGATTTTTTGACTTAGAGACATTACATGTATATTGGTACTCAGTTAGTACTCATACTCTGGAGTTCACAAAATTTTGATACTTTACATATGTTGAATATAAAATTTTAGTCTTCCGCTTGCCTTTATACAATTGAACTGGAGTATGAATTACTGTTTTGGTATAATCTCATTCATGTTTATTGCGCTAACTCAGACAACATTTAACCATCATTGTGTATGTTGCATAAGTGATGCGTTGGAACTCGGGAGTTGAGTTCATACTCGACCCCCGATTTTCAGGGCGTTACAGGTCTAAATATCTAAGTTGGGCCAACCTGAGCCAAATTAAGCGCAATTCGAACATGAGTCAACTCTTTTTTTTTTTCTTTTTTTTTTTTTATAAATAAAAAATATATATAATATGATTTTATTTTTTTCAATATAAAGATAATACCACAAAATAACATTACAAGATATCCACACCGTTCATCCATTTTTACATACCATTTTAGGATATGATCTAAAATTGAATCATATCCAAAGCTCAAGTAGATGAACCCCAGGAAACAATGCGCATTCATGTATATGTATTATGTATTATCCACGACGTCATGTATATGTATTATCCATATCATCCATCCTTTTTTATATATAATTTTAGGACATGATCCCAAAATTGAATCATATCCAAAGCTCAAGTGAATCACATTCACACCATTGGAAATAGTGTGCATCAATGAGCTGAATTAAGTCAAATCAAACAGAGTTGAATCAAGCTGTAATGTCCTGGTTTGACCTTGGTTTGTTTTTCAAAACGACCTTGACTTTCAAGGCTTGGTTTGGTTTGAACTTCTATTCAAATCAATCTAATCTAAGCTTTTTCAAACCAATCCAAGTAGAGCTATCGAATTAGCTTGGTTTGTATCTAGCTTTACGTGAACATGGTGTGGTGTGTGCGCATATGAATATACTTGCGAAAGACTATCTTTTTGTTGCTTGTCGATTTATCCTGTATAATTATTCATGCTTGTGGATTTCTTTTGTGGATTGCTTACGGAACTTAAATTGGTACATTAGTGGAAAATTCCCACATATAAATGTACACCCATACTTGAGATGTAACTTGACTGGTTGTGATCGTAATGGACCTTCGACTTGGTGGTTATTGAGTGGTAGTCTAGATGGATCATTGATGTGGACCTACCATCCAGGGTTGTTGTGTCTAATGGTTTTTAAGGATGGTCTTTATCGTATGGTTTTGATATTGGCCCTATGTGACATATTTTTGATACTTGCCCTGGATGGGTTCGATGTTTTATATAGTGCAACCATGCGATGGTAAGCATCATATACCACAATATGATTGGCCACTAGTCAATGAGTTTCCATTAAACATCCTAAGATGGTAGTCTCATGGGCCGGGGATGGTAGTCATGGGACACTATGCCCGAGCTGTCGGCCTACGTTGGGTCGTGAGTTCCCCGTAGTGACCATTGAGTTACTTAAATTGGCCACTTGTAAATGGACCGATAATAACTTGGCTAATCATGCATACATGACATATTTACGATGGCTTGGATCATTATGCTCATGCGATTACGCTGAATGTTGCGCTAATGACTAATCAGTCGATTTATGATGACTTGTATCATCATGCTCATGCGATTACGCTGAGTGTTATACTGATGACCAGTCATATTCATAGGTGACGAGCCCAATGCCTGTCTGGATGTTTTAGCCGGGGCACAGACCATCTGGATGTTTTACCCGGGTCGATGATTGCATGGGTGACGAGCCCACTGTTCGCACGGATGAGCATTTTCAGGGCGATGATTACATACTTCACGTATCCATGTATCTAATAAGACCTGCATCATGCATTGTTTTGTATACTTTACTTTATAACTATGCTTACCTAATGCGGTGGTGTGTAATCTTGAGGGGAATTCACACTGTGTTGGCCACTCATCCATCAAATATATAACCGTACATGTAGCACAGGTGGCTTAAGTGACTTTCAGGTTCAGGCTGATGAGGAGCCGGGTACAAGTGTCAGGGTTGTATGACTGTATCTACCTTAAGAAGCTGAGGGGTCTTGCGGCTCAAAATTTATTTGCATTCTACTATTTCTCACGTATTGGATCATGTAATTCTTGTATTTGTTAATTTTGGAGATATTGGTTTGTATAAGTCATTATAGGCAATCCCTTGTATATTCTAAATGTAATTGAAAGTTTTCCTTTATGCTTACTTGTTCATTCTACGCTCATCTGCTTACTCTTAATGAAGAAAGAAAATATATATACTTGAATTTGACCTCCTTTAAGGTTAACACTCGAGTTTTTTGGAAACAGGTTGTGTACTCCGGTCCTGAAAAGTCGGGGCATTACACTTGTTGACATGCTCATCATGTGAAAAGACATCAAGAAGATTGACAGGATGAAACAGGAGTTGGGCAAGTCGTTCGCAATGAAAGACTTAGGCCCGGCTAAACAAATCCTACGAATGGAGATAACCCATGACAAAAGCAGCAGAAAGCTTTGGTTGTCACAAGAGCGGTATATTAAGAAAGTCGTAGAGCGATTTAATATAAATGTCGTGAAGCCGGTCAGTACTCCACTAGATGGTCACTTTAAATTGAGTTACAGACAGTGTCCCAAGATGAAAGTAGAGGTAGATGAGATGCAGAAGATACCCTACGCATCAGCGGTAAGAAGTTTGATATATGCTATGGTGTACGCACCCAGACATAGCATATGTGGTTGTTGTTATCAGCCAGTATCTTGCCAATCCTGGCAAAGAACATTGGGCAGCGGTGAAGTAAGCCCCGTATCTTAGACAGTACCGTTCCATAGACTTCCGCGGTCTTCTCGGTCGAATTCCGGCAACCTTCGACCCTTAACCGGTATTTGCGCGCGACCTTGATTCACACGTCGTCAACCCGAATCGACTCAACCTAAGACTAGTACCTTAGCGACGCGCCATTGCCACAGTTCCGATGCCGCGACTTGCGCACCGAGGCGATACCCTGGTTAGGAGATGTGGGCCAGCGTTCGGTGCGAGGAAAATGCCGTGCATACGAAACAGAAGAGAATCTCTACGATATGTCACATCAATCCATCAATCAATCAATCCCATCATGTCAAGTACACATCACCTCTCACCCTTCCCCAAGCAACCCCAAAGTCAAAAAGTTCTTACACAAGCCCATACTTCTCTTACAACATCTACCACAAAAGTCAAAAGTTTCTCACACATCCATCACCCCATCACCCATCACTCTCTCTCTCCCTTTACAACTCTCTCTCCCCTTCATTTTCAAACTCATTCCAAGCAACCCAAACACCCCATACGTCCGAGCTTCCTCATCTCTCCCAAAAACCACAAGTGTGGCCTACCCTCTCATCTCCCATCTCCACCATCCAAACCTCATCTCCTCCGTTGGAATCGAAGCTAAGGAGCTAAGGAAGCCTTTGGTGCAAGAAGGAAGCGGTGGGTGATCTTAGATTTTTATTTTTCATTCATTTTGTTTGATTAATGGTTCATATATGTGGGACCCACCTTGATGTACATTTGTATGAGGGGCCCATAGTGGCGGGGTCCCTCCATCCTCACCGATCTCTCTATCTCTCTCCATCTCTCTCTCTCCATCTCTCTCTCTTTCTCTCTCTCTCTCTCTCTCTCTTTTTCTCTCTCTCTCAACATCAGTAGCTAGTCCCATGGGTCTCATCTGTTTCACCCACACCGCCTATCTATGGGACCCACCATGGTGTACGTGTTGTATTTAAACCGTCCAACCATCGGTGAGAGTATTTTAGGACATGAGGTCAATGAGTGAGATCCAAAGTTCAAGTAGACCCCACCCATTTGCAATAAATAGTGGGGTATAGTAACATCCACCGTTTAAAACTTCTTAGGAGCCACGGTGGTTCCCACTCAAGTTGACATCTGTTTTTCACTTCATCTACCCCTATGTTAACTTATGAATAGTTCGGGTCTCAAATTACATCAGGGTGGGCCCAATTTAACATACATTCGGCTTAACCGATTCAGCCCAACTGATTCGACCCATTTGATTCGGCCCATTCGATCGGCCCATTTGATCGGCACGATGCGATGTATGTGAAGTCCATGAGCGAGGCCCAATGTAATGTATGTATGAGGCCGTTACATTATTTATGAATTCCTTATGTGGGCCACTCCTTGGGGGCAATGTTGGTTTGATGTCCACATTGATGGGCAATGATGGTTAGACGTCCTCATTGTGGCCTTTCCTTCGGCCTTGTTAGGCCCATTCTTGTCACGCCCCAAACTCGGAAACCGGGCTCACAAAATTCTCGATCGCCGAATCCGGCGCCGACAGCCTCCGTAGTACCCCATTCTCGGCTCCCAGCGCCCATACGCCAGATTCCGATCCTGGGTCCTACAAGGAGGATTTTCAGTATAATTTTTTTCTTTGTAATGGAGCATAATCATAAACATACCCAAATCATAAAAGGCAACATCATTATCACATATCCACTAATATAATCATTTGAATACAATGTTGAAAGGGAAATACATATATCAAAATCAAAGCTCCAGAGGATAGCTACACGCTCTAAGCTCAACGCTGCTGCAACCTAACGCCACCTACACGCATCTATCGTGCATAAGCTTACAAAAGCTTAGAGGGTGGTGAGAGTGTGTGTAAGGTAAGTGCCAAGTATACCATAAAGCCCATAAATCATACATCATCGGGATAAACAGAAATACTAACAAGATCATGAATCATACAATGTCAGAGTAAGCGGAAATATACTGGTAAGTCCATGAGTGCTATCAGCCGTACCAAGGCTATGCGATGCAACACATAATATGATAGTAACAGATGCTGAGGATGCAATACAATATGCAAATCCTGACGAGCCACAAATACTATCAATCTCATCTATGCCATATAAGTGTAAAACATAGTAACCCAAACTAGTAAGTACTGCCGATGCAATGTAATATGCGGTGCAAATGAAATGACCATGCAGGAACGTGATGTCGGGATGATAGTACAAAGTATCACAGGCTATGGGGTCCATCACAAGGGACTTCTATCCAAACCAGTCCCATACCTAAATTTGGATAGTCAGACACAATGTGGTAAACTCCTGATCTCAGGTTAGTCGCGCGCCCAACCGAAATCTTGGCCATGCGATGGTACACGTAACAAATAGTTACGCACCACCAGCTCGAGTGGATAGTGAATGAATGAATGAATGGATATGCAATTCCTGCTCAATAAGTCCACATATCAGTACGGTTGCTCTCTGGGGAAAATCACCTGGGTCTATTACACTCGACACCGACTGCCTCCTCCCTAGCTGCACAGCCCAGTGAGCGGAATAGACCTCACTATCCGCCTGACCAGTAGTCTGCCAATACCTACCCAGCTCGTCGATAACGGACCCATTTATGAGCTGGTCATACTCAGCCTAGTTTATAGCCCCCTCACTCGGGCGGATAAGGCCACACCCCCTTCCAACCGACCACGACACAGTGGGAGACACGACCTCATGATATAGGCACCGACGCTCATATTCCACTCGGTCTAGACGTTGGAGCAACTCCTGGTACCAAGGAGGTTCTAGGATTTTCACCCAAGGACATCCTAAGTGCCCACAATGCTAGAACCAAATATTTTCGGTGTCCCATCTAGCCATCCACGATGTGTCTGTGGAGGCCACGACCCTGATGTCGCTAGGGCGTACAATGATCAAGTAACATGTATGCGAGATGCATGAATCACACTGTACAAACATGCAACAATCTCGCGCGTATCATGCGCTCATGTCGGGCACTCAGTCTCATATGGAGTCCCGTAAATGTCTCAGCCTAACGGCTCATGTTATAATCAAACATTCTTCATATCAAGCATATATATGATGCGTATGGGCATGAATAATGAAGCTACACTAAGCATGTTATAAGGTGATGAACTATCCTTACAATGCAGATGGGCCTAGACGGCCTACACGAAACAAGTATGGGCCTACCAATGGCCTTAGGGAGAGTCGTAATGCAGACATTTAACCAACATTATGCTTACAATGTGGACGTCAAACTAACATTGCTCTCAAGGCATGGCCCGCCATAAAGGTCAACACATAAACCACAGTAGAATCACCTTCAATGGGCCTTATGTACATCCCATTAGGCCTCGACCCATGACCTTTGAAAACATCACAATGGGCCTCAACCCATGGGCCCTAGGATACACCCCAATGGGCCTTGCATTCATATCAAGGTGGGCCTCAACAACAGCCTCAAACAAATCAAGGTGGGCCTAATCACATGGGCCATATGCATAACAAATGGGCCACAACAATGGGCCTTAAGTGTATCAGATGGGTCACACCAATTGGGCCCCATGGTACGTCAAAATGGGCCCGATCACATGGACCATATGCATAACAAATGGTGGGGTCCACTTGAACTGTTAGATCCGCCTCATTCCTTAGCTCATGCAATAAAATGGGCTTTCAAAATTGGATGGACGGGTTGGAGGCAATACATGCATCATGGTAGGCCCCAAAACAGCCCACCAACCTACCATGATATATATACATAAAAATATATATATGGGAAAAGGTACAATGCGCTCAAGCTGATTTTAGGTCCCATGAGGTCAAGCTGTGTGGGTCCCACCGTGATGTGTTTCGAACGTCAACACCATCAGACAGATGCACCATTCCATCGTGAGCCTAGGTCTCAAAAATCAAGTCAATCCGTGACTTGTTCAGGCCACACCACATGCAGAAGTGGAGAGGGCCATGCACCATTTAAAACATTCATAACCATTTTGAGGGCCCACAGAGATGTGGTTTTGCAAATCCAGCCCATCCAGTAAGAGTGTCCCACTTGATTGAGGGTTCAGACCAAGTTTCAGGTGCATGGAAAACTCCAGGTGGGACCCACCGTCCATCGAACGGTGTGCATAAAACACAAACATCACCGTGGGCACCACCGTCCGCTGGACGGTGGAATACAACACATACATTACAGTGGGCTCCCACCGTCCAGGCAGACGGTGGGAATAAAACACATAAATCACTGTGGGCTTCACGTGGGGCCCACCGTAATGCTCATATGCCATCTAACCCATCCATAAGGTCACACGGGCCTGGATGAAGGGCAAAAACAAATTTCAGCTTGATCCAAAACTTCTGTGGGGTCAGGAAGGGTTTCAATGGTAGAGTTCATTTCACACTGTTTCCTATGATGTGGGCCACCTGAGCATTGGATAGGCCTGAAATTTGGAGGGGGCCCACTTCAGAGAGTAGCCCACCTCATGGATGGTTGGATGGTAACAAAAACATCATGGTGGGGCCCACGGCTGGAGCCGTGGGGCCTGCTTGTTCACACCAGGACGCCCAGGCGTCCTCTCTGTCAGAGACAGCAGCAACACGCTGCTGTGGTGTTGTTTTTTTTTTTATTATTTTTTTATTTAAAATCCCTTTTTCCAAGGTTTTTCATACGTGGGGGCCACTTCAGCCGAATCCACCTCGGCCTTTGGTTTCCATGGCCCAAAACAAATCCATCAAGTCTAATATTGGGCATTTTTCGGTATGTAGAAGAACTTTAGGTGCATTTAAACGGTGAAGATCACTGTTTTCAAGGGTATGGCCTGCCCAAAAGTCGGATTGACTTCCCATTTCAGCTCAATGCCTAAAATGGGCTTGGGAACGGAATATACGGTGTGGATTGAACACATATATTAAGATGGGGCCTATTCAAGTGGGTCACCCCATGAGCTTGGAAACCAAGCTAATATTGGTGTTTTCCATACACGTCCAGCGTCCCTGGACGCTGGACAGTTTGGCATATACATACTCAAGGTGGGCCCTTCTCAAGTGGGCCACCAAATGATGGATGGTGTGGAACATACACACCTATAGCATGGGCCCCACCTACAAATGGATTGGATCTAATACATGCTTCATGGTGGGGTCCATCCTAGTGGGCCACATGGCCATATAATCATATGAAAGGAAAAAAATTAAAAGAGAGAGAGAGAAGGAGAAAAGGGCGGGACACACGTGTGATGGAGGGACCCCGACACTATGGGCCCTCCCTTGCATCCAATCATACATAAAAAAAAATAATCAAAGTGGGCCATCGGCCACATCTTAGGGTCCCAAGTGAGATCCATACCATTGATCGGTAGGCCTCACTTGGTCCATCATAAACATAGAAAACTACCCTATCAAAGCACCCACCGGTTGATCTTCTCGGTCCGTTGGAACGCCAACCTCCTTGTGCTTCACTTTGATGGTGGAGATGAGAAGTGGATGGCTAGGATGATGGGTTTTGGAATGGGAAAGGTGGGCCTCACACATGCATTTTTTTCTCTCATGGAAGGCTTGGACGTGGGTGCTCTTGGTTGCTTGGAATTGTGGTGAGAAATGAGAAAGAGAGAGAGGGTTGTAAGGGAGAGAGAGTGATGGATGTGAGGTGAGTGATGGGTGAGGTGAGTGATGGTTTGACTTTGGTGGTTGCTTTACTTGTGGAGAAAGGAAGCATGGGTTGCTTTGTACTTGACATTGAAGTGATTGATTGATGGGATTGATTTGACATTGTGTAGAGATTTTCTTGGGATTGAGAAAGTGCGGTGTTTCTTCAAAATAAACGCTGGCTCACATCTTCTGGTCAGGGTATCGGATCGGTGTGTGAGTCGCGGCGTTGGAATCACGGCGACGGTGCGGTCGCAATGATACAGGTCTCGGATTAAACCGACTCGAATCTAAAGGATACGACTTACGATCGTGTGCAACGTCGATTATCAGTCACAGATTGCCGGACTTCAATGGAAAGGATCGCAGGATTCATCAGAACAGTACGAACTAGGATACGGGTCTTACAATTCTCTTCAGGGGTTAACTCAAATAAGTGGGCCCCATTCACCGTAGGTGAATGACTTCATAAACCACGGCCGACGCTGATGATCGACCCTGATTATCGGTGCCAATTTTTGAGGCCGACGCCGATTATCGATGCCGATTATGAGAATGTGACAACATAACATCATGATACATGTTTATATGCATTATCTGCATGCTTGTGATGAGATGAGTGATTGATCATAGCACATGCCTTTGAGCAGATTGTTTATGGGCTCCCTGATAGGCAGATTTGTCCTACATGAGCGCGCGATACGCGCAAGATTGCTGCATGACTGGATTGCGTGATTCATGCATCTTGCATCGTGTAACATGTGTATTGTACGCTCTAGCGACATCAGAGCTATAGCCGCCACAGGCATATCGTGGTTGACAGGATTGTATACCAAAAATCTTGTTCTATATGGGGTGTTATAGATATCCCTGGGTGAAAGTCCCTAAACCCTTATGGTACCAAGAGGTTGCTCCAATGTCTAGACCCCGTGAGTGCAGGAGCACTGAGTGCCGATTACCAGAGGCCTCACTTTCCACTGTGTCGTGGTCGGTTGGAAGGGGGTGCGGCCTTACCCGCTCGAGTGGAGAGAGTAAAGCTAAGCTGAGTTTGACTAGCTCGAGGAATGGGTCCGCTATTAACGAGTCGAGCCCGATATTGGCAGGCGGATAGTGAGGTCTCTTCCACTTACCTTATTGCGCGCGATGGGGGGGCAGTCTAATTTAGAGTGTACTAGACCCCGGTGATATTCTAGAGTTGAACTGTATTGATATGTGGACTTAAATGAGAATTCGCATGTTTGAATTGCATCTCGCATTGCATGGCTTTAGTATGGCCGACATCATTCATGATTTACATCGTATGGCCTTGGTACGGCCGACATCATTCATGCCTTGCATCGCATAGCCTTGGTACGGCTAACGGTACTCATGGATTCACCAGCATGTTCTGCATTACTCTAATACTTCATTATTACCTTACGCATACACTTTTATCGCCCTCTAAGCTTTTTATAAGCTTATACACTACCGTTGCGTGCAGGTGACGTTGGGAAGCAGCAGCGCTGAGGCAAGAGCGCAGAGCTGATTATTTTGGAGCTTTTTATCTATCATCATTGTATTTCCCTTTATGCTCATTATACTTGTAAAGTTTTTGATCATAGTGGAAATGTGATGGAGTTTTTGGTTAAGGTTTGTGGGTTATGCCTTTAGTTATGCTTATTACGAATCAAACTGATGTTGAAAATCCTCCTTATAGCATCCCAGGATCAGAACCTGGTGCATGGGTGCTAGGAGCCGAGAATGGGGTTCTACAGAGGCTGTCAGCGCCAGATTCGGTAATCAAAAATTTTGTGAGCCCGGTTTCCGAGTTTGGGGCGTGACAGGTGAAGTGGATATTACGGTATCTAAGAGGCTCATTCAGGTTGAGCTTATGCTATGGTGATGGAAAACCTGTGTTAGAGGGCTACACAGATGCAGATATGACAGGTGACATAGACTCTAGGAAGTCAACAGGTTCATGTTCACGTTTGCAGGGGGAGCAGTCTCTTGGCAGAGCAAGCTACAGAAGGTTGTAGCATTATCGACAATAGAGGCCGAGTATATTACGGTCATAGAGGCATATAAAGAGATGTTTTGGATGAAGAGGTTCCTACAGGAACTTAGCCTGAAGCAGGAGCAACATGTGGTCTATTGCGATAGTCAAAGTGCTATATACTTGAGCAAGAATCCAAGTCAGCACTCTAAGTCGAAGCACATAGAGATTCGGTATCACTGGATTAGGGATACTTTAGAACAGAAGGTGTTACAGCTTGAGAAGGTCCACACGGACGATAATGGGTCAGACACGATGATAAAGGCTTTGCTTAAGGGCAAGTTTGAGGTTTGTAGAAATCGGGCCGGCTTGAAGAAGGTAAATTCCTCCTGAGTCGAAAAAGGGGAGATTTGATGGAGATTTTCTCCTCAGTCTCGACTCGACCGGTCAAGGGTGGTACTCAACCAGTCGAGTGGCGCTCAACTCAAAGTCTAGCAACCAATTGCGTTAAATCTTTTGTGCTGTCGACCGGTCGAGGGTCCTCTAGACCGGTTGAGGGTTCATGTCCGGATTTTGTGCGGACTGCGTAAATTTGAGGCAGTTTTCACAGAGGTACGGAAAAGAGTTTCTTAAACTATAAATAGGGGTCCCTAGGGCTTTTCTAGGGTATGCAAGAGAGTTTTCTAAAGCTTTACTAAAGGGTTTAGGGCTATGAAAAGTGTGTGTGAGAGAGAGAGGAAGCTTTTGGAAGGGATGTTCTGCTCATAGAGGTGATCTACTGTGCACTCGACATTTTAGCGCTTGTACGTCCTCCTAATCGGTGAGATCTCTCCGTTTTCCATTATTCTCTTATTGTTCATCCACTCATGCGTGAGTAAAGAATGTTTGATCCAAGCGGTGTGTGCTTGTGATTGGTTGTAACGTTCTACTTCATAGTGGATTGTTGGTTCATCTTCCCAGTTTTGATGGTTCATCTTCCCAGTTTTGATGTTTCCACTGGTTATAGTTATACTGATCATACATGGGAGAATATGATGGTTGATAATAATCCTCATTTCCATAATTATGATCGTATACGGACCTATTAACCAATGGAACATAACGTTCTAGTTGGTTCTCAATATCGGTTCTCGATGGAGAAAAATCTTGAGGTATACGTTGAATTTCAAAACCCTCAGGCATTCCCTAAAACTGCTTATCCATCTCAGCATAGACACGTACCCAAGCTTCCATGGTGAACCCTAACTCTGAGTCTAATCCTAGAAGAAAAAAATAATAATAAATTCCTACAGCAGTATAGAAAGTAAGAGGAGAAGTTAGAAAGGTGTTTCCAAATAAGAAGTTCTTATGTTAAGATCCTGCAAAACAAAACAAACCAAGTTAGTATCTAAGAGATAAGACCTAATCTAAATAATAGAGAAAGTAAAGAAATTAGGATGAAGTTACTAATTTAGAAGATCTATCAACAACCCTACAAAACAAGAAAGTTCTAAAAATCCAATAGAAAGAAAAATCTAAAATTAAAGTTAGTACAATCCTAATCTTAATCTAATTTTAAAACCAATTAATTTCAAAAATACGTAGCCGTCAGTCCCTGGCAACGGCGCCAAAAACTTATCCACTCCCCAAGTATAGGGTTGTGATGTAGTAATAAACTCGGTAAGACCGAGGTCGAATCCACAGGGACTGAAACCTGTACGTAATTTGAAAATAATTCGAACTAGAATTAGGATAAGATGAAATCTAAATTAGGTAAAAGGAAGAGAATAATTGTGAATAGATTAATTAAAAACTAATAAAAATAAAGGTGGGAACTAGGGTATCAAGGATCCACTTGTAGCAATTGGGAAGCTACCTTACATAATTCAAGGACACAACTGAAATCAGAGTCCTATCTTATCCAGTTGGTAAGAAGAGATTTATCAGATCTCTGAACTTCTCATGGATCTAATCATCAATAGATAAGAATGATGAAGATTTGGAAGTGATCCCATCACCTAACCATGCCTAGGAGACTATGACAAACAACAACAATTTACCAAACCCACAACCAATCATAAGAGAATTATGAAAGTTAGGAAAGATTCTGTTACCCTACCATGCCCATGAGACGATGGTGAACAACAGGGTTCCCAAGTTCACAATCTCAATACAAGAAAAGAGAATATCTTAAGCTATCGCAGATCCATTGTAATTTGAGTTGCAACAAACCATTAAAAACTAAAAATATTCCTTATAATTAAACTAGAATTCAAAAGAGTTCAACAAAACAAGAATAAAAACTAAGCAAACATCCTAATCACGCCACAAGCTTCACCTCTTAGCCCTAGCTAAGAGGTTTAACCTGTCATATGCATGCTAAAAACTCTTAAAAGCATTCACGTGCACGGCCTTCACACTATCTCCCTCCCTCTCTTCTTCTCTTTGCTCTTTCTCCCACGTGCACGGCCTCCATGGCTGCCCGCTTGATGCTCACGGCTCAAGATTGGATCCCTGGTCTCTATAAACAGAAGCGTGGAGTCGGTTGGTTTGGAGAACCGACCGAGTTGTAATGTAACACAGAGTGTGTACTGTTTATGCAACAGGGATATTCACTTATGGAACGAAGTTTTAGGACAGCTAATCGTCGGAACTCGTTCTGTCTTCATAGATGGGGTCGTGACCCACTTCTCTCTCCCCTGGACAGACTAGATCAAAGATCCAGCCATGATCACGCTTGCAATCTGGCCCACAACGTCCGATATTTTCGGACGTCTGCAGAACAGGGACCGCGTAACTCTTACGCTGGATGTTAGTGGGGTCCTCGATCAGGTTCTAATGAGAAGTCTAAGCCGTCCATTTGATTCCCAGCGAAAATTCGGTCAGGAAAGGTCGGTTTGTTTCAAGTTTGGCGTGGCCCATTGTACCAGATCTTCTCACCGTCCGTCTTGCTTTTGGACGATAAAAACGGATCTCCGATGCCTTTTGAAAAATTTCCACCTAGGCCTGAGTGATAGGGTCCTCGTGAATCTCATGGACGGTTTGGATTGTCCATAAGGACAATGGGTGGGGGCCCACTACGCGAAAATGGATTGACAGCGTCCATCCGCTGTTTTCAGGTGTGAAACGGATCGGGTCAACACTCGCTGACCAGATTTCTTGGTCCAGTGCACCTTAAGTGCACCTGCACACTGTGCACAGGCACAACCAGTGGGGGCCACTTGAGATATGTATGAGAGATCCATTCCATTCATTTGTTTTGCCACCCCCTTTAAGGGGTTGAGATCAAACTTTAAGCATTTCCCAATACCAGGCAGGCCCTAAATCAAGATTTTATGGCTGATTAGTCAATTTAGCCACTTTCACAGGGATCCAGGAACTGAAATTCGATGTGTACGGTTCATTTATGGTCCTCAAGCCATGTATGAAGTTTCGAGTGAGCAGATGGTGGGAACCCTATGATCTTGCATTCTAGCTGATTTTTGGGCTACTTGAGCTTTAATTTCTTAGTTTTCTCAGATCTTTGGTGTGTAAATCCATTAATCTTGGTCCCCTGGGGTCCATCTCTTGCCTTGGTGAATTTCGAGCGTTAATTCCATGCTTTTAGCACCCCATTTCAATCCAAGCTTGTAAATATACCTTGCAGCACAAACATGATTAAATCGAGCTGTTAACCAGTACCATGTTCGTAAATCCAGGCAATAAATGGGGTCTGATGTGCAATATTTGACCCTCAACATTTTGCATTTGAGTTAAACAAATGACTAGTTCGAGTCTTCATAGATCGGCTACAACGATGCAATGGAACAACAATATAGGGTGTTTTGAATGTTGATTGTCTAATGTTACTTTAATATTATAGACTGTCTAAAGGAGGACGAATTAACTTCAAACCAAGTGATTTAATCATGCATCAATTTCAATAAAATTTTTATTTCCTTTACTTAAATTTCTTCCTTATATTTACTTTCTTTTAGTTTGATAATTTATTATTTTTGAAATTCTAAAATTACAAATCTACAAAATTTAAATTCCAACATAAGGTTCGGATTGATATTTGTGTTTTCCTTTATCTAGGTTTAAGTGACCTTATGAACAGGTTGAATGACTAGCAAACATTACAGTATGCTCTAGAAAGGTTTCGGCAGTGGGTGCTATTATCCCTACTTTTCTTGTAGTATGGTCCACTTATGTAACAACCCATTTTTTTTGTGGTAACCAATCCGACCGTCTGCTTGCGTGTGGCCCATCTGAGTTTTAGATCAGCATCACTTTTGGCCTTATATCCTCTCATGGCCAGGCCAAGATGATGGATAAAGTAGATTTATATCATCGCTAGTGGGTCCTACCATATCTAAAAATATTTTTTCTTTTAAAAAGGAAAATAAATTATCTTCCGCATGTCACTGCCAACTAACCCACTTTCTCCATTCTTCATTTCTTTTCATACGGTAATGGGCACCGAACCCTCCCACTAAACGAAACTCTCCACATTCTCCACTCTTCCATCTCGTTACTCACGAGAGATTGGAATAGGGCTGGATCATCAGATTTTTAAGGTAGGTGATCCTTTTCGAATCTAAAAGTTTATATTTCTATGTTTTTAAATTTGAATTTCCATGTAATTTTATTTATAATTAATTAATTAAAATTCTTATAATAGGCTAGTTAATCCTTTAATTTTAAATAAATGATTCGGTATTCTTGGTGTGATTCTAACTCATGTATAAAATTTTAGATGCTTCTGTCTAGTAAATTTTTGTTATAAAAAAATTAATATATAATTAATTTAAGTTATAAAATTCTTAAGAATTATTAATTTTAAATTATTGTTTCAATTTGTTGTAATTTATCGACTCATTTGAATTGAATTGTTTTATCATCAATAAAAGAAAACTCACTTTAAGTTTATGGATTTATTAATTAATTGAAATTCATCTAACTTCAAATTAATCCAGAAATTTGTATGTATATATATATATATATATATGTTATAAATTAATTAACTTGAATACAAATTATAAGAAAATTTGATGTATATAAATTAAATTAGTAGCGTAAATCCTCTTAAAGATTTTAAAATTTTAATTTGAGATTTTGGAATAATTAATTCAATAAATCGAACATATACAAATATAGATATAGGACTTTAGATTAGTTAATTTATTAACTTAAATGAAGAATTACCTTAAGATGTTTAATTGAATTGTAAGTTTATATTATAATTTAATTTGTAATTAATATTTATAAAATTAATAGAAATTACACTCACTCGGAATACGAATTCAATTCAAATATTAAGAACTAAATCTATTTAAAATTAATTAAATGAGATTAAGATTATTTATGAAATTGTTGAGAATTATAAAATTTAGTGTTTAACGATTAATATAAATTTTGGTATATATGGTTAAATAATTATTTAAGTTAAAATTTTAATATTATAATTTTAATATTATTTCAAAATTTAAAAATTAATTAGTTATATCAATATATAAAATATAAAAAGAAAATCACAAATCAAGAGCTCAAATAAAATTTTCAGAAAAATTAAGGGCTTTGACATAATTTCCACACTATTAAAAAACATGGCCTGTACCTAAGAAAATCCAAATTTACTGTCGGTACAGTAAACAATCTTTTTTACAATTTTAGGGGCTAAATTTTTCTCAGCATTAAATTTATGCGTCTTGTATAGATTCTGCATTGTAATGTAGAAATTAAATTTATTAAATTAGTTTATTGCTGATTTTAGAATTGTTCATGGCGGTGTACACGAACCGAGCTAACTCGATTAGCTCCCTGAGTTCGAGCCGAGTCGAGCTGATTTTTTGAGCTTGAAAATGAGTTCGATCCGAGTTCGAGCAGGCCCCAGCTCGACTCGACTCGGATTGAATCCAGCTCGAATCGAACTTGGATCGAACCAATTTGATGGCTCGATTACTTTGCCATTGATGTTGCTCACCAACTGTTTGATAAAATGACTCAATGAGATGTGGCTGGTGGCAAGGAAGGTTTGGCTGGTGGCAAGTAAGGTATGTACATTAAACAAATACTTTCTCTCTCTGTCTCTCTCTCTCTCTCTTTGGTTTTTATGTTACTTAGGAGGTGTTTGATAAAACACTTGTAAAACCATTGCCTCTGTTTGTAAAACAGTGGGTTTTTGAAGTTGCAATTCAGGTGTTTATGAAAATCCCTCAATGGCGAACTCGGCTCGAACTCGGCCCGAGCTGCTGACCGAACTGAGCCGAGCTGGCTAGTCAGGCTCGAGGACCGAGCCGAGCTGAGTTCGAGCTGAGGCTAGCTCGACTCGGTTCGATTCGATGTACACCCCTAATTTTTCTTGTCATTCTTGCTCTTATATTTTTATTGATTTTTTTTTTAAAGGAGAAAAGAAAAAGATAAATTATATTTATATCAGCAAGTTGGACAATCGTGTCCCTTGGGTGAAAGACCCTAAAGCCAGTAAGTATGACAATTGTGTCCCTTGGGTGAGAGACCCTAAAACTAATAGTTAGGATAATCGTGTTCCTTGGGTGAAAGACCCTAAAACCCGTTGGATCCATCAGAGTTTCCTTTGTGTACGGCGTATGAGTACAATTGTATCCGTGGACATACGTCAGTAGTACAATTGGAATAGTAGTTTGACCAGCTAACGTATAAATGAGTCTCTCACCATGAAGTACCGATGCGTGAGCATTAATGCAACGTATTCATACATTGAGTACGATGTTGTAATTGATCCTGGATGTTTATTTAAGTAATTACGTTGAATCATTAAGTTGTATCGCATGCATATAATTTTTACATTTATTTTACTTGATGTTAGCATAAGTCGTGTTGTTATGTTTATTCCAAATATATTACTTACCTAAAGACATAAGAAATTTAGAACTTTGAATTTGTGTTTGAGATGATCCTACTGAGTCGTCGTACTCACGTTAAATTTAAACCATAAAGGTGCCAAGTTGAAAAATTTCGAGCAAGTGAGCCTATATTATTAGTTGCATTAGGTTTAGTCTGAAATTTCAATGTTAATGTAATAAGTTAAGTTACTTAATTTAATTAGTTGTTTTAGTTATGGATGTATGGACAATATTGCTTAATTAAGTTTAAAATTTTATAGTTGTCCTCATTTATTGTATATGAACATAGTCTCATGGAAATGAATATTTATTTGTGCATTAATGATAACATATAAATTGTAGCTCATGTGCTTAGAATTTGAATATTGAATAGCTCTACTTGAGTGCTCAAATTTCGGGGCATGACAACGTGAGCTTCAGAGCTATTATAAAATGAACTGGAAAACGGATGGACAACATGAGTATAAAACATATGCATCACGTTGAGCCTGATCGTGCGGAGCATGTCAACACACCACCTCATCCGCGTCTGGCATGATCCAGCAGTAGTCGACAAGCAAGTTTCAAATATAATTAATTCGTGTGGGCCCATCTTTGGTAATGGGAATTGGACCAATCAAATTCAGCTAATTCGTGTTGTACATGCTCGACTTCTTAAGCTAGGTGATGCAATCCGCGTTCGTCTGCCCACTCATCACCATCTGACGTGCTGAGGCCCACCATGATGTTTGTGAGAAATCCAAATCGTCTGTCCGTTTTTCGGCTCATTCAGGACATGAGATAAAAAATGATGGTTGGGTTGGAATTTAACAAGCGTTTGATCATCATCGGGCAAAACTCATCCTATCAATAGATGGATCATCAATTTTTTGTGATTTATGAGTGTATGGTCCATCCGGACTGAGACCCAACAGATGAACGGCTCACATCTCGTACTCGTCTTCCACACTATGGATTCGTCCACCACAACTGTTTTACGCACCACGTAAAATACCCCAGCTCCGTGTGACCCACCATGTACTATATGTGAAATCCACTCCATGCATCAGATGAGAACCCTTATTTTTATTATATCTATAAATTTCATCTAAAAAAAAAGAGTCTCAGGTGGACCACACCAATGAGAATAATGTAAAATTGTGCCTAAAATCTCTAAGCTTGTGCAACACACCTAATAAACGGATTTGATGAAATATATACGATATGGTGGCCCACACACAAACCTATGATTGGCATCCCATCACCATTATATATTCCCTGTGATGTGGCCCACCTAAGTTGTCTACCAGGCTGTAACGTAAACAACAATTGTGGGCCCACAGAGATTGGGTGTTTTAGCCATCTTCCACATGCCCTTGTGCCCTGTCTAATTACTATACCCGCCTTATTTTTTTTTATATGTATACTCATTATGGTGGGGCCATTTTTTGCACCCCATGGATGTTCCACAAAGTTGAAAGATTAGCACGTGTGCTATGTGTTCCACACGCGTGTGCTAGCTAGCACGTGTGCAGCATTTCGATTCCTCTTCTCAAGGGAAGGTCTCACCTAAACTAGTTGCGGGTGTGGAGCCCACCATACTCTATGCACGGCATCAACCGGTCTAACATGATTGACTCCTAGAGTCAATGGAAAAAACCACAAATCATGCTAATCCAACCATCAAGTGGGCTACCACAAGGATTTCAAGATTTTGGGTGGCTGTCACGTGACCCACATAATGATTTTGTCTGCATGATTTTTCGGTCATTCTACTTTCATGACAGGCCAACCTTGTTGGATGGAGTGGATTCATACACACACCACGGTGGGCCCCACTTGCAACTAGTTGCTTGTTTTTCCATTTACAGCCCGTTGCGTGTGGACAAGTAGAGGTAAAACAGCCTATTTAACAATCCGTTAACTGAGGCAGCTTTACTATATATATGAATTAGGTAAGCGGGTTCGAGAAATAATTTAAAAGCAGAGATTTTTGGTCTATAGAGTAAAAGGCAGGCGGCCATATGAAAAAATCCCTAAAAGTTATAGACAGCTACTGTTCACACCCATCCAAAGTGACAAGTACAACCACTTCACCCCATTTTTGATACCATATAGTACAAATCACAGTACTCATAATAATTCGCATAGAATTGAATTATTTTACATTTAAAACTTTGCTCTAAAACTGAGGAATTCATCAAAGTTACTGTCTTCATGGTCCATGCACTTTTATTGAGAAGGTATCAAGTACTCAATCGCTTGGACTGGAAGTTACGGTCCATCCAGTTGATAACTTCCAATCTTTCAATTTTGAGACATCCAATCCGTCCAATATGTTGGCCCCATCGCGACGATCAACTTCTGTAAAAGTCAGTACCCAATCATCCAAGTAGATTGCACTTTTATTTTGTTATTTATCAACGGACTAGAATTATTTTCCTTTGTGTGGCCCACTGGTGAGTAAGTATGTATGATCTTTTGCACTAAGTAACCCATGGGCCAATTTCTTGAAAAGGTAGTATTTCACATGCACCTAACCAGTAAGAAGTTAACTCCTGGGTGGACAGTACCTTGTGGTACAACCAGTTGGACTTTAGACCTTCACCCTTTTATTTAAGAGAACTGAGCCCATACAGACTTGTGTGCCTACAGTTATGGTACCAAAACAGATGTTCTGCCAAAACCATACCTTTTTTAGTGCACCAATACCATTAAAGCGGTAGATGTCACCATAAAAATCAGACCCTTCCGTTCATCAGGTGGGCTATAATAACTAGAATCAATAGACAATCTACGATTTGAATCAACATACAGGTATGACCATCCTAGCAGGTGGATCAGCTGATTTTATCCAATGGTGATTTTTATGGTGGGGCATATCGTTTTCATGCTACTGATTTCGTAAAAATATGCCATTTTGGTGGAAACGGTACCACCAGGATTTCTCACGAACATGCCATTTTTAATGGTGGATTCAACGGTACCTTGACATAGCGTATACCATAAAATGATATGGAAAAATATATGGACGGCATGGATGAATAGCATACATCATGGTGGGGCCCACAGACCACCGACCCCAATCCTTTTAAGCCGTTCGTACAACTGTCAGTTCGAGGAGCGTCAGCGCACGTCTTCGCAGCGAAAAGGAGGGGTAGTTTCGTCCTCAACGTCGCTGTCCGCACGTGATAGTTTAGATTGGTAACTAAGGTTTGTATTCTTTCATAGAAACCGCTGGGTAAAAGGGTTTGTCTACAGTGGTCATTTTCTCGCAGGTAATCAGTTCCTTCTTTAGTGTTATTGATACTCTGGCAATGTTTGATATTCCATACGCATGCGCAAATAAATATTACATGTGGGGTACATGTATCTTAAATCAAACTGTTCAAATAGTTCAAACCACGGTAAATTTCATATAGGCTAAAAATCAGATTGATCAGTTGATCCATTTCTCTAATCATTTTGAATTAAAACATTCTATTACTGTATCTACCAATCATCTACTTATGATTGTATGCTAATTATAGATTTTTGGGTTGTGGTCCATCTGTAGTTGGACCCACGACCTGTAGAGTTTAGTTAGAGATACGTATAGGCAACTTGTAAAATTTATGGGTGCATGTATATGGAGTATGAGGCTCCGCCAGAGCATAAAAGATTTCCTCTCCATTTGGTAGATGGTACTCTCTCCATGTGCTGTTAACGCTGTACGTCATGAGGTGGAATATGCCAGTATACGAAGCTTACAGTAAGAACATTTGTTGTATAGTACAATCGGGACCGCATTATACGGTGTACATTTCTGGATACACGCAAAAGTATCAAAATTACGGTAGTGCAGTGGAGCACCGAAAGGTCTGCTGTAGGGTGGCTCACGCATGTATTCCTTGGGCGTGACCTGCCCTACCCAAGAGCTTAAACGTTAAGTGGTCATTTGGCACCCACAGCTTAAGACAATTTGAGAAGATTTCAGTATATTTGGCAGTTTTGAGGGCGTTTGGGATTGGAAGTTTTAGTGTAAATGGATTCGGATACATTCGAATCTTCCAAAAGAGGGAGTTTCGGAATCAAGGCAAAGAGGTTGGATTCGAGGGGATTTCTCTTCAATGGTTTTAAAATAAAAAAAAATAATAATAATAAAATCGACCGCTGGGACTCCTCAGCCGCATATATATTCACCACCACTTGTTGCTCCCTACTTGCCACCTCTAGCAATTACCACCATCAATATCGGTTGTTCCTGTTGTTCAGCCACTCAACAACGTACGCCTCAGCCTCACATCCTGGTTGTTGCTTGCCTCTCTCTCTCTCTCTCTCTCTCTCTCTCTCTCTCTCTCTCTCTCTCTCAGAATTATCTCATTTTTAGCTAAAGCATGTATTCAATTTGCTTATTACAATGAATATCTAAAATATTACCGTTGCAGGCCATTTGGAATATTTAAGATGATATACTTTGTTTACACCCATTTTCAGCACACCGACTTGGATTAATAAGAGTTCGTCACGTTTCAAGACTACGTACGGGTTTATAAAACTGTACACGCACTTGAAGATATTTTTTATTGTTATTTTCTTCAGCGATATGCCTTCCATCCATAATGCGGTGGCACAGAATCATGTGCATGTCTTTCAAGGAATGAAATGATGAATGTCACGTAGTTTTCTTACGTGTGATCGAGGTAATGTATGCGACAAACCTATAAAGGACCCACTGAGGTAAGGATCTTATCACAGATCTAGATATGCTGGGTAAGGCTGTCTCTCATTATCCTTCCCAAACAAGAGATTTTTTCAAAAAGAAATTCTCTCATCAATTATGAAGATTATAAAAATCCGAAGATTGGAGCAATCTTTGAGCGGATTAACACTAATGGATTGGGGCCTGATTAGGATTGGTGTATCCAATCCCATCAAATCCATAAATATTCAAGGGCATACAAAGTAAAATGGTGGAGGTAGCTTTGATCAAGCTAGATTTAGATGCAATAGTGTCTTGAAGATCTGACCTACAGGAGAGCATTTATGTAAAAGTGGAGATATGACCAAACGATTTCAGATTTAGGGATAGTCCCTATGAGAAGATTACATGCAAGCCGTATCTATAAAGGATCCTAGACCATCAAGAAAATCCAACGAGGGTTTTGTTGCCTACCGGAGCATATAAAAGGAGAAAGTGATGAAGAACTATAAAGAACTACACCAAATGCAATCCATCTTCTTTACATTTACCTTTATGTTTATCTTAGAGCATCCTAATCTAGCCTTAGTCTTGGTATAGATTGCTACTGTCCAATGACACTATTATAGTACCGTAGGAATATCATAATCATCTATAATATTTCGTTATTGGATTTCAATCAACCGAGTTCTTATTTGGGAGATCAAACATTATGATCACATCCTGCTGACCATTCGCCTAGATCGTCTGTTCATACAAACATATCATGTATTTATCTCTTTATTTTCTCTAGTTTTTATTTTATTTTATTTTGTCGATTGTAATGAACATCATTTACAAATTAAACAAATTAACATGGTTTAAGCCTTCTTTTATTTTATTTGCCCATTTTTGTTTCTTTGAGAAGTACATTGATTGCAATTGTTGGTGAAAGAAAAGTGATAAACATAAAGTTAAAAAAAAATCTATCAGAAAGGACTAACCTGCACCTTTATGCAAATTGCTTAATCGTTATTTTGGATCCTAGAATTCGGTTTTAATCAGTCCATCTCAGCGGAGGGGCACCAATGCTCAATCAAACATTAAGTTGAGTATGACTCTAATATACCCACACTTCTTAATCGCACATGAAAACTGAATACTATCCTTGGTCCACACGTGTGCCTAAGTGTTTGATTGAATTGTGTAAACAAACTTAACCACATTTAGGTTTTGTGAACGTTGGTAAATTGGCCCCCACGCTGGTTTCAGTGGTTTGGTGGATGACAGGGGGGATTAGGCTAATTTGGATTGTGATGTGATAGTCCTGGAGTCGCCACTAGCCACTTGATTTAAAATCCCGTAGTCGGCTAGAACCTGTGGAATATGCAAGGCCAGAGAATCAATGAACCCTCTTGCCTTAAGTAGACTCCTGATATGCGGTTTAGGATTTTGAGTAAGGGACCTCGGTTACATAGAGGGAAGGTGTTAAGCACCCCCTCTGCCCGTACAGATGTATGGTCTCTACTTCGTATGGTAGAATAGTCTTAAGGGATATGATAATAATATTGAAATAGGACTAGGCAGACCCGAATTTCTAATATGGCAAGATTCATAATTCCGGCAAGCCGTAAAGTATACGTCCGGGGGATTTCTAGAAGAGCTTTGAACAGATATGATAATGACGAATGATATTAAAAATGGACTAGGCTACCATGAGTTTCTGATGTGACAGGATCCAGAGTTCTGGCAAGTCATAGAGCATACATTTAATTGTAATCTAGGGAGCAGGGGGTTGAGAAGGGAAGTAATGATGCGATATGAAATATAAATGCTAATGATGATTGCATGATCTTTGACTATTGCACTTGAAATGTCTTGGATGTTTGGATGCACCATGGTTGTGAATGATTGACCCAAATGGGATTACAAGAGTTGAGGATGGCTTGGAGAAGGCTAAAGGAAGGCTAAAAGATGGGACTTGAGGACTCAAGTACTCCCTCTCATTCTCACTCACTTATTTTCTCTCACTTTTACTCTCCTCTTGGTATTGATATGCTTCTTGAATTTTTCTTAGTGTGTGAAATGAAGAGAGGTGAATGTTATTTATGGCCTTTTGGAATGACATCTTGGTAATATTACCCGGTTTTGGAGGGTAAATGCTGATAAAAACTTGAGAGTAATTTTGTAGGAGAGTTGACTTTTGGAGGGGAGACAGTTGTGTGCTCAGAGGAGACACCTGTCGAGAGAGGGCGGTAATCCGATTACCGCCGGCGATAGTCAGACTACCGTTCGAACGTGGTTGCTTTTGGTGTTTGGGCTGGTGGGCCTATTTCGGGTCATGAGATCGGCTCGAAGCATTTTTTTCGGATGTTTGGCTCAAAATGGCTGAAAAATATATAGACTTTTAGGCATGCTCTGGTTCGGATGCAGGCTTGAATTATGGTTTATAGTAATGTAATAGTTCAGGTTTGATTAGGGTTTGGATCAAGTTCGGGGAATGACTGCGGTTGAGGTTTAGGGTCATTCATGCCTTATCAAGTTGCTAGCCTGGGTGGGGTGTCTACAGGTTCCTATGAATATACAACAGAATTCCAATGCATTCTAAATTTATTCTACCGAACACAATTTTTGATTCAATCGGATTCTGAATATGGGCTATTAAACACAGTTGAAGATTTCATATTACTTTTAATCCATTGTAATTGTGATTTGCCTTCCAATGCATTAGAACTAGAAAGTGCCAAATGAGCCCTTACACAGAAAGTATGTGTTTCTATTTTATTTGGGGTTATGGCTTTTGCTAGAAAATGGAATGCTAATAGTGAAGGGGGGGACCCAAATTTAAAGGGAAATTGGTGAGTTTCAACAATGGTCATGAGTTCGCATGCCCATGTGTGGGAGGGAATATGTAAAAAAATTAAAAATTAAAACACAACGGGTACATTTGGACATACAGTTCTACTTATCATCGTGGTTCTTAAAATATTATCTCAAATTAATGAGATATGAGATAAAAAATTGCACAATGTAGTACTTATAATCTATACTTAATGAATTAAAATTTTTTGTAGAAGGCAGTAAAAGATATGGTAGATTGCAAAAACCAAATATAACTTTTTTCGAAAATTATATGAATTAACGTTTTTCTACACTAACAAAACAATTCATTAATTTTTTTTTATTGAAGTACATAACATGCAAAAAATATTAGAAAATCGAATTTTCTTCTCTAAACAATTGTAAAAAAGAAATAGTAGACGATAGGAAAAGAAATAATAGATTGTAAGTTTACTCTAAGTAAAAGAACCTTCATGATTGAAAATTGTATTCAATTGTAGCATATATATAGGGAAAATATTAGTAAATTGAATTTTCTTCACTAAAGAATTAAAAATAAAAATAAAACTACATAATGCATATGGTTTACAGGAAACTAAACAACTATCATAAACAAAAGCAATTTTCTTCATTGAAAATTTCCTTAAATAATCAAATATAGGAAACTATTAGAAAATCCATTTTTTTTTCTTCCCTAAAGAATTAAAAATTATAAAATGTTGGAAAAATGAAATGATAGGTTGCAAAAAGGTAATTAATTTTTTTAGAAAATTATAAAAATTAGCATTTTTCTACTCAAAAAAATTACTTTTCTTTTGAAATTTTCTCAACTTGTAGAATGCAAGAAAAAAAATTCACTTTCAATGAAAAGTGTCACTGCCCAAATTTCAGGTACTTGCCGTGTATTTCGGACCCAAGATCCATGTTATTACTTGTATACTAAGTGTACTTAAATTATTCGATATGCTTATACAAAATTCATCCAGATAGTAGTACTTCCATAGAATCTAGGTTCCATTCATATTCAGTCACATCTCATGAATAAGAAATCAACCATCCATTTCAATGATCAGTTATTAACATAGCTAACGGCCCTTTCAGTCGGAGTCTTATGCTACAAAATAAATCTTGTCCAACAAACTTGAAAGAAATAATTAATAATTCAAAAATATCGATCAAACAGAATTAAAATGATAATCATGACTGATTTAGGTATTAACTTCTTCATCTGTCAAGTAGGGTCACGTGTCCCTTAAGTACTTTTTTGGCTCGACCACATCCTCGTGTTCTTAAGCCACTGGCTCCCTCAATCATAACTGTGCGGTTTTACATTAATACAAGGTAAGCTGACCAGGTCTAATGAGAAATTCGGACATGGTTCTTCACATCAAATTAGAATAGAGTAATAACAATCATGTACAATATAAGTTTAGAATGAAATACAAATGTCATGTAATGTGTGAATGCATGAATGCATCAATTGGGAATTTGTCCACTTACTTGAGTTGGAAACCCGTCAACCCGTATATGCCCATTAGCATACTTCTACCACTTTGTAGGCATAGGCAAGGCCCGCATCTACTCCTCGAGTAGGCTTCTATTGGTATAGTGTGTTTTTGATAATGATTCTACCAAGCATACCATCCTATGAGGCCCCCAAAAATAAAGCATGTATTGTGCATGCAAATGATGGATACACAAGTATATCAAGTAGTTGTGAATGATATATCAAATGATCATTTCTATTCTCAAATTTGAATCAACACGATTCCATATCACCCAATGATATCAATAAGACATCATATCATTTGTATTAAAATAAAAATATATATATTATTTCAACATATTAATCAGATCACAAGATACATTCATACATAAATTCAAACCATGAATTATATCAATACATGCATTATAGTAAATGATGAAACAAGCATAGTTATCAATATAGTAATCAAACCAAAGTTCAAACAAAACAAATAAGTATACAATTATAATGAATAAACAATCTATTTTAACTTAATGAAGATAAAATACATTTGGATCACTTACCTTAGTGTGGTAGAGATGATTCCGTAAAACAAATGGTTTGGTTTGCATTAAAATTATCTAAAATCACGTAAATTAAATTATTTTATGATTTTTTTAACACACGTACACACCCCCACAAACTCACGCCGTGGTGGGATTTCACTACCTATGGATACTCGAACCCTTGACCGGGTGTTGAAACTCCTAAGAGTCTACCACCAAAGCAAGAGTAAGGATCCAATTATTTTATGATCTCACTAGTTCATAGGTGGGAACTATCTTTAATCGATTTAAATCCATTTAAATAATCTTGTAACAAGATATTTCATTAAAATGAATTTATGAATTATGAAACAATATTACATAAATTAAAGTGATGTTAAAATTTGGCCCCTGCAATTTTTGCAGATTCGAGTTGTTTTCAGTAATAGTTTGTAATTTGAATTTTTATGAAGAGTCAGACGGTATTTTGTAACATTTTAGAATTTTATGCCAGAACCCCTTGACATCATTAGAAATTTTATTTTAGCCTCAAAATTTTAATTTTTTATACAATTTGTGATGATTTACACGAAATTTGAAAATTTATCTACTTTGATAATTTAAGGTTCAAATCATATTTGATAGATGGATCAATGCCAACCATTGATCATCATTTGATCAATTTCAAGGGACAACCGATGATCGTCTTGATCCGACCATCCATACATTAATTTATTACAATTCTTAATGATCATATTGATTGATCAATGTGATCCACTAGATGGTCATATCGATCAACAAATTTGGATGTCATCATCATCTGATGTCAAATTTTGATAGTCGATGCAGATTGAGTTATATCTCAAGCATCTAAAGGTTTCACACAATAAATCAATACATAATTCATTGCCTATCATTACCTCAGATCAATGTGGCCCATCCAATGGTCCGATCGTACTGAAATTTAGGGTTTTAATTATTTTTGTTCTTATGAATTTAATGAACGACGATGATTTAATTACACATCTCATATTAGGTCATACAATTCTCTACGCCAAGTTGTAGCTTATATAGAGAATTACTCTTCCGGTATTAATTCAATTTCATTAAATTAAAGAAAAACCTTGGTAGATCTATGATCAATATGATTCATCAAAGTGTCATATAGGTCAAATTCTTAAAATAATTACATGATTGAGTCTTAAAAACCCGTGAACTATGCAGATCATATTGATGGTTGTCTAGCATGAAAAAATCTCACCTTATACACATCAGCCCTAAAGCCATGTACATCACTATACATTTCCACACGAATGAGTTAGACATACAAAATAAATGACTGATTGATCCAATCTGTCAAAAATGTATAGATCAACCATGAATTAAATTACTGTAGGTAGAAAGATAATAAAGAAGACATCATTGTATTAAACTAAATAGGTGAATTTCAAAAGTCTCTCCCACTTTATCTATTATTATTATTATTATACAATTTTCTTTAGTTTTTTGAGTCTTAGCCGAACTCTCGATCTCATATGCTCCCGCCTTAAGAGAGATAGTTCATTGGAAGACTAAAAGATACGAGAGAGAGTTTGGAAAATGAGAGACAAAATGAGATCGGTGGATTTCTCTCTCGTTCAAATATATATATTTTTTAATGTATAATTTAAAATTAGAAAAATTAACTCTTCATACAATTATAAAAATTATCTCCACTTTTCAACTAAAAAAAAAAGTAATATAGTAATAAATAATTTAGATCTTGTCAAGAAACCAATGGTCCCGGCGGGGCTCGAACCCGCGACCTTCGGCTCATAAGACCAACGCTCTAACCAACTGAGCTACGGGACCAATAAAATTTTAATTTTCTTTTGTTCTTATTTAACGTCGTTAATCATGGGGCCCACAAAGAATTTTTTGGATTTTGTCTGTATCTTCTTTTTAACCTTCTATTTGCTGGTCACTGATCAAAGAGCTATTATCTATCATCTGGGAGATATTTGGAGCATCCTCCCGTGGGCCTCGCCTCACCTACTGCTTCATCAATTTATCATGTAACTCATAGCATCAACCATACGTCAAGGAGGCATGGCCGGCCCACGGCCTCTTTGTTAATGGAAGCTGCCCGGAAATCACACTGATCGGATGATCTTAGCCCTTGGCTGTCGAATTTGGATGGTAGACAATTTTCTTTCTGACCGTCAGTTTGATATAGATGATGATAATCTAATGGGTAGCACAGTCCGATCAGTGTGATATGCAGACTATTCTCCAGCCACAATGGTGCAGAAAATTTGGACGGTCTGAAATGGTGAAAAACGCACTTAATCGTCCACCCACTTCGGTGGTACATATTCGTGGACATGGAACTACAAGGTCCTGCTCACTAGCAGACATACAGTTAGTTTGCTGACCTGCAAGATTCCGTACGCGTGGGGGCCCTAGATTGATGATCTAAACCGTTGATTTGATATTCCCTAATAAATGGGGATGTTGCAAAAACCTTCCATATTGGTAAATTACAACCATCCATTAATGGGTTTTAGTTGTCTGGTTAAGGACAAGTGCATTAACGGTTCAGATGCAACAAAGGAAACTACTGCAATCAAATGGCTTAAAAGTTAAAGATGATTTTTGCGGAACCTACTGCCCAAAGTAAAGTCCGTCAGATTAATGTATATATTGAATGGGGCCAGTTGGCCAATTTGTTCAACGTCCTACACGTGAGGCCCACCTGATAGAAGACTGGTATGATTTTTGGTCCCGGACAAATGGACGGTGGGCATACCTGCACTGTATGCCAGGTTGGCAGGTATGGGTAAGGGTAGCAATGGGCTGGAATAGGCCCGGGAAGGCTGGCCGTAGACTAATCGAGCCAGGACGGCCCAAAAAGGCCTTAGCCCTGCATGGGTGGGCTGGGATGAGCCAAGGCACGCCTCATACGGAAAAGTGTGAAATCAGTAACGGTTTGAACCAGTCCGATCCAAGAACAGCCCTGAAACAAAGAGTGACTTTTAAACTACCCATTTATCGTATGGAACCAAGGTGTTCCATAACAGTAACGGCGGTCGTAACGGCCACCACCATTTGTTACCTTTACAACACGGGGTATAACAATTTTTACAGCTCCGTAACAACTGTTATGGTCTCTCTTTTTTATTTTTTTATTTATTAAAAAAATCCTGAAAAACTTGTATTTGACGGACTTTATGATACGGGGTATAACAGCAGTTACAGCTCCGTAATGATCGTTATGGTCTCTCTTCTATTATGGCCTTTATAAGGGACGTAACGTGCCGTTAATGGCAATTATAGGTCATTTTTTTTCCATAACGGATGTTACGACCTGTAACGTGTAACGGTTGCCACCATTACCTTTACGTAACGGCCTTTACGGCACACCATGCTAGGAACAGGTCATGAGTGTCCTTAAATTGCACTTTCTTTTTTATGATTATGGCCCCCTTGATAAGTGGACCGTACCAATGGCCTGGGCTGGGCCATTCGTTATTGGCCTGGACCCAACCCAACCAGTATATGTATGGGACAAGTTTAGATGGATGAGGACCCTTATCTTGCCTCTAAAAACAGTGTACAGGTAGTGACGTAAACGGTCCAAGCTATCCATATGGGTATGGGTTGCAACGGGTTGGGCTTGGGCTTGGGCTGACGTAGACATGCTAAGTTTTGGCTCTCACCATGAGTTTTCCTCCCATAACTATGCAATCTGGGCCTGTGCCTAGCCTGCCTAAAGGCCCAAAAGAAAGACCTAGTACACGCTGTCCCATGAGGAGTCTCATCAGATGCACGGTTATGATTCTACGTAGACATCATGTGTGGGCCTCACACAGCTGGAACTTACAGTATTATTTGAACACGTATCCCTTTGTACTTTTTTTTTTTTTGGTAAACTCTTCCTTAGGATTCATAAAACCACTTATTAAACATGTGAGAATTTATGATACCTTCAAAGATACTAAAATTGGTGTGCCTCCTTATAAAATCTTACATGTTGGACATATGAGTAAGATCCAGACCATTCATGTAGGTGGGCCCATGGGAAGGACTACAGCCCAAAAATGCACAGATCCACCTCTAGTTATCTGCAACCAGTTGTTCTATTTGAGAGAGAGAGAGAGAGAGAGAGAGAGAGAGAGAGAGAGAGAGAGAGCAGGATTCCACTTTGCTTAGGAACCGTAAGTGGGGCCCGGCTCCTGCAATTTACCTAACATTTATGTCTGGGGATTGTGGTGGTTGGCCCAGCTGGACCCAAACCCAATTCGAGCTAGGCAGGTTTAAGGAGTGCTTGGGCCGATCTGAAAAAAAAAAAAACGGATCTCTTACTACTTGTGTCTTGCTACTGATATTTTCCTCCTGAAACCGTTCACATACTGCGTTGTATCGGAACATTGACATGCAACGTTTTTGTTTTCTTCCAATGTGTCTCTTCAATAGAAGTTGAGAGCGTTGAAGTTGGTGGACCATGCCAGCGAGATGATCCGCAAGAAAAATTGGAACAATCAAGTAATCGCACTAGACACACACATACACTAAGTTATAGCATTGACCGTCCATTGATTTTTGATGATGTTGTAGCCCACCTGATCCTGATTTTCTCTCCCATCATCTTTATGATGCATCCCACCATTTCATGACTCAGTGTTGGAAATAGGTGACACATATGGGGAAAGAAAGCATTGTATGTTAAAAGTTCCTGAGAGACTTATTTGGGTTGGGCAGCTAAAGTTGATCCGAGAGCCAATCCTAGGCTTTAAATGCAGCCCGGTGTCTCGGCCGGGCTGTGCCTGGGCTAATTATGGCCCACACCCATCATTAAAAATAGGCCTTGTTGAATAAAAGAAATAAATGATTTAAAGGCACTTGCAATTGCTTTTAATTCAACATGCACATGTATTTTAAAGGAATTCTTGGGTTGAAGATTATGTTTTCATGATTCAAACCATTTATATAATGGGACTTTGTTGCTATGAGCAAAATAACTCTAACAAAATTAAAATTCTAAAATCATTTCACTCTTTTTGTTGCAGGGCTAAGGCTGGCCTTTTTAGCCCAATTAAGATTAGGGTTAAACCGGGGCTAGGGATTAGGGAACTAGTACCTGGCAGACAAACCCATTGTAATATTAACTTATTTTTAAGGGCTCATTTGGCATCTCTACTCTAATCCAATAAGAGCTACTATAATAAGCTCTTTTTGTTCTAGTGCTTGTTTTAAACAAGCTGTCTAATATATATTTTAAAAAAAATTAAATTTGAAAAAGCTCTTTTTAAAAATAAGCATGTTTGGTAAAATAACTAATTAAATAACAGCATTTCTTAGGAGTAGTTGATGTCGCTTTTAAAGATTACAACCACTCCATTGCAAGAGCAACATATGGTTTTTTTGGTGGATCTCATCATAGATGGATTATGCCACCCCAAATGGCAAAGAATAGATGGCTACAATCTTCATGTTTTAAGACATTTGGATTGTCCATTATGTCAAACATTGGATGTGGATTGTCCATCATATAGAGCTCACCTTTGATTTAGATTATTCACTAGGTGAACTAAATCTTCAAAGTGAGCCATCCATAATACGAGACCCATCTTGGATGTGGATCATTCGTCATTAGGGGTTGACCTTTAATATGGACCATCCATTATGTAGAGCTCAACTTGATATAAGTCATCCATCATATGGGGCTTACCATCAATGATAATTATCCTTTACATAGGGCGTGCAACTTAATGTCTATTACACATCATGTGGAGTCCGCATTTGATGTGTACATCATTTGGGCCCCACCTTTGAAGTGGGTTGTCCATTTGGGGATCACTTTTAATGTCCTCCACCATCCATTGTGTATGGCTCACCTTCTATGTGGATCATCTGTTATGCTGCGCCACTTTGGATATGAGTCATTGATCATGTGGGACCTTGGATGTGAGCGGTCCATTCGGTGGGGCCCACTTGATGTGACTATCCATCCAAGGGGCAATGCTAGTCCATCATGTGAGGCCCACTCCATCCATTATGTGGACCCACCTTGATGTGAACTACTTATTACGTGGGGCCTCTCCTTTAACTTAGGTTGTTTATCATATGGGTTGTTCATCATATGAGCCTACCTTTGATGTCAACTAGAGGTGTACACGAGTCAAACTGAGTCGAGCTTGGCACAGCTCAACTTGGCTCGGCCACTTGCCGACCCAGCTTGAACTCAACTCAGCTCGGTTCTCGAGCCTGACTAGCCAGCTTGGCTCGGTTTGGTCAAAAGCTCGGGCCAGTATGAGCCGTGTTCAAGCAAGATCGAGCCAAGTTCGCCTCTGCGACATTTTCGCAAACACATGGACTGCATCTCAAATTCTCATTGTTTGTAAAACAGCCGCAGCAATTTTTATAGGTATTTCATCAAACACCTTGTAGGCAACATCAAATTTTTTTTATAAAAAAAAGGGTATTTGTTTCACATACATACCTTCCTTGCCATCGCCAATACTTGGTTGGGTCATTTCATTAAACAGTCGGTGAGCAACATCTATATTAAAGTAACTGAGTCACCGAACTAGTTCGATCCAAGTCAGATTCGAGCCGGGTTCAATCCAAGTTGAGTCGAGCTCAGCTAAGCTCAAACTCGGTTCAAAAATTTTTTGAGCTCAAAACATCAGTTCAACTCGGCTCGAACTCAGTTTCGAACCGAGCCGAATTGAGCTGTTTTGAGTTGAGTTGAGCGAGCTAACCGAGCTAACTTTACTCATGTACAGCCCTAATGTCAACCATCCATCATGTGGGCCCACCTTTAATGTCCATCATCCATCATGTTAGTCCCACCTTTGATGTGGACCATTCATTGAATGGGGCCCACTTGATGTGGATGTTCCATTATGTTGGGCCACACCTTGATATGGGTCATCAATACCATTAATAGACTATAATGCTTGTGAGATATTCATCCAATTTATCAATTTGGCCACATCATGTTAAGGATATAAGCGCAAAAATGAAGCAGGTTTAAAACTCAAGTGTACCACATTACCAGAAAAAGTTAATAGGGAAATGGCCAAGGTTGAAATCTCCTTGAGGTTCACCGTGAAGTTCATATGCTGTCCATGTTGTGGATGAACTGAAAACACATAATATTAGCTTTACTCAAACTTATTCGGTCCCACGGATGTTAGCTTTACTCAAACTTATGTAGTTCCAAGAATGTTTTATAGGTGGATATTTAACCATTGTTATTTCCTTTTGTGTGGATAACTTGAATTTTGGATTTGCTTCATTTTTAGACACATGTCCTCACATAATCTGTTGGAACATATAGACAATGAATTTCTCCAAACATTACAGTGGCCCCACCTAACTGAGAAGAAATCCACCACGTCCATCAGTTTTGCAAGATTATGTCAGGACATTGCCCAAAACGGACTGAAATCCAAAACTCAGATGAGCCACATGACTAAGGATTGAACATCCACTGTTGAAACATGTGTGTGCCACATAAGTTTTGAATCAGGCTAATTTTTATGTTTTCAGTTCATCCTACTAGGAATGACCTTATGAAGGATATGTTTGGTATATAAGTATCACGGTGGACCCAGGAAGGTTTCAACGGTAGAAATTTACCTAGACACGTTTCCCTGATGTTCGGATCACTTGAGTTTTAGATTTCCGTCAGTTCTGGGCTCATGTCTTAACATGACCCTGACGCGGTGGATTTCCGTAAAGATGACGGTGGGCATCACCTAACTTCACGTCGCGGAAAGTTACTGCGAAAGGCTTTAAAGAGGGAATCCGCGTCCGGCGTACCACTGGAACTGCTTATGTTGTTTTATCCATGCACTGTTGATGTATCAAAGTTTTCTTTTGGCAAAAAGGACTTTCTTTCACGAAACTTCGGAACATTTTCGGTGAGAAGAAGCGGTCCTTCGCTCGAGTAGAGTTAGATACCGGGTTTCTTGCGCGTCACGGCAACACTCCCGTGTTATTTATGCACCGCTTAAGAATGATGGTGACTTTTAAAATGCAAGAATGGCGTAGTTATACGGCAATCAATACCATCTTAATCATGATCTGACTCTGATTTTTTCATATACGAATAGTTGTACTGAGAAGATGATATCAACCATTTGATGTTTTCTTTGGAATGTGGACCACCCACTATTTTACTTTTGACCGTCTATCTGAAACCTATTAGCTGGATGGTTAGGATTGGTTGATCGGTGCGAGTTTGGATATCAGCTCCATCTACAACAGGACCCACAATTTGGATGGTCTGGGTTAACAATACTTCAGTGCCACATCGGAAGAGAATGAGTCAACCCCGTTTAAATGGTGCAAAACAGATCAAACCCCACATAGAGAGACGTGTCCAACCCATGATTCTTTAACGCCTGGGCCCACCAAGTGTGTTAGGGCAGTTCGACTTATCTACCTTCCTCAATTTTCAAAGATCTTGACTTACTAGCATACAATCTTTCTTTCTTTTTATTTTTCTTTTTATTTTTTTTTTGGTGTGTATTCCGTGGTCCATGGAGACCCCCCTGCATGAGTCGTGGTTCCAGCCCATCTTCCAGCACATTTTGACAATCTAAACCGTTCATCTCATTTTTCGCACCAATTTAATTAGGTTTCTATAAAAAAAGTTCATGTTGAATATTGGTCATTTCATTACATATATTCTTGTAATTGGAGTACCGTCACCTAGTTCAGACGTTCATTTCAACGACACCATTGAGGATCATCATTCAGCGTGACTTTTGGACCATTGACCATCCCCCAGTCGTCTTCATCCAAGTATGGTGGGCCCCATCTGGAGGCATTTCGCTAGTAATGCGATTAGCGTGTGTAGCAAGGAAATAACAGCACTATGGAATAAATCAGAATATAAACAGACTTTTGACAATACAATGTGAACTATTGACTTGTTTCTTATCTTTCCGGCCTTAAAAAATTCTCACGGAGGTTTTCTAATTCCACGCGCGCGTGTGGGAGCAATAGACATTCACACACATGGCATGATGAGATGAGACGTTTCCATCAGGGTCGGGGTTTTAAGAGTCGGACGAGTCTGATGTGACTCATCAAGTCAACAAGGATGTGGTCTGCCCCGATTTGGTTCGATATCATTAGTCATCCCCAGTCACCATTGACTTGGCCCCGTCGGACCAATTCAACCCTGACTCGGATGAGTCACAACTCAACTTAGGGCCGAGCAAGTCCGGCCGAGTTACTGAGTCTTTATATCATGATCAGGCCATTTCACAATTCAGGTGGGCCAGAGCACACCAAAACAAATGAATGGCTAGAACATATTTTAACCGTTGTATGCTGTGGCCCACCTAAAGAGTGAAATGGTTTTATTTTTAAGAAAGATCTCACAATTATTTCCAACGTAACAGAAAGCTCAGATCTTACACACGTGTGGATATGTACCACTGAACACGCGTGTGGAATTGGCAAACCCGTGTCCAATTCCAATCTAGTAATTGGATGGTGAGAACCGTAGGTTCAACCGGATGAACGGTTAAAATCACGATACACCGACCACCTTTACGGTGGTGATGAGGTGGGTCACCAAACCTTTCGGCAAGTTCCACGAGTTCATACACAGCCGAGATGACGGTCTCATTCAATTCAAGAAGAAAAAAAGAATAAAGAATTAAGTCATTGATAAAAAGCCCAGGCATTCACATAAAGGATAAAGAAAAGGCCTTCTCAACCTGCTGCAGACTCTCCCTTAGTAAGAACAATGTCCGGCGATTATCACTGGACCCTCTCCTTCAATGATGATCATCAAGAGAGAAGAGGGTACGGAGTGAACGGTCGAATCATGCTCATTGCCGTCATATCATTGTTCTTTGTCGTAGTCATTGTCATCATCCTCCATATCTATGCTAGATGTATCATCCGTCGTCAGGCAAGACGCCGGGCCATGATTCGTCAACTGAACATGGCCATTGCAGATGCACATAGGCAGTCCCAAGAACCACCCAAGACCGGGCTCGAACAGTCGGTCATCGCTACACTCCCTATATTCACCTACAAACAAGCCGACCGGATCGACGACGTTGGTGTCGAATGCACAGTTTGCCTTAGTGCATTAGAGGAAGGGGAGATGGCTAGAATTCTGCCTAACTGTAAGCACATGTTCCATGTGCAGTGCATAGACATGTGGTTGCACTCTCACTCGACATGCCCAATTTGCAGAACTGGGGCTGAGCCTCGACCCCAACATGTGAACAGAGAACCAGCAGCCTTCGCAGGTGCATCGGCTCCACCTTTGGATTTGTTGAACCGGGCGGCATCAATGGCATCTGAGGGTACATCGAATGCGGCGGCCCAGTCCTCGAAAATGGGCGGATCGGGTTCGCGATTGAGCTCTTTTAGGAGGATGCTTAGTTGGGAAAGATCAGAGAGGAGGATGCAATCATGTGGGCAAGCTGATGCTGTGGAAGATCTGGAGAGGCAGTGATATTTGGTATACTAGTTCCTTATATTGCTTCTCATTTCCTTTTTTTCACTTGGGTTTATAGATTTATCTGTGATAAGGCCTTTTTTTTTTTTTTTTTTTAATATACATTCCTCTTTGGGTGTATATTCGGGTTTCTTTATATCTTTATTAGATTTTAGTGATGGGTAATGGTTTGTAAAATACGGATTTTTCATTTGTTCATTTTGGGCGCCCGTCCGATTGGTGGATGAAATCTGGATGAGACGTAGTCCAAAAATCAGGCGGATTGGAAGTCCGTAACAATTTGATTCATCATCCATTTTGGAATGATCAAAGGAGGTTAAGGCAACCAGCCAAAGAAATTTCTATGGAACATAAGGCTCATTTAGATCTCCGAAATGGAATCCAAATCCCATGGTAAATGAAATCAATGTGAATTGAAATCCTCAAGTTTCGTTTGCATACCAGTAATTAAAATATACTGGAATTGTTTGGATGCTTGTAATTAGATTGCAATGCCTAAATCAGTTTTAATACTACAGTGTGACATCTAATATAATAATTGTAATAAGCCCACTTAAATATATACTTTGGCAAAAATAAGAAAATTCTAAGCATAGGGTGGAACATAAAAGTGTCACTTTCGAAAATCTGAACTTTTTAGTATTTGTATATGATTCTAGCCTGCTGAGAGGATTCAGATACACATGATTTTGTTGCATTTCGTTTCACATTGATTTCAATAACCACTATTTATTATCAACCAAATAATCTTTTTTTACCCATGTGCATCCATTTACCACGAGTACAACCGTTTACCATAGCACTATCATTCTTTAAAAAGGTAAATGAAGTGAGGTGAAATGCACCTTTCTTGGAAGTAACTTCCATCATCTCCATGGTCATCTAAGCTTTATAATCTCAATTAATTAGAATAGGCTACATAAACCGTGTTTTGAAAAAATCAAAACAACTCAGTGAGTTGTTTGCAGGAAGAGAACATGTACATGTTTTAGAACCCACTTATAATAGGATGATAATCATGTACACATGCCACCAATATGCTTTGAAGGAAAAGGTTGTTCGGAGGTCACGCAAATGCGGAATAGCAATTTTCATAGACAGTTTTATCCATGCGCCCAAACACAACAAATTGACATCCATCTCCAGGATTTAATTACTGAAAATGAAAACTCATTTTTTAAGTGAAATTTCCCCAGGATCCAAAATAAAACCCAAGGTTAGGAATAGCCAATGGCTGATTTCTTTTTCTTTATTAAGTAGTACATCCATGAGATTAGGTATCAGTTGGCTGGTGAGTATTCATGAGATAAAATAAAATTTTAAAAAAATCATTAACATTAATAGCCTTTTTGGTGCATGGTATCAGGTGGGATTAGGTGGTATATTCATCGTTTGAAAGTGACCCGAAGAATTACATTAATTCAGGTATCCTATAATCCAAAGCCAATAGTAAATACTACAGGATTTATAGTGGATTTCCAAATTCACTTTATCCATCAGCCCTATGTTGATGCATGTGTTTTATCCAAGTTATCGACAGTTTTATCCATGCGCCCAAACACAACAAATTGACATCCATCTCCAGGATTTAATTACTGAAAATGAAAACTCATTTTTTAAGTGAAATTTCCCCAGGATTCAAAATAAAACCCAAGGTTAGGAATAGCCAATGGCTGATTTCTTTTTCTTTATTAAGTAGTCCATCCATGAGATGAGGTATCAGTTGGCTGGTGAGTATTCATGAGAAAAAATAAATTTTTTTTTTTTAAAAAAATCATTAACATTAATGGCCTTTTTGGTGCATGGTATTAGGTGGTATATCCATTGTTTGAAAGTGACCGGAAGAATTTCATTAATTCAGGTATCCTATAATCCAAAGCCAATAGTAAATACTACAGGATTTATAGTGGATTTCCAAATTCACTTTATCCATCAGCCCTATGTTGATGCATGTGTTTTATCCAAGTTATCGACAGTTTTATCCATGCGCCCAAACACAACGAATTGACATCCATCTCCAGGATTTAATTACTGAAAATGAAAACTCATTTTTTAAGTGAAATTTCCCCAGGATTCAAAATAAAACCCAAGGTTAGGAATAGCCAATGGCTGATTTCTTTTTCTTTATTAAGTAGTCCATCCATGAGATGAGGTATCAGTTGGCTGGTGAGTATTCATGAGAAAAAATAAATTTTTTTAAAAAAAAAATCATTAACATTAATGGCCTTTTTGGTGCATGGTATTAGGTGGTATATCCATTGTTTGAAAGTGACCGGAAGAATTTCATTAATTCAGGTATCCTATAATCCAAAGCCAATAGTAAATACTACAGGATTTATAGTGGATTTCCAAATTCACTTTATCCATCAGCCCTATGTTGATGCATGTGTTTTATCCAAGTTATCCATCCATTTGTGCCATATACACATGACATTCAAGTTGCCCGTGGTATGTTGATTATAATTCGATGGTCCACCAAATGTAGGTTTTGCTTAATACAGTATATTTTCAAGAGAAGATTTTGATCCAAACGTGGGATTAGACAGTCATGTCATGGTATTTTTGGACACATAATCATTATGCAAAGATGGTGTTAATTTTATCTAATGCAATTCCATACCATTTAATCCCACGGTTCAAAAAGCCCAAGATTTAAATGGTTGATTCCATTTAGTTACGAGATGGAAGTTTGCTATAACCAAATGCACTTCCACACGCAAGGCATCCGAGTGGTGTTCAAGGTTGCCATGCCGCCCGCGGACGGGTTTTAAATAGTGATCCAAACATCACTCAGCTAGCTGCTATCAAAACTCTGTGGACCTCAACATGATGCATGAGTTTTCTCCTTGCTGTCCATTCATTTTTTCAGTTTATTTTTGGGCATCACATAAAAAATAAGGCATATCAAAATCTCAAGTGGACCACACTATAGGAAACAGTACGAAAACTTTTTGGGGGCCATAGAAGTTTTGGATCAAGCTAATATTTGTATTTTCCCTTAATCCAGGTCTGTGTGATAGATTAATACGTTAGATGGTAAATCAACATTACAGTGGGCCTTATTAAGTTTTTAATCGTGGACATTCAATCAACACTGTTTTCTGTGGTGTGGTCCACTTGAGATTTGAATTGGCCTCATTTTTTTTGTTCGCACCCTAAAATGAGGCAGAAAAATGGATAGACTGCATGGATAAAACATATACATCATGGTGGCCCCACAAAGCTTTGACATCAGCTAGTTGGCTGGTGTTGGGGTCACTAGCCTAACAGCGTCTGCCACCAGCGGGTTGCTTGTGTCTGACGTTTGGGAATGGATACTTCCAACCTAATATTCCTCTTTCTTTATTCCTCCATTCAATGAGATAAAGAACTGCCTTGAAGGACGTTACTGAGAAAGTCATAGCCGAACCACCCGTCCAAATACTGTGCACCACTTCAGATGTTTTGTGTTAAAAAATCTCACTAAAGAGAGAAGATAGCAAACAACCGGCCGAATTCAGAAAACGTCCACTGATCAGAGATCTGGACCATTTCTTCAATCTGATGTTGGGTCGATGTCCCATCTACAGCATGTCCTACTATTTGGACGGTCTGGGTTTAGGAACATGTATAGCACGTGTGCATGCACGACTCTTGGCCGTTCATCACAACGCAACACATATGTGCCCATGCGCATTCTTATTAGGTAGGCCCACATATATGGTGAATGTGGACAGTTGGGTGACCGTCCAAATCTGTTGGGCCCACTTGAGGTGCAGATCATGTTCTGCTTTCTGGGTCAGGGCATAAAGATGATGGGGCACACCTACAAGTATGCCATCTATGGGGCGATCGAGTCCAGGTGAATGAAGCCCCTTTCCTAGTCCTCACATATGAAACCACCAACTCAACTTGGGAGTTGTGTTGTCCAGCTAAGGGTGCTAAAAGTGGACCCCACTTCGTTGGATCCCTCACTGTGGGCTCACCTTGATATATGTATTGTACCATCATGGACCTTTTATGATTCAATAGAATCGTTTTTGTTAGGCAACCGTAAGAATCCCATCCATGGCCTCGAAAAAGATGGCTACAACAGATAAGGCCAAATCAATGATGATCATGAACAGTGAGATTTTTGCATGTTAACCTTTGAAATATGTGCTAGACTTAATGGACAGTTCAGATCGATTGATGAGGTTGCCCAAGTGAACCAATAGAATTAGTAACGCTAGTAGTGCAGGTTTGGACCCTAGATAGTGCACCACGTAGGCACATGCAGGTTTGCTGTTGTAGGCCTACATGGGCTTGAGTTGAGCTCGAGCCTGAGCTGTATAGTATTGGGCTGGGCCTTGCTGGCCTAGCCCAACGCAGCCCGTTGCCACCCAGGTTGTCCCAAGGCGAGGTGGAGATTGAAATGGGAGTCTCCTCCATCACTGATACAAAATTCAAGTGGACCACACCACAGGAAACAAGGGGGATCGAATGCCCACCATTGAAACATTCCTGGGCCCCGTGGGAGTTATGGATCAAGCTGATATTTGTATTTTTACTTCCCTATGGTAAGAATCAGCTTATGAACGGGTTAAGTTGCATATAACATCACAGTGGACCTTAAGAAGGTTTCAATGGTGTGTGTTTCCATCATTTTTTTCTTTGTGGTGTGGGCCACTTAAGTTTTGGATCTACTTCATTCTTGATCTCACGGCCTAGCATGAGCTGGCTAAACTGATGGACGGAGTAGATATCACACGGACATAACGGTGAGCTCCGCAGAGATTTGTGTAACAGGAACTTCCTGCAACAAGGGTAACAGTAAACTAGAGGCTTAACCGGTTGCCACCGGTCACCACCAAGTTGTCATTTCAGGGTTTCGAAAGTCCAAGTCAACCACGGATATACCAATGGGATCGGTGGTAGCAGGTGGACTATAACCTCGCAGTATACGTGTGAGATTAGCTAATCTCCAACTTGGGACAGTGAGAAAAGTCGTCCCACCGGATGAACCGTTCAGATGATCACGTACGGTGGTGATTCGTGAGCCGCCAAATTAGTCGGCAAGTTCCGTCCTATCTGTCTTTAGTCCGTGAAGATTAACTACTCATCGCGTCAGCAGCCAAATTCGCTACTGAAGTGACGTCACCAAGTGCTGTGGGCTCCACCAGGATGCATGTATTGTATCCGCACTGTACATCCATTTGGAGAGATTATTTTAGCGCATGAACATAGAATAAGGCATATGCAAATCTCAAGTGGACCCCACCCTAGAAAACAGTAACGTTCACCGTTGAAACCTTCCTGAGGCGACCATCATGCTTATTTGATACCAACCTGTTCATAAGTTAACACAGACATACATCCTGATCATAAGTTAACACAGACATAAACCCTCATTTCAACTGGTAGACTGAGTGGATATACCTCATTTCAACACTTGAGGTCCTGGTATCTGGCCCTAGTGGGGGTGGCTAACAGTGCATGTACTGACCGTTGGTGTGTACTAACAAGCTAACAATAAAAGAATTGTTTTAAAAAAAAAAAAAAAAAAAAAGAGTTAACACAGAGATAGACGTAGGTAAAACACAAATATCAGCTTTATCGAAAACTTCAACAGCTCCTGAGAAGTTTTTTATGGTAGTCCCTGCTGTTTTTTCTTGGTGGGTTCACCTTAGCTCTGTATCTGTCTCTTTCTTGTTGAGAAGTGGAGCCACATGCATAGATTTTGTATCACAAGTCCTTTTGCAACTGGGATGCGGAAAGGAGTTTTGCAGATTTCGTGTTGCAAGTCCTTTCGCAACTGGGATGCGAAAAGGAAGTTGCCAAAACTATAAATTTGGGTCCCTAAGGCTATTCTAGGGTTAAGATGAATATTGGGGAGCTATTCTAAGGTGTGGAAAAAGGGTTTTCCCTGTATCTCTAAGGGAGAGGTTAGTATATTGCCTTATAATCTTCGTTCTTCATAGTGGAAGTTTGCATCCGTGGTTTTTTACCCTAGTTTGGGGTTTTTCCACGTATATCTTGTCTCGTGGTTTGTTTGGATTGTTTTGATCTATAACTAGTTTATATTTCTTTTGTTTATCGTTTGTGGGTAAGGCCTGAGATTGGATCTAGGCTCACTGCGTTGTTGGTGTGCTGCGCAACAATTGGTATCAGAGCTATTGGTTTAGTTCTAATGGGAGCGATGGCGGAAGATGGAAAAACTAGAATTGAGAAGTTTGATGGTTCAAACTTTGCCTTCTGGAAGATGCAGATGGAGGATTATCTGTATCAGAATGACCTCTACATTCCTCTAGGAGAAAAAGAGAAGAAACAAGAAAAGATAACAGATGATTAATGGTTTTTACTGGATAGGAAGACTTTAAAAACGATCCGACTCTCTTTGTCTAAGAGCGTCATCTTCAATATATCCAAGGTAAAAACTACAAAAGAATTAATAGAAGCCCTAGCCACCATGTATGAAAAGCTCTCGGCATACAACAAGGTTCATCTTATAAAACAACTATTCAACATAAAGATGTCCGATGGTGGGAGCGTGGTTGAACATCTAAACGAGTTCAATACAGTCACGAGACAGTTGGAATCCGTTGGCATAGTTTTTGAGGATGAGGTCAAAGTGTTATTGATCTTATCCAGTTTACCAGACAGTTGGGATGGTTTGGTGATTGCTATGAGCAATTCTTCAGGGTCGATAAAGCTGAAATTTGATGATGTGGTCGGTCTAATTCTCAGCGAAGAATCTAGAAAGAAGGCATCAGGAGTTTCAGGGGATTTAGGGAATGCTCTAAATGTTGAAGGAAGAGGAAGATCACTGAACAAAGGAGGCAATAAACATGGGCGTTCTAAGTCGAGAAAGAAGTCCGAGGGACCGAAAGACAAAGACGGGTGTTGGCATTGTGGCAAGAAGGGGCACATGAAACGTGATTGCAGGGTGCTTAAGAAACAAGAAGGAAACTCTCAAAGTGGGAAGGATTTAGTGAATCTATCTAAGGAGAATGACACAGAGGTGTTGATCTTGTCTCTTGATGCGAGGAATGAGTATTGGGTTATAGACTCAGGTGCTTCGTTTCATACCACTTCATGCAAGGGAGTTCTGCGTAATTATGTGTCAGGTGACTTTAGGAGAGTATACCTGGGTGATGATGAGCCATGCAGTATTGTTGGAAAAGGAGATGTTCAGATAAGTCAAAAAGACTGAACAACTTTGAAATTGAAGGATGTCAGACATGTACCGAGTTTGAAACGTAACTTGATTTCAGTGGGGCAGTTGGCCGATACCGGTTATGTGACGACATTCACCAGTGATTCCTGGAAGATCACAAAAGGTGTCTTGGTGATATCTCGAGGCAAGAAGGAAGGTACTTTGTACGTGACTTCAAGATCGTATTGTTCACTCTCAATCGCATCAACTGGAGTGAATGGGCAGTTATGACATCAGAAGTTGGGACATATGAGTGAAAAGGGAATGAAAGTACTATTATCAAAAGGGAAGCTACTAGGGCTGAAGTCTATTGACTTGAAATTCTGCGATGATTGCGTGTATGGTAAGCAGAAGAGGGTAAGTTTCAAGAAGACAGGACGTGCTCCAAAGACGCATCTGTTGGGGCTTGTACACACTGATGTATGAGGACCAGCATAGGTATCATCTCTCAGTGGCTCACGTTATTTTGTTTCCTTTATTGATGATGCTATTAGAAAACTGTGGGTCTATTTCTTAAAGCATAAATATGATGTATTTGATGTATTTAAGAAGTGGAAAGTCATGGTAGAAAATAAGACAGGTAAAACAGTGAAGTGTCTCAGATCTGATAATGGGAGAGATTATTGTGATAAAAGGTTTGAGGAGTATTGTGCAGCAAATGGAATCAAACATCAGAAAACGATTTCAAGGACACCACAACAGAATGGTGTGGTTAAGCGCATTAACAGAACCATCCTTGAGTGCGCCAGGAGCATGAGGTTACATGCAGGGTTGCCCAAGACCTTTTGGGCAGATGATGTAAATGCTGTGAATACAGCTTGGGTCCTTGCTCTTACCCGGGTGGTAGACCCTTTAGAGTTTCAACACCGGGTCATGGGTTCGAGTACCCACGGTGGTGAAATCCCACAGCGTGTGTGTGGCGTGAGTGTGTGAGGGTGTGTGTGTAAAATATATATATATATATATATATATATATATATATATATATATATATGCATCAGCCGACAGGATACGTGGCACCAAGAAAGGAGAACAAGGTGTGCAGACTGAAGAAGAGTTTATATGGCCTGAAGTAGGCCCCAAGACAGTGGTACAAGAAGTTCGACAGTTTCACGTCGAAAAACAGCTTTAGGAGATGTCATGCAGACCACTGTTGTTACTTGAAGAAGTTTGATACGTCATATATCATTCTTCTTCTGTACGTTGATGATATGCTGTGGCCAGTTCAAGCATGAAGGACATCTTAGATCTCAAAAGACAACTGTTTAGAGAATTTACAATGAAGGATTTAGGAGCTGCAAAATAAATCTTAGGCATGATGATAAAGCGTGACAGAGAAAACAAGAAACTGGTGTTGTCACAGGCAGAGTACATAGCTAAGGTACTTGATCGATTCAATATGGGAGGTACTAAGCCGGTTAGCACTCTATTAGCCAACCACTTCAAGATATCTAAGGAGCAAGGGGTAAAGATGCAGGAGGAACGGGATTACATGGCTAAAGTCCCATACGCGTCAGCTATAGGGAGTCTCATGTATGTTATGGTGAGCACGAGGCCAGACATTGCTCAAGCAGTGGAAGTTGTTAGCAAGTTCATGAACAATCCCAAGAAGAAACATTAGGAAGCTGTGAAGTGGATTCGTAGATACCTGGTAGGTACTAAGGATGTAGGGCTATGTTATGGTAGATCGGTGATCAGGGTCGAATATTGCATATCAGACCCCAGCAATTGCCTAATTTTACATACATGATAATGTTTAATGCCAGATTTTAATTATATTTTTGTTACAGGAGGAAATCAGGAGCGTTAATTGGAAATTGATGTTAAAGGCATGGATTTGACACTCCAAAGTCTCCAGAGCACGGGATGGACTCCAGAGAACCAATGGTGAAGAATATACACGCCTAGGATCGGAGGAAAGCAAGCCAAAGGGGCCCTAAAAGGGTCCAGAATGTAAGATCACATGGTTCCCGCCATCCGATCAGTTCGAAACTTCATACATATGATGGGGGCCATAAATTAACCGTACATATTAAATTTCAGCCCTTTCAGATCTTGGCAAGTGGTCCAATGGACAGATCAGCCCATTAATCTTCACTTTGGGGCCCACTTGATATTTGGAACTGCCTCAAACTTGGTTTTGGCGGTTGTTATTATATGAAGGAAAGGATAGACGGTGCAGATTTCTCGTAAACATCATGGTGGACCCTGTGTATGAAGTGTGTACACCGAGTACACAAGTGCCGCCCGTGCACCGCACGTTGCCTCGGTCAAACAAGACCGCTGACCCGAGCTCTTTCTCCAGCGCTTTAAGCCAACATTTCAGAACGATCGACGGTCGGTCGTCGGTTGTGGTATAAATCTATAAAAGCATACATTATGGTGGGCCCGAAAATCGGGGGGTCGAACATAAACTCAACTCCCAGGAGTTCCGAACATCACTTATGCAACAAAATGAATGATGATTGAATGTTGACTGTATTCGTGCATTGAACATGAGTGAGATTAAGCCAAAACAGCATATCATACTCCAGAGACAGTTAAATTTGCAAGTGGAAGACTGTGATAGATAGATAAAATATATAACTTATGATGAGTCTCCAGAGTGTGATAACATTACCAGGTTAAATAAATGCAAGTGCAGTTCTAAAATGTACCAAATGTGAGAAAGTGTAATGCCTCCTATCCCATATACCATAGCCCCGTCAATACAATATCAAGTCTTCATTGACTGCCAGAGAAAGATACGATAGGAGAACTCCTCCTATCATCACGAAAATAGTCCGGCTTTGCTTCACAAGCATCGCCATCACACAAACTCAACAAATCTGGTTGGTGTTGCAAACACCGTCACAATCCACACGTGGGAGTGAGTGATCAACTCAAGGAACGATAAAGCATAGGTTAACATGTTATCAATTCAACCAAGCGGTAATGATAAAGCGATACAAATCAAACATTTCTAACTACTCTTGTTAAGTGCGAAAATGAAATGACATGATGTCTTTGTATGCCCTTGCTAAAACCACCCTCAAGCGACATCATCTTACGTTCGCGAATGCTTACTCCTCGATGCGCCACATCTACAAAGCACATGCGGTGCGATGATGCTCATGATTACCAAGTTATTATTAGTCCATTTCAAATGAAAGAATATTGGGAAACTAAGGTACCTCCCTTATATCATTCCCAAACATGATCCATTCTAGGGTCGTCAATCCTAGTTAATCTCATACGATATTATGGTTTGAGAGGCGTAGCGAAGGCATCACAAAGGGCTCGTCACCCGTCGACGGATACGAGATCTCACCGTGTATGCGGCTCAATCGGTGGATGGCCGTCGGCTCGAGTACGGGTCTCACCGCAGTACTCGGCTCAATCACTAGCCGTCGGCTGAATACGGGTCTCACCGTACTCGGCTCAACTCATACTCCAATTCTTTGTGAAAGACTCGTCGCCAATCACGCTGCACCTTGGAGTATACTCGAAGATACTACGGAGGACTCGTCGCCCGTCAGCACGAGCACAGGTCTCACCGTACTCGGCTCTCGCCGTAAGTATCGACAGCTCGAATATAGTGTCCCATACCACCATAATCGGCTCACGAGTCTAGTTGCTCAATGGTCACTACGGGGAAGCACATGGCCCCAGTGTAGGCCGACAGCTCGACCACGGTGTCTCATACCACCATGCCCCGGCTCATGAGTCTTAGCAGATCTAGGTACCATGGTTAAAAGGGATTTCACTGGTAAGTTTAGTACCCTAGGTTCAAGCAGTAGCGACCAAACATGGTGAACATACATAAGACAGATCGGGTTACTTGACGAGCTCGGCTAGCTCGAGCGCATAACAAGTTGAACGACATGAAGTGCATAAGCACTTCGGGCGTGGCCAACCACTATCGCCAACCGGTACGACTCGGGTTCGTCGAAAACATCTCACGTGGCAAATGAATCGCGACCACGAATTCAATCTGGTAAGTGGATTGTCTGCGGACTATAATCATAGCCTCAAACATGATAACTTGCAGATAGATAAAGCAGTAATGGATCAAGATTCCACTCATACAATCAAGGTATGTTATTATCCATTTAGGGCGCCAGGGCTGTTGTACGCACTCGTTGCTCCGCTCCCCCATCACCCATGACGGATCATACAACGTAAATAGAAATTTAAACATATGCATTACATAGTTATAATCATAAAGCAGTTGAGCATGTTATGAATCACAACACAAGCATGAGTTTATACATGTTCAATTCCTAATCACACAACAATCCAAGGAGATCATACACATAGTTAAAAGAGGTTGAGAATCATATCTCAACACCCTTATACATTACAATTTGCTAACTACTACTCATTCAGACATTTCAAGAAACACTTAAACAACATGCATCAACATACATGACATATGTCGATCACATAGGCATTAGGCCAAATCCTTTCACTAGGGAGTTGCCCCAATCATAACACGCATACACCCACGACGGATAGTCATGGCAAGCGAGTGAATCCAAGTTCCATATTCATTCAAGCATTTCATGCAAACACTTGGGCCACACATTTTAGCATATATAGTGTATATTGGCTTATGGCGTGATTTAGGAAAAATCCTTTCGTCAAAAGGGTATCGCCAATACAACAATCATGAATCCATGACAATTAATCATGGCGAGCACGAATGAGAATTCTATACTCATTCAGTCATTTTCACAAACACTTAGAATACACTATTACAACATACATAGTGTATGTTAGCAAAAACATGTATTAGGGCTATCCTTTAGCCAAGTGAGTATTTTATCCATGTATAATATATTACTACAACAAATAATCATGATAAATACATCTCCAAAATTTATCGTATACAGATTTTCTAAAATACGCATTTTCAATATACATAGAGTATACAAGCAAACATGTATTACGGCGATTCCTTTCGCTAAGCAAATATTTTATACGCACATAATATATTTATACGACAATTAATCATGACAAACACATCGCTAAAATATACATGTATACGGTGCTTCTTACAATAATCTAGTATTTCTACATACATAGTGTTTATTAGTAAACATGTATTTAGGCGAATCCTTTTACCAAATAAGTATTTTATCCATACGTCATATATCCATATGACAAATAAACATGTCAAACACATTTCCATAAAAAATAATACGTATACGGTATTTTATACGAATACCTAGAGTATGTGAAATTCCAAATTCTACAATTCTAATCGAAACAAAAACTGAAAGCACTTTGTACATGTGCAATTGCATGCAGATCATGAATCTACCATTATCTGACATTGAAAGCGTTGAAAACCATAACCTATACACCTAAAGTCCGCACCTTTAGTCGTAGAATCGTAACGAAGTCGATAGGTTCGCTAAGCTTCCGTATACGGGAGTTTGGCAACCTAGAGAATGAAATAAGGTTAGCTATTTCCTAACCTACAACTGTCTAATCCCCTAAACAGGTTAGGGTTAGAGTTTATTACCTAGAAATGACGCCGGAATCGCCGGGAAAGCGGCAAGAAAGAGGCGGTGCAGCCCGTGGAGCGGCAGGGAAGTACGGCAGGGAGTAGCTCCCACTTCTCCCTCACTTTCTCTCTCTTTTCTCTCTCTCAAATCCAAATTCGTATGGCTGGAATGGGAGATGGTTTAAGGTCCTTATATAGACTCTTGTTCAAGGGTTACTGCTAATATAAGTATTTCGTCACTTTTCCAGCTCAAAAGAGAGGTTCTGGTGGCCCTCCTTGAGCCAAACGTCAGACTTAAGCTTACCACACATGGATCAATGTGGGATTACGTTTTTGACTCGATCGGATTCCCAGATCGCACGTGGCAGACCACTTTCAGTTCAACGGTCAGTGGGCCACGATCCGAAATTCCAAGCACATGTAAATGTTCCTGAAATTTTTCCTGATCCGAGGGTATAATTTGGTCTGATTCTGACGGTCTGGTTGCTTAATACTGATGCGCAAGCGAAAGGTGCCAGATCACTATTCCAGATATTTATTTCGGAATGGGAATAGTGTTTTTCACACACCCTCGCTCCGGATCCAAACGAATGGCCGTGGGACATTGGCTGGACCTGATTTTTGAGATGATAGTCAAGCCCAGCGAGGCGGTCCTAAGTCCTTAACTTCGTATTGTTTGGACTCCCGATGTGCGGTCCAGATCAGATACTGAAATTTTGAGATGCTCCCGAGAGCAAATGGTAATGAGATTGATCCTAGATTTTAGGATAACCTAGCGTCAATGATTCTGCAAGTTTTGGGTCTTGCAGATCGTATTTAAAGCGATTCAAATGGATTTCATGGCTAATCTAGTTTAGCACCTAGTTCACTTTGTCAAATTTCTAAAGGATTTAGTCCTAAGTGATTTAAATTCGAGGTGGTACTCAGGCCTTTGGAGTTTGTATATGAGGTGATCCAAGTTATGATACTTAACTAGTTTAAGATAGTGTCTAGGGTAAAAGTTCTTAGAAAAATTGGAAGATCAAGGTGGTGAAGGGTGAGATTTGTGAAGGAAATGGGTTCAAAGGCGGCTTTAGACTTTGGGATTCAGTTCTGACAAGTTAATGAAGTATTAGGATCGACCCATTGCCTAAGGACGTCTAATCCCAGGTTGACAAAAATCCGGGGCGTTACAGGGGCCCACCTAGTGTCCATATGGAAAATCCAAACCGTCCATGCTTTTCCTGGGGCATCCATTACCACTGCCTAGATGGCATAATGGTAAAATACTGCAAATATCAATTTCTAACCGTTCAAACACAAAACGGACAGTAAGTTCAAATCTCTGGTGGACCACACCTAAATCAAACTAAAATGAGTATTCCCGACCGGTTTTTCCTCCTCCGTGCAATGGACGGAGTGGATTTTCCATGTAACCAACAGAGTGGGCCCCACCAGAACGGACAGCGATCGCGTCCCTGTTTCCGCGTCCGCGTAACCCGACGGCTGCCAGTTTTGCGAGAATTTAGTGGGCCCCGTTCGTCACCTGTACAGAAGATCTGATCCGTCCATCTTGTAGAGGGCCACGAGAACTACAAAACCATACTGAGATTCCACTCCCATGCGTACACACGTGTGTGGTACAGAGGCCAAAAGTGGACTGCCCCGGGACGTTCAAATCTGATCTTTTTGAGATTTCTTCTGTGGGCCACGTTAATGGACCTTCAAAACCACCCATTCTTGACTGAAATTTCGTCCTGAATCCAATGGACAGGGTGGATTTTCCAGAAAACACCTCTGTGGGGCCCACCGATCACGGTTGCGAAAATCTGCACTTCGAGTCCGTCTACGACTCTGCCACCGATTCCAGCCATCCAGCAACTATAAAAGGGAAGTGTTGGACGTGGGGAGGCATTCAGATCGAGGGAATTCGAGATCCAGAGCCAGGAGGAGAAGAAAGAGAAGAAAGAGAAGGAAGAAGAGAGAGAGAGATTGTTCGGTTTGGTGTTTTATTTTATGAATTTCATTTAATATTTTTTATGGATTTTATGGGTCACTAATCTCTCAGCTAGGGCTGAGATGAAGCCCCTAATTTGATCACTCTTGTATTGGTTGATTTACTTTGAATTTTAATTAATTTATTTTTTTTCTCTAAGTGGGCTTGACGGGTTTAAATTCCATATTTCTCCATCTATGAACTTGATCAAAGTATATAGATGGATGTTGTTTGGATGCTTATTACAGGTACTTGTGTCTGATCAAGAACAAGTTTCCTATAGAGGAAGAAACAGGGTGCTTTAATGAATGTACATTCCATGTACCCGACCAAGGACATGGGATTTGTTGTTCATGGCATTGCTTAAAGGAATTAGACAGTCTGTATGCCCGATTAAGGACACAGATTGTGCTTTCTCTATTTAAGTGGTATCAATTTAGATCAAGGTGAATCAACAGACAAAACAAGGGTTAGGATAATTAGGGGTGGATTCAAAAGTCCTAGTGCTCTCTCTCTGATTGAATTTTCTTCCCTGTTTTTAATTATTTTTTTCATAGAATTGTGCTTAGTAATTAGTGCCATTATTTGTTGGATTAGTTAAGGAGAATCATAGATTGGAGTTGTGACGACCAGTCCTCGTGGGAACGATCTCGTAATACGTACCGTATCTGCATCTGATTCGTATACTTGCGAGTTTATAAATTATTTAAATCGTGTTGGTTTAAATAAAACATCAAGTTTTTAGTAGCCGTTCTTGAAAATCATTCGTTCCAAATTGAATTTAGGATTCTCTCTTATCATAATTCATAGTCTTAGGATTTTACTAACTTAGGTTAAAGTTTTTATTTTATTTTATTTTTAGAAATTAACCATTGCTTAGGATTCTTCTATCATTATTTTAGGAAACCTAATTTGGTTTTTTTTTTTTGTTTACAGGAATTGAGGAAGGAAGCTACTAAGTGAAGGAGGAACATCTTAAATTTTCTGACATCAATCATCTCCTTTTTCGAGTTCTTTCTTCCCATTCTCACTTACATAGAAATCAAGCTACAAGGCTATGTGGATTCAGATTTGACAGGAGATATCGATAGCAGAAGAAGCACTACAGGTTATGTCTTTACTTTAGGAAGTGTTACAGTCAGTTGGGTCTCTCAGTTACAGAAGATAGTATCTATCAGTACGACATAGGCAGAATATGTTGCGGCTACAGAAGCATGAAAGGAGATGGTGTGGATGCAAGGTTTGATGGAAGAGTTGGGTAAGAAGCAAGCAGATTGCAAGCTGTACAGTGACAGTCAGAGTGCAATACACTTGGCTAAGAATTCAACCTTTCATTCATGGACCAAGCATATTGCTATCAGATATCACTTCATATGTTCGTTACTGGAAGATGGATCGATTGTTCTAGAGAAGATTCATACAAGTGAGAATCCTACGGATATGCTGACCAAGGCCGTCACAATGGGAGAAGCTGAAGCTCTGTTCAGCTTTGATTGGTCTTCAGGCTTGAAGACAGGAAGGTGGTGCACTTCAGATGAAGAAGACAAAGGTTTATATCGATGTGTCTCCAGGTGGAAAATTGTTGAAAAGTGGAGTCACATGCGCGGATTTCGTGTTGCAAGTCCTTTCGCAACTGGGATCGGAAAGGAGTTTCACAGATTTCGTGTCGCAAGTCCTTTCGCAACTGGGATGCGAAAGGGAAGTTGCCAAAACTATAAATTTGAGTCCCTAGGGCTATTCTAGGGTTAAGGTGAATATTGGGGAGCTATTCTAAGGTGTGGGAAAATGGTTTTCTCTGATCTCCAAGGGAAAGGTTAGTATATTGCCTTGTAATCTTCGTTCTTCATAGTGAAAGTTTGCATCCGTGGTTTTTTACCCTAGTTTGGAGTTTTTCCACGTATATCTTGTTTCGTGGTTTGTTGGATTGCTTTGATCTATTTCTAGTTTATATTTCTTCTTGTTTATCATTTGTGGGTGAGGCCTGAGATTGGATTTAGGCTCATTGCGTTGTTGGCGTGCTGCGCAACATTTCTTTGGGTCGACATGCCTTTAAATGATGTCTCCAAATAGATAAATGGTATAAATACAAAACATGCATTATGGTGGGGCCCAAAGAATTTGGTGACATCAATTAAGTAGGAATTTTGCTACCAACACTGTAACTAATCTGCATCTGTTCTCATCATTCAGATCAGAAAGAAAACAGAATTTTGTACATATATCACCCTCCCTTCTTAAGCGAGCAATATCACGGATTAGCATGATTTCTTAGCTCATATCTAAATTTTAGTTTAACATCTAATGATGGTGAAGTGGAATTTACGTAATAATGACGGTGGGCATCGTAAAAAAAATAAAATAATAAGGGTGGATTTGCTTTCCTTGTGTGGCCTGTCTGAAAAAGGCGAGCTTAACAGTCTTATAGGGGGAGTGAATAGGACTATGTCAAATAAAAATTAAATTACTAAAATAATAAATAAATCAGGAAATACACTCTTATTAGTATTGAAAAAATTGATTCAAAATTAGTTTGTAGGACAACCTATACTTAAAATAAAACTTGGGGGTAGGACAACTTTATTTCACGAACAATCGGAAAGATTAAGATCTCAAACCAAGAAAGAGACAATAAAGACATCTATTACAAGCATTCACCACTTTTTCATATATAAAATTACAACCATTCACCACAAATGCAAAAAAAGTAAACATTCACCACAAACACCAAGAGTTATAGTGGTTCGGTGTGTACAACAACTGTTTTCAAACAACCACACATACTCCGCTCCCAACAATCACAATCCACATGATATTATCTTTCACTATAAATAAGGTTTTCACATGGTCATCTTAAAACTTGATGTAATTGTGATTTTAAAGGGTTATCACAAACAAAAACCCCACATTGAGATTTTCTAGCTATCTCAGACAAACCAACCAAAAGAGATTTTATGGCTATCTCTATAAAACAAAAATACAAAAGATAAAAATATACTTATCTTCACCTTGAAAATGTATTTCTCGATGTAGCCTGTAGAACTGCTTCTCTTGAAGTAGAATGTTCAATGTCCAGTCTAAAAAACAAAGCTTATAGGTTCTAGATTGATTTTAAATCGATTCAAACCAATGGCTACTTGTTTGAATTCCTCAAGATCTCAAAGAAGAATATCTACTCTCTTTAAAGAATAAAATTCATAAAAAGGAGATTAAGGAATTAAAACAAAAGGTTATTAAAGAAATATTAAAAATATCATGCAATAGCTTGAATATAATAAAGATTTCTCTCTCTCTCTCTCTTGATGAAGGCTTTTACTAGATTGGATTGATAAATTTAGATTGAGAGAAGACCTCTATTTATAGGCTGAAAAGTTGTTGCTTCGAGTACTCGTTTAAGATTTCATTCGATTTGTCTAAGGTTGGATAAAACGGTTCTTCGACTGGTCGAATGCCCTGCTCAACTAGTTGAGGTCCCTGTTCGACTGGTCGAGTATGGGCTTCGACTAGTCAAGGGTGCCAAAATATAGTTGCTGGACTTCAAGTTGAGCAACCATCGATTGGTTGAAGGCACCTCTTTAATTGGTTGAGCAATCTGCTTGACTAGTCGAGGAAGCAACAGAAACAATTATTTTTTAGAATTTAAATTTGGACTGGTCAAATATTTTCTTAAACTGGTCGAGCCACAACTTAGACTAGTCGAACCTAAGCTTAAAGTAGTTGAACTTAAGCCTAACAAAAGTATAAAAGCCTATATAAGTTTAACTCTTGAAAGCATCTAAAGCTAAGGTCTTTCTAGGGTCTGTTATATCTAAAAAGACTTAACATTGAAGTTTGAACTTCACAAACCTTGCTCTTCTACTTGATTCTGTAATAGAATATGCAGTTGAAGATGGAGCTTAATCTTCTAATAGAATTGTAGTAGAATTTGAACTTAGTAAAGCTTGCACTTTCCATCTTTATCTACTTCATGATTTGAACTTCAGTAAGGTCTTGAATCATAGTAGATGTTGAACTTACTTGACTTGAATTGAGGACTTCAACTTTCCATCTTGATCCACATTAGACGGACCACTGCATAAGCTGTTTTGTCTAAACGAAATTTGACAAACAAATGTGTGTTTTATACAATATAACACTTACACTGTCTCACTCACATGTCAACCTTTTAGCTTTAGACCCAATGTAGGATAACACATTTAATAGTGGAAGTGGATTTTACAATACACATCACTAGTCCTGTCGAAAATTCAAGGGCTGGCACCTTCTGCTAATTTCTAAAAACAATAAAATAAAATAAAATAAAATAAAAGAGTGGAAATTTTAGGAGGCACCTACGTTGATTTTTAATTGGGCCCACCTTGACGTGTATATGAGAACCATTTTAACTATTAGATGTGTAGTCATGAATCATGTCCGGGATAAAAAGTCAAACTGATTTACGGTTCAGGTGGGCAAGAGTAAAAAAATAAAAAATAAAAATAATAAAAATAAAAATAAATAAATAAATTGGATAGGGAAGCCTACACCTTATTTTGACAGGATTTATTGTAATTAGTATATGAAATATGATGTTTTTGGACCATTTGTGATTCAATCGGGCCACACTAAAGGAAGCAATTTGGACAGCGAGCATTGCATTGTACACCGTTTTCAATAGTGTCATCAACTTGAATCATGGATGGAGTTGACCTTTGAGCTCTAGTACTAACATGGGTCAATCACTAGTATTTGAGGTGGATTTCACATAAACATCATGGTAGAGCTACCTGATCAACCAACCCCTTGTTGGGATTAACCACCCTTGATAAATATAAAGGAAAGTAGCCCTGATCTACCAACCCCTTGCGGCATAGGCGATTGCCGTTCATAAATATAAAGGAAAGGACCGTAACCATAATTACTTAAATTAATGAGGTAGCTTATTAAAATTTTTTAGAAAAAGTACTATAATATAAAATGCATATTAAGTATTTTTTTTTAATTTTTTGTAAAATTCAAGATTTAATATTCTTAGCCTAAATTTTTGTTTTTTACAAATAGTTGGGAGCCGCTTTAATTTTTACAGGGCCACAATTATGTATATGTAAAATATACTCTAACCATTAGATGGGTAATCACTTGGTAGGTCCAAGATAAATAATAATAATAATAATAATAAAAGAGAAGAAAAATCATGCTGATCGTGTGATTTAGGTGAACCACACCAAAAGGAAATAACTGGGGAGAGATATTTCCCTCCTTGATTGTTACAGGATCCACATAAACATCATGGTGGAGCTCACCCAAGCTATCAACGCCTTTGTTGGCAAGGGCATCATGAACAGCCGTTAAGAAGTCTGACAAAGGAACTCCTGATAATTGCTTAGATTAGATTAATGAGGTAGCTGCTTGTTGAAAACATTTTGAGAAAAGATATGAGAATATAAATTCTAGATTAATTAGGTAGTTTTGAGTAAAACCCGCTATTTTAATAAATCCCATTGCTTCAAATAATTTTTAAAATTCCCTAATTTAATATATGCCAGTTCCCCAATTAATTTTTAATCATTAATTATTAATAAGTGATAATCATTAACACTTTTTAATTCATAAAATAATAATATGACCCCTTGTGTGTGGGACTCCCTGTTTTTGTGTCTTTCATCAAATCCGTTCATCAGGCGTGAATCGGTGGGCTGGAGGGGATATATAAAAAATCAGCCTGATTCAATACTCACAAGGGGGGATTTTGGGCAGTGTGGATGGATGATTTGAGAAAACTTCTCTCACCTACAACAAGGCCATGAGAAATGATGTATTTATAATAGTTGTTTGTACAACGGTAGGATAACTTACACATGTGAAAGATTACAACTAATTGTTACAATCATATATCTACACTGTCATCAATAATCAGGATTTTTATCGTTAGGAGAGTGATACATTTGGATTTAAAATTCATTATTTCCTATCAAAATATCATGTTTGCCAAATTTTCCAAAAAACCCCCCATTTAAACTCCATTAGTGCTCTAGCTCTCCCCTCCTCTCAGTAAAGTGGCTTTTAAAAAAAAATAAAAAAATCTAAGATGCCCAACACGATTTCTGAATTCACAGATAGAAAATCTATATGACAATTGACAGAATGAAAATATCAAGAATTGCAAACCCTAAAATTTGAATGATCAAGTTAAAATCTGAATCCAGGGTGACAAACGACCTTGAGGTTTATTACCTAATGAAGTGGATATCACGTATATAACACGGTGGGCCCGAGCGAGCTCGGTTGCTGTAGACAGCCCCGCTTGGGTGGATCCCTGACTGTGGGCCCATTGAGATTATTTTTATTATACCCATACAGTTCATCCATTTCTCCATCTCATTTTAGTGAATTATCCAAAAAATTCTGTAGATCCAGACCACACCAAAGGAAACAGTGGTGATTGAATGCCCACCACAAAAAACTTCTTGGGGGCTACCGAAACTTTTAATTAAAATCAAAACTTTTGACAAGGTCACAAAGACCTGTATGAAGGTACCACATAAATCTCAGATTGATCCGAGACTTTTTGGCCCACAAGAAGTGATTAATGGTTAATCACCACTGTTTCTTGTGGTGTGGTCCCCCTAAGATTTGGATCTACAGAAAATTTGGGTTTATAAACTAACATAAGATGGCGAAACGGATGGACGGCATGGATATAATAAAAATACATAGACCCCACAGCGATCCACCCAAGCATTGTCTGTTGGATGGTAAAACAAACAATTGGTCCCGTGCCGTGCGTACGATGGTGATTCCTGAGCTACCAAACACGTTAGCGGCTCCATCCGGTCTTATAAAATAGAAAGATCGTTATCAGTTCACTTAAAAATAAATAATAAATAATAAAAATCAATGTCTTCGGCAAATAATAGCCCAAGCATCCAAAAGACCTCAACCGGCACCATCTCTCCCGTAGAAGACACAATGTCCAGCGATGAAGAACGGTTCTCTATGAACGACCATCACGAACAACGAGGCTTAATCGCGAAGCGCTGGATCGTGATGAGCGCCATTGGCTTATTCTTCTTTGCGTTAGTCCTCACTCCTATTATCTACCTCTGCGCTTTCGTCCGTCACCAGGAAAGGCGTAGGGCCATGATCTTTCACCACAGGACCATCCCAACCACACAAACCCAAGCCCACCGGCAGCCACCACCCACGAACGGTATTGAATCATCAGTCATCGCTGCACTCCCAATTTCCATCTACAAACAAGCCGATCGCCTTGATGATGCGGGTGTTGAATGCGCTGTTTGCCTTAGTGCATTAGAGGAAGGGGAGATGGCTCGTCTCCTTCCTAACTGTAACCACACATTCCATGCGCGATGCATCGATGTGTGGTTGCATTTGCACTCAAACTGCCCGATTTGTCGGACTGGGGCCGATCCTCAACCCCTACCACATGTGATCACCGAACCGGGGGGCCGTCGGACGTGAACTAGCTCCACCTCTGGATTTGTCTGACCGGAGGGCGTCGATAGCATCTGACGGCAGGACGGACGTCATGGGCTAGTCTTCGAAGATGGGCCGATCAGAGAAATGGGAGAGAAGAATGCAATCTTAAGCTGATGGTGGAGAAGAGATGAAAGAGGCAGTGAATTTTGGTAAACAGGTTCCTTGAGCTTTGTCAAGCGCAGTCGCTTGTACAGGTCAGCTCGTGTACACGCCATTACGTGTGCCAGTGTGGCAGACCAGTGAAATATCCAATTCATTCATCAGGTAGGTCTGACCATGTAAAATTTCTGACCAAAAATGGCCACATTATTAGATACAAGTGGACACTTATGGATAACTTTGGCTATGTTTTTATTTATTTCATAAAATTTGGCCCCACCTGACAGCTGGACTGACCTGATTCTTGAGCAAGGGTATTTACGTGGCGGTTCCCCTCTGATGGATGGATTGGATCTCTCACACGTCTATGCCATGACAGCACATGTTTGGCGTGTACAGGAGCTGCCATGCACACGCGTGTGCTTAGCAAAGGCCCGTTTACCTTATCAAAATATACCGTTGGTTCGTCTGCCGAGTGTCTGAAGAAAAAGCTTATTCTACAGCTTATTCACCTCCCTGTAACAATTTATTCACTTGCCTATACACATTCTTCTTCACGTTCTTCTATGCACTATTGCTTGTGTGAGCCCACAGCGTCGAGGGTTGTGTATTATATGCAAACCATCCAAACCGTGCGTTAAGTGATCCCCATCATGATGATGATGATTGGATTCGCCGATAACTAGTCTTATCCGATTATTAAGTGGGCCACATCACAGAAAACGTTAGACAGCCCGCCTAATTTAACCCGTCCAACTTTCATGGTGGGGTACAGGAAAACCCTACTGGATAGTTTGGCAGCCATGCATTGGCCACACGGATTACTTTAAATAATTTAAAAGTAGATGAGTTTTCATAATTTCAAAAAGACATAGGGGTTTTAGTAAATAACTCTTTTTTTATATATAGGAAGTGGGCGTTTATTGTAGCCAGCACGTGGGGCCTCTTCCAACCGTTGAATGACAAAGGTGTGATCGATCTGTGCCACTAATTAAGTAGTGCAGACTGCGAACATGCCATTCATGATACACCAAATAACTGCTCCGCAAACCTTTGCAAATGGCCATGGATTTGGACCATTCGTAGCTGGGAGAAGCCACTTTTAGGAATGTTCCTAATCCATTCATTGATCATGTGAAAAAGACACTTTGGGGAAGAAAACAACGGTCTGCATTAAAAATGCATGGGTTGCCTAATCGAAGATTAGAATGAAATATTTTTAGGATAAGGTTTGTTTGGTTTGAGCTTCTATTTTAAAATAGAACACTTCATAATAGCTACTATTAATAAAGAGAAGTTGTCAGGTGGTGCTGCCAAACACACCCTATGACACGTAGATATGAAGTCAGGTCTGTCGGGCTGGCCGAGGATAAAATAAATTGTGTCCAAGCCCGGCCCAAAAAATGACTGGTCCATGCATACCAAGCCGAAGCTCAGCCCACAGGCCAGGCTAATAGCTCAAAGACCGGTCTAAAGTTGGGTTGGGCTCATCAGGCCAGGCAGGTCGTGCTGAGGGGATTCGTGTGAGAAGTGGTTAATGAGTCTATACAAAGCACATGTGCCAATCTCACACACGTGTAATGCATCAAAGCCATTCTTCAGGTGGGGGCCATCGTAAACTTGCCTCATCCCAAAACTAAGAAGACCCACTCATACGGGGTACACAATTGTACAATGAAACTGTTGGTCGACCTTTTCCAAAATGGTACGTTCTTTGGCCCACGTGCGGCTCTTGTTCATGATGGCCGTTGTCTGATTAGTGTCCAGGTTTTACTTATGCAATCCAGGTTGGTAAGTGTGTGGTGAATCACCTTGAATCTCTAGCTTCTCATGGATTAGATAATTTGACTGAAACACCTGGGCCCAGCTAAAGCTCTGGCCCAATGTGATCCTATTGTGGTGGTGGGTGGCAATGGATCGAGTTGTCCAATGGGTCAACTAGCCTGATCCACCTAAGGCTGGTCCAGGCCAAGAAAAATGAGTAGAGGGTCAAGCTTGGTTGAGCCCTACCCCACCCCACCCCACCTAGCAATATAGGTCATCAATGGGCCTGGCCCTTCCAGACCTGGTCCAAAACCCAAATGAAATTAATAGAAGATAAGCATACACGCGTCGATTCGGCGTGCTTATGTAGTGTATGCATCCACTATTTGGGTTGGGTTGTGTATGCCGAGCCTGACTCAATTATAATTAAATGGGTCGGGACTGGGCTTGGACTTGATGGATTTTTAAGTGGGCAGGTCAGGCCATTCTCAGACATTATGAAAGAGAGTGTAGTGTAGGGCAGTAGAAAGAATTTATTTTATTTTTTAAAATTTTATGAGTTAGCTTGTTAGTACACACCCATGTGTGTACAAACACTCCATGTTAGCCACCCCCACCAGGGATGGATACTAAAACTTCAAGTGTTGAAACGAGGTATCTCCACTCAGTCTGTCAGTTGAGCTATGGATTTGGGTGTTCATGATTTTTATTCTTTGATTCATTGGAAATAATCTTATACAATGTGTTGTCTTGAACAAATGGACCATCAGAACCACTGATCTCATCCCCTCATTCACTCAGGCTGCCAGTTGAGGGGCAGTAGCAAGATTGAGTAAGCCCTCGCCCAAAGCCAGGCAGGTAGCGTCATCAGCAGAGCTATGTAGAGACATTTGAATCTGAACCAGGGTTACTCTTTCAGGTGTCCATTTGCATGTTCACCATGGGATCTGTGTGATCTAGCACGGATAGGGGTGTACACAAATCGGGCTAGCCCGGTTAGCTCGCTCGACCCGGCCCGAAAAAGCTCGACTCGGCCTGACCCGAAACTGAGTTCGGGTCAGGACGGGTTAATTTTCTAGGCCCGAAAATGAGTTCAGGCCGAGTTCGGATACCTCCCAGTTCGGCCCGACTCAGTCCGAAATCCGACTCACCCCGGCCCGACTCGTGTATGACTGTATTTAATTTGTATAAAATGTTTTATTTTATGCTTTGTCAAATGTATGTAAATGTATGTAAATGTCCTGACTAGTTAGATTTTTTGTGGAGTCTATAGTTCAACTATCTAAACCGTTGATCGAGGGCCTTGTAATGGGACGCGGATTACCTGCCAAAGCCCTTCCCATGAACTTGCTGTAAGGTTCGAAACTGGCCCGAACTCAGGTTCGAAACTGGCCCGAACTCGGCCCGAACTCGCGCCGGGCCCGGTTCGGGCTGGAGATGTTGGCCCGGTGACCAGGCCCGGTCGGGTTCGGGCCTTGTGTGGCTGTTGAACGGGCCTGGACGGGCTGAGGCCAGTTCGACTCGGCCCGACCCGTGTACACCCCTAAGCACGGATGATGCAGATTAGTTGGTGTTGGTGTCTGATGTGTTGGGCGCTGTGGGGGGCCTACCTTGATGGATTTGTTTTATATCCATCCCGTACATCCGTTTTCCAATATCATCTTACTGCACGAATTTAAAAATGAAGCATATCTGAAGCTCGAGTGGACCGCACTGTAAGAAACAGCGGTGATTGAATGCCCGCTGTTAAAAAGTTTTTTGGACCACGAAAGTTTTGGATCAAACAGATATTTATGTTTTCCCTTCATCCAAGTCTATGTGACCATATGAATAGGTTGGATGTCGTATAAACATCATGGTGGGCCCTGGGAAGGTTTCAACGGGTGGGAGTCATTTTCCCAACTGTTTCCTGTTGTGTACCCCACTTGAGCTTCGGAGCTGCTTCATTTTTTATTTAATGCCCTGAAATGATACTGAAAAAACGAATGGACGGCATGGATATAAAGCACATACATCAAAAGAGGGCCCACAGCAGCCAACACATCACCACGGACAGGGATTTCGCCGGCAAGGATGCTGGGTGGGGCCCACTGAATTATATGTGAGAAATCCATTCCGTCCATCCGTTTTGTGAGCTCACTTTACGATATGGGACCAAAAATGGAGGAGATACAAAACTCAAGGAGGTCACACGAGAGGGAAAATTAGGGAAAGAAATTCATACCGTTGAAAACCTTCCTGGGCTCCACGTTGATGTTTATATGGTAGCCAACCCGTTTATAAGATCATTCCAATGGGATGAAGTGAAAACACCGTAAATATAGCCTGATACAAAAATTTTATGATCATGAGAATGCTTCAACGGTGCTTACTGAATTGCCACTGCTTTGTCTTGTATGGCCCACTTGAGTGTTGGATACACCTCATTCTCGGTCGCACGTTCTAATAAAATGAACTCAAAAAAAACGGATGGACGGGGTGTATTTCTCATGATTCGGTGGGGCTTGCGCAGTGACTTCTTGCGAAAGGCTTCTGCGGTAAATCCACTTCCCATCACCACATTACCGCTGGGAGTGGTGTCGAAAACACCACCTAATCCGCGTCCATCTGGCACACTTATGCCACGCGCCGATCGCCTGTGTGTGGCGTTTGGTGATGGACACCCTGGATCTTACACAACAATGCCAGACACGGGTCTCTTGTGTCTCGCGTTTGGCCATGGACACTTCTAACTTGGGATTCTTCTTCATCGATTGCATCGCTGAGGTCCCAAAGATATGGAGCGGGTCCCCACATATCTTTGCTTTTCCATTTAGTGAGGAAAAAAGAAATGCTTTCACGGTTTTGGAAGAACATAGTCATTGACAAGGTCATGATGCAATAAAAAAGACCAATGCTCATGATGAACGACTCAATGTCCATGCCACTGGAGATCTGAATTTTGGATGCCTAAGATTAGTAAAAAAATCTAATCTATCATAATGGGGCTGAGAATGATGATCCATGTGCATGCACGCACCTACCAATTTTACTCTCCATGTGGCATATGTGTACCTCAAATTAAAAGGGTCCAAATAGTGTACCCCTTTTTAAGACTCATTAAACAAAAATCTCAATTAAAGGAAATGTATAAATAACCTGAATTCAAGGAGTGTCCATTGATCAAGGGTTAGGGTCATCTAATCAATGATCTGTTGTTGAGCATCCGTTGGATTGAGTTAGTTTGACTTGAAAGGTTTTTTTTTTTTTCTTTTTACCCACATGCACTTACACGTAGAGTTGGGCATCGAGTCAAGTCAGACCCAGTTAGGGCCGACCCAACCTGATTTGGTTTTGAAATATACCTAACCCGAACTCGGCCTGACTTGTTACCGAGTCTAGCATGCCTAACCCAGTTTGAGTTCAGGTCTAGCTTGGACTGTCCGGACCAAGTCCAACCTGATCACAAGTATCAAGTTGGTTTGAATCGACACTGAGTTAGGTTGAGTGCAATGGGTATTCACAGGTTGAAATCACAACTCAAAACCTAAGTCCACTTACCAGAATTGCAACCTCTCCATCAGTTACACGACAATGGGTAATCGGGACCAAGTCCAACCTGATCACAAGTATCGAGTTGGTTCGAGTCGACACTGAGTCAGGTCGGGTGCATTGGGTATTCACGGGCTGACATCATAACTCAAAACCTATGTGCACTTGCCAGAATTGCAGCCTATCCATCAGTTACATGGCATCTCATATCTGAAACATCAAATCTGAGTTTTATATGTGTGTGTGTGTGTGTGCGTGTGTACAAGTTGAGTTTCGGATCCAGTCGAGTCAATGCCGAGTTAGATTTTGGGCAGGTCGAGTCAAGTCAAGTTATCGAGTGACTCGAACTTGACTCGATTTGAGTTCGGATTGGACGAAGTCTACTCGATTTAGATCGACTCACCTACTTGGTTCGGATCGAGTCGGAGAAGTCGAGTTTGTCGAGTCGAATTGTCCCGTGTCCAACTCTACTCACACCCCACGTACACTCATGCACTCACACCACAGTAGGATGGGTACTCAAACCCATGATCTTATGTTGAAACTCTTGTTAAAACTTTATAATAATCAGTAGATGGCTTCAAAGGAGATAAGTGAAAGTAGTCAAAAATGATTTTATGACCCGTGACTTAACTAATGGTGCTAACATAGCGAGTGTATGTGTCACACCTTGAAATTCGAGTACAGAGTGTGCACGCTCATACTCGAGTTTCGAGTAATAGCTCGTACATTGTATACTTAACTCATTTTATTATATGATTATTTAGAGGCATGCAAAAGTAATATTCATTTTACATTTCAATTAGGTTCATTCACATAAAATGATTTAAGCATTAACAGTCCTCCATTCTCAACATCCATAAACATTCAATCAATATAAATTAGGCACCATTCATTAGTTAATGCAACTTACCAATGAATACTTGCTACAAACCTAGAACAATTCAATTAAATAAAACCAATCAAATATTTAAAATCCTACAACTAATACCATCATTCATTATATGTGAATCATACTATCCTAGCACGTAAAATTCTAATTAAATAATTAGAAATGGTCTAAATGCAGTCGGTTCCTCTTCTGATAGATACGATCACATACGTCTCACGTGTGTCGTGCACCAGTTCAGCCACAACTTCTTATTTATGCGTCAATTCATTAACTAATTGCTCATTTGTAAGATTTTTCCATCAATATAAATGTAAGTTGGTCAGGCTTAGTGAGAAAATCCAACATAATTCATACTTATTAAAATTAAAATATAATATAAACAAAGTATGCAAAATGATATGGATGCATTAGATGGGATGATCGTCCATTTGCTTTGGTTTGAGATCGTCAACCCGCATCGACCCATTGCGTAAGCTTCCACATTTCGGTAGACTTGGGAATAACCCACATCTGGTAATGATCTACCGAGATCGACATTTCTTCCAGGGAATGCCCTCATGATCGACAATGTAATATGTTTGTATGATGGATGATGTATTAATGCATCATTTTCATAACTGATATAGTTACTTTTCTTGATCAGAACATTCATATGTGAATTTAACATACGATTATCATAATTCATACAATTTGGCACAAATTATTATGTGATTTACCATAGCATACATTCACAATAGTTAAATCAATAACATCGTAACAAAACATTCCAACCATTACATCAATCAATCAAACCATAATAAATAATTTATTTTAATTCCAATGAACCATGTGACACGATATGATTACTCACCTGAATTTATTAGTGAAGAGTCCACAAGATGATCAGATTGATTTGAATTCAGAAATCATATCAATTATATCCACAACATTTTTATTCATCTAGTTATATTACACGATGGGGTCCACCTTTGATTATCATCCTAAGTGGTCAAACCCTAAATGATCAAATAATTAAAATAATATGTTCATTAAATTCAATTATCAAAATTTATATTTTTTGAAAATTCTATTCAGACAACTATCGATTGATGCCATCAAATCAAGAAAATACATTTAAAAGTAAACAGATATTTAGACAGAATTTAACCAATTTAAATAGATCTACATTTATCATTACCCACTCTTTGGTCAAACACCAGACAAGACTCATTAATTTACTAATCTGAATCATTCATATATTTACTTATATTTAGATTTTGAAATTAAATGGCAAATGATTGATTGGGGTGGCCCACCAAATGATCAGATTATCCAGTTTCTTAAGGTCTTGGCATATTATGTATTTTTTGTTTATATGTGAGTTGGATTATAATTCCTCTTACGACACCCTCCTG